>SJXQ01003832.1:427438-488096 GCA_006408695.1 Aepyceros melampus | reverse complement strand
ACCCCTCCCCCCGCCCAACACACACACACACACACACACACACACACACACAGAACGGCTTCCCAGTCGGAAAGATCCCCTGGAGGAGCGCATGGCCTCCCACTCCAGGATTCTTGCCTGGGAAATGTCATGAGCAGAGGAGCCGGGCGGGCTACAGTCCACAGGGCCACAAAGAGTCAGATGTGCCCGCAGCCTCCGCGCGCGTGAGGCCCCCCCGGGAACTGCTGGGTGGTGGCACGTCCTCCGCTGCTCTTCCAGGCCCCGCTGTCCCCTGACACCGGGACTGCTGTCCTGTCTCAGCGCCCAGGAGAGAGTCTAGGCTCAGCACTGGGACCTCCCAGGGGTTCAGGGTGAGGCAGGGCCTTCTTTCTTGGACTTCGGGGGCCAGAGCCGGTCCCGAAGCTCTTCCAGGACCTTGGCTGAGGCCTCTGGTTCCCCCGAAGTTACTGGTTCTCCATCTGCTCCTCGCTCTCTGACAGCCTCCCCTAAATCCACGTTCCCTGCTTTCCCTCTGAGCAAACATGCCCCATAGTCTGGGGCTCTGACCCGCATCTGTGACACCCTCTGAGGCCGACAGGGCTGATGCCCAGCCCAGCACTGGAAACTCGGAAGGCCAGGGCCGCCTCTGTCCCCTCTGCCCACCACCTGGTTCCTCTGGGAAAACAGCTGGACACTGCCTTTCTCCAAGGGCCAGGGCCAGCTGCCAGACCTTGGGGCTCGGCTGTGCAGCATTTGAAACTCTGTGACTGGGGTAATATTGCATAGGAACCTGGAATGTTAGGGCCATGAATGAAGGCAAATTGGAAGTGGTCAAATAGGAGATGACAAGAGTGAACATCGACATTCTAGGAATCAGCAAACTAAGATGGACTGGAATGGGTGAACTTAATTCAGATGACCATTATATCTTCTACTACAGGCAGGAATCCCTCAGAAGAAATGGAGTAGCCATCATGGTCAACAAAAGAATATGAAATGCAGTACTTGGATGCAATCTCAAAAAAGACAGAATGATCTCTGTTCGTTTCCAAGGCAAACCATTCAATACCATGGAATCCAAGTCTATGCCTCGACCAGTAACTCTGAAGAAGCTGAAGTTGAACAGTTCTATGAAGACCTACAAGACCTTCTAGAACTAACACCCAAAAAAGATGTCCTTTTCATTATAGGGGACTGGAATGCAAAAGTAGGAAGTCAAGAAACACCTGGAGTAACAGGCAAATTTGGCCTTGGAGTACAGAATGAAGCAGGGCAAAGGCTAATAGAGTTTTGCCAAGAGAATGCACTGGTCATAGCAAACACCCTCTTCCAACAACACAAGAGAAGACTCTACACATGGACATCACCAGATGGTCAACACTGAAATCAGATTGATTATATTCTTTGCAGCCAAAGATGGAGAAGCTCTATACAGGCAGCAAAAAGAAGACCAGGAGCTGACTGTGGCTCAGATTGTGAACTCCTTACTGCCAAATTCAGATTGAAATTGAAGAAAGTAAGGAAAACCACTAGACCATTCAGGTATGACCTAAATCAAATCCCTTATGATTATACAGTGGAAGTGAGAAATAGATTTAAGGGACTAGATCTGATAGAGTGCCTAATGAACCATGGACAGAGGTTTGTAACATTGTACAGGAGACAGGGATCAAGACCATCCTCATAGAAAAGACACGCAAAAAAGCAAAATGGCTGTCTGAGGAGGCCTTACAAATAGCTGTGAAAAGAAGAGAAGTGAAAAGCAAAGGAGAAAAGGAAAGATAGAAGCCTCTGAATGCAGAATTCCAAAGAATAGCAAGGAGAGATAAGAAAGCCTTCCTCCGCGATCAGTGCAAAGAAATAGAGGAAAACAACAGAATGGGAGAGACTAGAGATCTCTTCAAGAAAATTAGAGATACTAAGGGAACATTTCGTGCAAAGATGGGCTCAATAAAGGAAAGAAATGGTATGGACCTAACAGAAGCAGAAGATATTAAGAAGAGGTGACAAGAATACACAGAAAGTGAAAGTGAGGTCACTCAGTCGTGTCTGACTCTTTGAGATCCCATGGACTGTAGCCCACCAGGCTCCTCCGTCCGTGAGATTCTCCAGGCAAGAGTACTGGAGTGGGTTGCCATTTCCTTCTCCAGAAATACACAGAAGAACTGTACAAAAAAGAGCTTCATGACCAAGATAATCACGATGGTGTGTTCACTCACCTAGAATCAGACATCCTGGAATGGGAAGTCATGTGGGCCTTAGAAAGCATCACTATGAATAAATCTAGTGGAGGTGATGGAATTCCAGTTGAGCTATTTCAAATCCTGAAAGATGATGCTGTGAAAGTGCTGCACTCAATATGCCAGCAAATTTGGAAAACTCAGCAGTGGCCACAGGACTGGAAAAGGTCAGTTTTCATTCCAATCCCAAAGAAAGGCAATGCCAAAGAATGCTCAAACTACCGCACAACTGCACTCATCTCACATGCTAGTAAAGTAATGCTCAAAATTCTCCAAGCCAGGCTTCAGCAATACATGAACCGCATACTTCCAGATGTTCAAGCTGGTTTTAGAAAAGGCAGAAGAACCAGAGATCAAATTGCCAACATCCGCTGGATCATGGCAAAAGCAAGAGAGTTCCAGAAAAACATCTATTTCTGCTTTCTTGACTATGCCAAAGCCTTTGACTGTGTGGATCACAATAAACTGTGGAAAATTCTGAAAGAGATGGGACTCTCTTAAGGAATACCAGACCACCTGACCTGCCTATTGAGAAATCTGTATGCAGGTCAGGAAGCAACAATTAGAACTGGACATGGAACAACAGACTGGTTCCAAATAGGAAAAGGAGTACATCAAGGCTGTATGTTGTCACCTTGCTTATTTAACTTATACGCAGAGTACATCATGAGAAATGCTGGGCTGGAAGAAGCACAAGCTGGAATCAAGATTGCCAGGAGAAATATCAATAACCTCAGATATGCAGATGACACCACCCTTATGGCAGAAAGTGAAGAGGAACTAAAAAGCCTCTTGATGAAAGTAAAAGAGGAGAGTGAAAAAGTTGGCTTAAAGCTCAGCATTCAGAAAACGAAGATCATGGCATCTGGTCCCATCACTTCATGGGAAATAGATGGGGAAACAGTAGAAACAGTGTCAGACTTTATTTTTTGGGGCTCCAAAATCACTCCAGATGGTAATTGCAGCAATAAAATTAAAAGATGCTTACTCCTTGAAAGGAAAGTTATGACCAACCTAGATAGTATATTCAAAAGCAGAGACATTACTTTGCCGACTATGGTCCATCTAGTCAAGGCTATGGTTTTTCCTGTGGTCATGTATGGATGTGAGAGTTGGACTGTGAAGAAAGCTGAGCACTGAAGAATTGATATTTTTGAACTGTGGTGTTGGAGAAGACTTTTGCGAGTCCCTTGGACTGGTTGGATCTCCTTCACTTTCTGGGTGTTCTTTGGAGGAAAAGCAGTCCTGGGTGTTCTTTGGAAGGAATGATGCTGAAGCTGAAGCTCTAGTGCTTTGGCCACCTCATGCAAAAAGTTGACTCACTGATGCTGGGAGGGATTGGAGGCAGGAGGAGAAAGGGATGACAGAGGATGAGACAGCTGGATGGCATCACTGACTCGATGGATGTGAGTTTGAGTGAACTCCAGGCGTTGGTGATGGACAGAGGCCTGGCGTGCTGTGGTTCATGGGGTTGCCAAGAGTCAGATACAACTGAGCAACTGAATTCAACTGAACTGAAAGTACTTAGATAATAGTACTCGATGCACAGGTCTTGAGTTGTTTTGCAGATGTAATAAATCTATCCCCTCTCCAACAAGTGGAAGATAACTACTTGATGACCATGAGCACATAGCCCTGAGCCTCTGGAGCCTAAGGACTGATAATGTTAACTCCTGTGACACCACCGTGCTACCTCACCATCAGCCAATCAGAGAATTGTGCACAATTACCAACCCTGTGACTGTCTCCACCCCTAACCTGGCTTTTAAAAGTGTTTTGCCGAAACCCTTTGGGGAGTTTGGGGCTTTTTAGGGCAGGAGCCACCCATCTCTGTGTATGGTCCTGCAGTAAACCTTTCTCTGCTCTAAACTCTGACATTTCAGTTTGTTTGGCTTCACTGTGGGTAGGGGACATGACCTTGCATTATCAAAATTACCTTTTTAATGTAAAGCTTTGTTATCAAGTAGCACCCCAGGTTCAATCCCTGGGTCGAGAAGATCCCCTGGAAAGGGAATAGCTACATACTCCAATATTCTTGCCTGGAGAATCCATGAACGGAGGAAGCTTGGAGGGCTGCAGTCCATGAGTCCCAAAGAATCAGACCCGACTGAGTGACTAAACTTTGACTTTTTTTCCCCCCGCACAAAGGTACTCTAAGTCAGAGGTACTCTAAGTCCAGACACTTCCAAGAAGCTGTGTTTTGTTTGATCCATGTGGTGTTTGTGTGTTCCTCCCAGAATTTGAAAGCCTTTGGATAGAGCATACACTTTTCAGTTCAGCATACTCCTCATCATCCTTACATCATGTTACTTCATGCATTTAAGTCCGCCACTTCTTTAACTGTTAAGATTGTCCCAGAAAACCGTTTTGAAAAATTCCACATTTTTTTCTTCCGTGATCTCTGGAATAGTGTTTCCAATGAGAAGAGCGCATTGTCACATCTTTTCTGCTGCTTTGCTTTTGTTTATTAACATTTCACAGGCACAGCCTGGTGTATTAATGAAACTGTACCTCCTTGAGGGCAGGGATGGGTGTTTAATTTGTTCTGTATCTTCTACAGTGCCTCGTGGGCTTCCTAGGTGGTGTCAGCGGTAAAGAATCTGCCTGAAACATGGCCTAGTCCCTGGGTTGGGAAGATCCCTTGCAGGAGGGTATAGCAACCCACTCCAGTACTCTTGCCTGGAGAATCCCATGGACAGAGGAGCCTGGTGGACTGCAGTCCATGGGGTCACAAAGAGTCGGACATGACTGAGCGACTAAGCGCATAAGCACAGTGCCTAGTAGAATACTTTAGTGTAAGTGCTCCGTGACTATTGAATGACTGGCTAGTTGATAACTGAGGGTCAATGAAGATTCTAATACCAGATAGAATGATACTACTCATACTGTGCTGTGAAGTTTGCAAAGCATATGGATTATGTTGTTGGATCTTTTCAGTCTCTCTGGACAGGAATAAGAGTGGTGAAGGGGATCAGAGCATGAACACCCTAGATTCTGAGAAGGGAGGTAGAAGTTAGGCTATATGAGTACACATGCTTATCCAAAGGCATTTTAAATTAGTGCTTTCACCTTGACTTTGAGCTTTAAGACTCAAATGTCTAATTTCTTGTCGTTGGAGAGAAACTGGTTGAGGAACTAGGTTCATTGCTGCTCACAAAACTTATGGATCTACTCCTTCCAGAAAAGATTACACTTCCCAGCTCCCATGGAGCTGGGATTGGCACCGGACTAGTCCTGTCGGATGTGTTGTGGGGACAACATGCACATACACACCGCCCCTAATGAAATCTGCTTAATTCACACAGTTTCACATTAATTTCACATTTATTTTGTGGAACCACTGACTCCATGTTGTGATCATCTCACACCCTGTGACTCCGTGTTCTCTCAATAGGCTGCCCAGGTCTCCCTGCAGCCTCTTTATCCCCTCAGCTCCAGCAGGAGAATCCTACACTGCTTTGTCCTCATTTCCTTTAACTGGTGTCCATAAGAGGTCTCTTGCTTATGAATGCAGAGGGTACAGGGTGATGGGAACAGAGGGGCCAGCAAAAATGGGCAGAAGCGTGACAAAAGGAAGGGGACAGGAAAAAGAGGTGGCATCGGCCCAGAGGATGATGACAGGGACTGTTCTAGGAGTAAAGGACCACTTGGAAGGAGGCAGATGCTAAAGTGGAAAAGTAAATTGGGGGTCCAGACGCGTGACTTACAACGAAAAACATTAAAAGTTTCAGACAAGAACGTGAAGTAACAAGAGAAAAGGGAACTAGTGAGAGAAGAGTTATAAAATTTATCTCCATTTTGTTTTATCATTTGCATCATTATCCGACTGCTTCTGGTAATAAGATGTTTCAAGATGCCTTCAGATGGAGACGGAGTCTCTCATCCATATTGTTTGAGTAAAAGACACTGGGGCACATTTCGCAAGAAGCTTGAACAATCTGATTCTGTATCATCAGAAGACTGCATCTTCTCATCATAATGGTGAGACGAGAGACGGTTCCCCCCACCCCCAAAGTGTTTAGGTGGAAAAAGTAAAAAGACCTTTACAGGTGGCAAAAAGCAAGATTCCAAAGAACTACTTTTTAAAAAGAAAAACAAGCTGGGTCAGATACAGTGTTGTCATATTTTTGCTATGTTGCAAGAAGGGAAAAAACAATTAATAAGCAGTGCCAACTCTGACTGTGCTTAATAGGGGGTTATTTCCATGTGGGGCGTGTTCTCACAGGAGTTGAGTGATGCTAGAAATAACACCATGCAGATTCTTCCCCTTCTCTGTTACAGAGAACTCTTACTACCACATCGCATCACATCATATCTCCTGCTTTCCAGATTCAGTCTTCGTTCTGAAACTCTTATTTATTCCTCCTTTTTCTCTCTCCTCCCTTCTGCCCCCATTGTATAATCTGGAAAAGAAAAGGGCCTATTTGGGGATGTATTAAAGAAATATTCCCCTGAGTACATAATGCAAATGTCTAGAAATGTATTGTTCCCAGTACATGCAACAAGCTCAAAAAACTGCAGTGGATAATGAAGACTTGCTTTCATTGTTGGAGGACAGGCAGGTCTTCACACAGGGATGAAAGTTGTTTATTCCTTTGAAAAAAGACTGCCCGAGTTAAATAATTAATATCATTATGATAAGAACAAAACAGAGATTCTTTTAAAAGAGTAATGATGGTAGAGTCAGAATCTTAGTATGCTTGTGAGGGTGATTAAAATTGAATGCTCTGCCCATGTTTCCTGTACACTCCAGGAATTGCAAGCAAAATAAGATGGATTGGATTCAGCTGAAGGCATTAATATGTATGTTGTCAACTAAGCCTTTAACCAATTAATTTTTCAGAGATAATAAACATTTGAATATTTTCTCTAGAAACCAGAAAGCCTGTTTTACTTGAGGTAACGAGCAGGGGCAGGCAGCTTCAGACTCTCAGCCACTCACCTGGGCCCTTTCTAAAGTGATGAGAGAGGCCCTGATAACGTGTCCAAATGTTTTAGTAGAATTTGTGAAAGTAGCATATTTTAATTGCAAATAATTTAAGACTGCTATCTCTTTCCACTCCAATCTTCTCTGATTTTTCCCTTGAAGGAGGAAACAGACAGAGCTGGACTCCGTATTAGGCCAGGCTGTGAACATTAGGCTACACGCGTGGTCACCCGCCCAAAGGACTCTGAACTTTGCGCCGGTGTCTATAGGAGTGGCACACCAATGGGAAACCAGACCCCCGGATAAAAGAGCCTCAGGACTTGGACTTGGCCTCTCCGTTGCCTAAAAGAATATGCTAATCATCTCTGTAACAGAACAAAGTCGTAAATTCCATTAAACTCATTGGGATATGACCACCGTCCTGTTGATAAATGTCCACTGTTTATCTAGTCTTGTGACACGTGAATCATGGATTATCTTTGATCATATCTCTCTCTTTTACCTTGTCCAGATTAGTTTCAAGGAATCTGGGGAGGTGGGTTTGAGCAAGTACACTTAGGGTTTATAAAGTTTTCACAAAAGTCCGTCACGGTCCTTGGCTAAGAGGAGACTCTGCCTTGGGCCCGCCAGTGTAATGAACTTCACTCCACTATCTGCATTGTCCTTCTGAGTGAGTTTGTTTCCCAGAACGCGTGGCTACAACACCCTCATGCTGAATGTCCTTGAAAGGGTGGTGAGAATCTTTGAGATGAAGCTAAGAGGAAGTTGAGTTGGGAATAACTTAATTTGGATTTAGTGAGGTATATTTATGTGGCTTGCAATCAGTTTCCTGTGAAGTTATTGCCAGCTGCCCCAAGGAAAAGCTTCCAAGTAAACACCGCCTGCGCCTTGTACCTGTTCACCCAGGACTGTGGCATGAAGGGGCCACAGAGCATGTGCTCTCTGGGTCATTCCTTTTCTCGGTGGAAAAAAAGCTCCTGCACCTCGCCTCATGTCGTTGACCACGTTTGTATTTTGTCAGTTTTTTTCTTTCCATTTAAATTTTCTCCCAAATAGAGTATGTGACCACTTAGAATTTTTGTTAAAGAACCAAAGAGTTATGTTTCCCATGAGAAAGCTGCTCAAACTTTGTAACATGTGTACATTAGTATTAAGGCTCTAAGATTTTTCATCAGCTGGGAAGAGAAACCCAAACATGGAAATGTAAAAAAGTTTATTCAAAGACTTGATAAAGCTTGATTGCACCACTTAACCTGTAATTTGGAAAAAAACCATTTTGGATATTTTAATAAAAGAAGTGAGAAATTACAGACTGCTGTTTGGGACATATTTGAAGAGTTCCTTCTTTTATAATCTACATTTATTTATCAAAGAGTTGAGAGAAAACTTAGATAATAATTAATGGACTATGAAACAAAAAAGAAAAAGATTAGCTTTGACATCAATAGAAATCAATCTGACATTGAGAAGTGAATTGCAACCTTTTTTTTTTTTCAAATTATACTTTGGTTCTTTAAGAAGAAAAGAGAAATTCTGAATAGAAGTAATGAATAGCCCTCTGGATTGTTTAATAATCCAGTTAATGAAGAGGAGTGAATCATCTGTACACACTGGGAAATGATTTAAGTTTCTGGCAGGTTTGAGGCAAAATACTGACATTGATGAAGATAATGTAAAACTTTATAATACATTGCAAACTTGTTAATGAGTGTCATCAGTCCAAAGGATATATAAGATGAGTTACTGTACAGGAAAACTGGAAACTCTTGAAGCCTTACAATTTATATATGAAAGAAATTTGAGAAAATATTTTCTCCAATTCTACAACAATTCAAAAAAAATGTACATTGTACTACTACCAATAAGTAAGAAATCTTTCCGAATGATCAACAACGATTAAAAAAAAACAAATTTTGAATAACCACCAAATTGGATTCTTTCTATTGTTTTCATAGAAAATGGTATAAATCATAATGTGAAGAGGTGTTCAAAGAGTATGAAGCTAAAGAAGTAGAAAAGCAAGTATTACCAAAGAGTCAAACAGCAACTAATAAAACCTGTTATTTAATTTTGAAAAATGTCACATTTGTAAATATCAGAATTCTTTAATTATTGTGATTTATTCATGTTAAGTAAGTCTTTACCCTCACATCAAATTTTCTTTTCCTTAAAGAAGGACCCTGAATTGTAAGCTTCAGGCCCTACCTTTTGGCTTTACTGTTTGATCTGAAAGCTGCTATGAGATAAATATTCTTCTTTCCCCCCAGACTACACATGGGCTTTGCATCTGCTGAGTGGGCCGGGACAAGACTCTGCATCTCCGGGGATCCTTTGGGTCAAGTGAGCTGGCAGAATACCTCCAACAGTGTCATTAGCAGCCTAGAGCAAGAGCTTTTACCTCAATAAACAATGCTGTGAAATACAACCCAGCATCTTGTCATGAACTATCGGACTAGGAGTTAGGAAATGCATACTTGCAACATTGAGAAATGGTGTTTCAGCTTTCATGAATCTGGATGATCTTTGAACACAGTTTTATTGAAGGCCTTGGAGGCAAAGGTTGTTCATTAGCAGGGTAAGTGAGTGACCAGAAGTCAGAAATAACGAGAGAGGTCTCCTCCGTTAAATAGGCGGTGAACATCACAGAAGTGATACCACCTTCCACTCACAAGCTGCATTGTCCCTAGAATCTGTTCTTCCGGGGTCAGCAAGGCTGCTTGGGAAAGTGGTTTCTAATAGTCATAAAATTTTCTTTAAGATTTGAGACCCCACTGCATGTCTGGAATTGCACCACTGTTGGAGGAGATCATTAAGAGGATGTGACTGCCAGTGGACCCGGGCAATATAAAAACTCCTTACATCCTCCCCTGTCTTTGGAATATTCATTTCACCTGCTGTTCTCACTCAGAGCCACTTCAAGGATGCAGCCTTGAGAGGACGTGTTATTAAGATCATCTGGAATATATAGGACTTCCCTGATGGCTCAGTGGGTAAAGAATCTGCCTGGCAATGCAGGAGATACAGGAGATAAGAGTTCTATCCCTGGGTTCAGATGCCCTGAAATTGTTTCAGAGCAAGTGGCAACCCACTCCAGTATTCTTGCCTGGAAAATCTCATGGACAAAGAAGCCTGGAGGGGTCACAATGAGTTGGACACAATTGTGTGACAGAGCACCTTTGCAGGCTGGAATGTGTATGTGACTGAACTCCATTAGAGCTTCTATGTAGGGCAGGTAGGAATGGAGACCTACTCATCTTGCAGCTGTCAAAGACAGCAAGCCTGGTATGTGAATTCCTTTCCTTATTAAAACTGCCACCTAAAAATTACAATGGAGAAAAGACAATCTCTTTAACAAGTGGTGCTGGGAAAACTGGTCAACCACCTGTAAAAGAATGAAACTAGAACACTTTCTAACACTATAAACAAAAATAAACTTAAAATGGATTAAAGATCTAAATGTAAGACCAGAAACTATAAAACTCCTAGAGGGAAACATAGGCAAAACACTCTCTGACATAAATCACAGCAAGATCCTCTATGACCCACCTCCTAGAGTAATGGAAATAAAAGTAAAAATAAACAAATGGGACCTAATTAAACTTAAAAGCTTTTGCACAACGGAGGAAACTATAAGCAAGGTGAAAAGACAGCCTTCAGAATGGGGGAAGATAATAGCAAATGAAACAGCCGACAAATAATTAATCTCAAAAATATACAAGCAGCTCATGCAGCTCAATACCAGAAAAATAAACAACCCAATTAAAAAATGGGCCAAAGAACTAAACAGACATTTCTCCAAAGAAGACATACAGATGGTTAACAAACACATGAAAAGATGCTCAAAATCACTCATTATCAGAGAAATGCAAATCAAAACCACAATGAGGTACCATCTCATGCCAGACAGAATGGCTGCCATCAAAAAGTCTAAAAACAATAAATGCTGAAGAGGGTGTGGAGAAAAGGGAATCCTCTTACACTGTTGGTGGGAATGCCAACTAGTATACCTGTTATGGAGAACAGTGTGGAGATTCCTTAAAAAACTGGAAATAAAACTGCCATATGAGCCAGCAATCCCACTGCTGGGCATACACACTCAGGAAACCAGAATTGAAACAGATACGTGTACCCCAGCGTTTACTGCAGCACTGTTTACAACAGCTAGGACATGGAAGCAACCTAGATGCCCATCAGCAGATGAATGGATAAGGAAGTTGTGGTACATATACAAATGGAATATTACTCAGCTATAAAAAAGAGTGCCTTTGAGTCAGTTCTAATGAAGTGGATGAAACTGGAGCCTATTATACAGAGTGAAGTAAGTCCCAAAGAAAAACACCAAGACATATATTAATGCATATATATGGAATTTTAAAAGATGGTAATGATGACCTTATATGTGAGACAGCAAAGTTCAGTTCAGTTCAGTTGCTCAGTCGTGTCCGACTCTTTGCGACCCCATGAATCGCAGCACGCCATGCCTCCCTGTCTATCACCAACTCCCGGAGTTCACTCAGACTCACGTCCATTGAGTCTGTGATGCCATCCAGCCATCTCATCCTCGGTCGTCCCCTTCTCCTCCTGCCCCCAATCCCTCCCAGCATCAGGGTCTTTTCCAATGAGTCAACTCTTTGCATGAGGTGGCCAAAGTACTGGAGCTTCAGTTTGAGCATCATTCCTTCCAAAGAAATCCCAGGGCTGATCTCCTTCAGAATGGACTGGTTGGATCCCCTTGCAGTCCAAGGGACTCTCAAGAGTCTTCTCCAACACCACAGTTCAAAAGCATCAATTCTTCTGTGCTCAGCTTTCTTCACAGTCCAACTCTCACATCCATACATGACTACTGGAAAAACCATAGCCTTGACTAGACGGACCTTAGTCGGCAAAGTAATGTCTCTGCTTTTGAATATACTATCTAGGTTGGTCATAACTTATAAAGGACAGACTTTTGGACTCTGTGGGAGAAGGCGAGGGTGGGATGCTCTGAGAGTATAGCATTGAAACATATATATTACCATATGTGAAATAGATGACCAGTCCAAGTTCAAAGCATGAAGTGGGACACTCAAAGCTGGTGCTCTGGGACAACCCAGAGGGATGGGAATGGGGAAGGAGGGGGAAGGCTTTGGGGATAGGGGACACATGTATACCCATGGCTGATTCATGTCAGTGTATGGCAAAAACCACCACAACATTGTAAAGTAGTTAGCCTCCAATTAAACAAATTAATAATAATAATAATAATAATAACTGCCACCTACTAATCTGGAGTGGTCTGCCTCTTCCTTTGGTCCCTCCTTGCCCTCCATGTATGAGGCCATTTTGAGTCACCCCAGGGGAACTCCTGTGGTTGCTAACTAACAGTCCGGCTGGGAATATATGGATACCTAGATGCTGGTCTGTCTCCCTAAATAGTCAAACAACTAGTTGGGAAAACTAGAGGTGGGGATGGTAGTGAGGTGCCAGACCTCATTTAAAAATTTTTGAAATTGGTACAGAAATCAATTCAGGCTGGATTGACAGAAAAATATCCTCTGTGGAGGTGGCACTTGAGCCACTGAAAGGGACAGTGGGCTTCATGGGGAGGAGGGGGTCTGACAGCTCCTCCCTCCCTCTGCACTTGCAAAAGTGAACAGGAGGAATGGGATTGCTGGGTCCAGGAAAGGAATAAAAGAAGAGAATTGGTCCAGTTTGGGTGAAGGGGAATTGGGGATAGGAAGAGGATGGTGGGCTCTGACGTTTAAAAAAAAAAAGCCTTGAGTGAGCTTGGATATTATTTTGAAGTTAATGGGCATTCCTGGAAGACTCTGAGAAAAGTATTTCAGGAAATTCCCACAGGGCCCTGGCTCTCCTCATCCTACACTCCTCCTGAAATCCACACTTCTAACAACTGGAAATTTATGTATAGAGGGGCCTGGGTTGGGTAAGCTGTTGTGTGTCAAGGGGCACAGCAATTCCAGATGTTTCTGCTTTTCTCCGAAGAGATGGAAGATCAGCTCTGTTTTGTGTTAGTCGCTCAGTCGTGTCCTACTCTTTGCGACCCCATGGACTGTGGCCGGCCAGGCTCTTCTGTTCACGGAATTCTCCAGGCAAGAATACTGCAGTGGGTTACCATTCCCTTTCCCAGGGGATCTTCCCAGCTCAGGGACTCAACTTGGGTCTCCCACATTGCAGATGGATTCTTTAGTCTTAAGGGAAGCCCAGACCAGCTCTAGACAAGTGACAAGTGAAGTCACTCAGTCGTGCCCGACTCTTTGCGACCCTATGGACTGTAGCCTACTAGGCTCCTCCGTCCGTGGGATTCTCCAGGCAGGAGTACTGGAGTGGGTTGCCATTTCCTTCTCCAGGAGCTCTTCCCCACCCAGGGATCGAACCTGGGTCTCCCGCATTCGGGCAGACGCTTTGCCATCTGAGCCACCAGGGAAGCTCAGACCAGCTCTACCTTGACTTAAAAAAAAATAGCACTACTATTACTGAGAAAGAGTAATTTGCAGGTGAACACAGTGTATTTGTGTTTTCAGGTAATGCTTATGTGTTTGTCTTAAAAATCTTACATTCAAAGATTTGGCCCATCAAAATGAGGAAATAGGAAAGAATTAGCTCAGATATACTGGGGGTGCTGTCTGGTTTATAGGACTGCATTCTACAAAGATCAAAGTGCCCAGCTACTAGGTGTAAACACTTCACATAGGATTGTGACCTGCGTGTGTGTGGCTCCTTCTCAGAAATGGGTGAGAAGCTCATGATATCACCAAAATGAAAATGTCCTACCACCATAACATTCTGTATATCTGAAGAGAAAATGGATCTGAATAAAAGTGATACCTACACAATGATATCAATATTAAAAATAAACAATACTACAGGTGGTGAAAGTACTGTTAAAATAGCAGCTTAAGAAAGAGAAATGAATAGATAAGTTTGCTTTTCAAAAGAGGGTGGGTTTGCAAATGCCAGGAAATCTAGTTTTATTTAGAGATTATTCATCTGTCTCATCTTCTTCTCAAAGTCTTTAAATACCAGCATCCACTTTAATAAAAAATTCCAAATTCCTCAAACCTTCACTAGCAGTCCGCAAAGCACACATGTGATCGTACTATACAATTTAGCCCTTAATTACATTTGCCTTGCTTTGATTCCCATTGTTTTAACGCGTCAGCCTCCTGTGCTCAAAATAGATCTTAAGCTTCTTGAAGGCAAGAATCCGGCTTTCAACTGTCTGCAGCCCGCGGGCACTTAACGAAGCCAAGGCTGATTTATGGACCATCAAGCCAGGATCTTAAATTTCAAACCGCAGTCCCGCCTAGGCAGACGCTTACCCGCTGCGGAGCCCGGCCGCCCACCGGGGGCCCTGTTTCACTCCCCCCACTCCCCGGCCGCCCTTCCTCGTCGCTGTTCCCCAATCCTGCCAGCAGGAGGCGCCACAGACTCGGGTTAAGCCGTTTCCCCCTTTTTCCTACCCCACTTCCCCCAGCACATGACGTGGGAAGCNTTTGTTAGACTGTTCTCCCACTAATTTGAAACACTTGTTTTATCAGATACCACTTTCCCTAGGTACATGTCTGGCATCGATCTATTTGTCTCTCCTTTGCACTAGCTCTTTCATTTATTATAACTTAACAGCTTGCTTTGATATCCAGTAGTTCCAATCTTACCTCCTTATTTATTTTCAACAAGTTTGTGGGGCTATTTTCACATATTTACTCTTTCAGATGAACTTCAGAATCAACTTGTTGAGCTTCAAAACAATCTCTTAGATATGTTCATTGGAATCTCATTGAAATTGACATTTAATTTGGGGAGAGGTGACATCTTCATAATATTAAAATTTCCCATTCAGGAACAAAATTGCTTCCCTTTTATTTGGTCTTTCTTTTACATTTTTTAAGAAAGGCTTTTGGTGGTACTAGTGGTAAAAAAAAAAAAAAAAAAAAAAAAACCCACTTCCTTCGGCTTCTTCACCTCTAGGAAATCTCGGGGCTTTGCTCTATCGCAAGTGCTCGTCTGGGCGGTTTTTGAGCACCACCATCCCGAAGTGCTGGCGTCCGGATGCATTTGCCTTTGCTTTGCAAAGAAGAGTCGTGAACTTCAAGACCCTTCAAGACGGATGATTAATCCTGCTTTGCAGGAAAGGGAAACCCTCCATCCCCAGCCACCCCCTCTCCGGAGACCCTGCAATCGCCCAGGAGCTCCGACCCGGTACGTAAATATTCGCCTTGGAGTCTCTTGTCTCAATTTTGGGGTTTGGGGGATGTCAGGAAGATAAAGGGTCGAGGCGGTGGAGCCCTTAACCAACCTGGTTATTAGGTAAGGCTCTTAAAGCCGGCAGAAACCGGCACTTGCTCATTTGGACGTGGCTTTTTTTTTTTTTCTTTTTTTAAGATTTTTCAGGGTAGAGGGGTAGGGCACTCTCTGGTCCTTTGTTGCGGGGGTTCGTCCCCTTACCGAGCAGAGAGGCTGGGCATCGGTGCCCGGGGCCGGAGCCGCGCGCCGCGACCATCCGTCCAATAGACACGTTGCAGGTGAAGCCCCGTGCGCTGCACATCAGCGCGGCGGCGGCGTGAGTGTGCGCGCGGGGGCGCGTGCGCGCCGGGGGCGTGTGTGTGTGTGTGTGTGTGTGTGCGCGCGCGCGCGTGTCAGTGTGCCCCTTCCAAGGAATGCCCAGTGTGCACCCGGTGCACAATCAGAACCCACTGAGCACGAGCCCGGGGTGGGAGGAGGCGCTGCTGCTGGAGGCGATGGGGACGGCGAGACAGACATGTCGGCAGCACTGCAGATGGGGCTGGGGGCCGCAGTTGCTGGCGAGTTAAGTGGGGCTCGTGTTTCTGCGTGTGTGTGTGTGAGTGTGTGTTGCTACAGGGAGCCGCTTCTCCCTCCCTGCTTCCCACTTCCCTCCTTCGCTCCCTCCCTCTCTCTCCCTCTCTCCTCTTCCATTCAGGTTGGCTTTCCCACCTCGCACCATGCCTGTCCCAGGAATGGTATAGCCAGACCTTTTCTGAATTATTTATAGACCGGTGCCAGCTGTTTTCCATTCCTCTGGTGTGCACTCTGTGGGAAATGCAGGGTTTCCTCCCCCCTTTTCCTTAAAACGAATCGATTTCTTTTTTTTCGGAATGCATTTTTCTCATCCTCTGGGGGACACTCGAATCAAACCCTGACCATCTCTTTTTTCCCCCTTAGGAAGGGGACGCTTTGGGAATGACCACGCTCCACGGAGGGACAGAGCCGGTCCCCAGCTTCTCTACACAGAGCCTCCTCCACTAAAGCTCCAAAAACCAAAAACCGTAATTGCCCGAAGAATTGTTAAAAAAAAAAAAAAAAAGCCCGGCCACTAACCTCACATGCACACGGAATAATCATTCTGGATTCTGCATTGTGAGCTGTTCTCCATAGCCTGAATTACCTTTGAATTCCATCTTTTTTTTTCTTTGAAATTTGCCTCTCTTCAAGACACAAGATTAAAACAAAATTCACGCTGAATTGGATTTTAAATGATCTTCCTTTTCTTTATCCTTCATCTTTCTTATGTGGATATGCAAGCGAGAAGAAGCGACTGGATATTCCCACCATGCTCACTCCCTTAATCTGTCCGTCTAGAGGTTTGGCTTCTACAAACCAAGGTAGGGCAAATCCGATTTCATTTTCTTCTCACCTGGGGTAGGGATTCCTTGTTTATCTCTCTCTTCAAGTCCCTCAAGTAGAATTTTTTTGGGGGGAAGAAAGGGTAACAAGATACTCAAATAATGCTGTGTGGGGGAAAAGGCTTGTTACAAAGGGGGAGATCTCCCATGTTATTTCTTTTCCTGCCTCATCAAACAGGTTTGGGGTTTTTCTTGGAGGCATGGGGCTGGATATATGTAGGGACAGCCATTGGATAGCAGAAGGGCTGGGAGACCTGTGTGATTTTCAAGTCAAATAGCAAATTTATTCACCCCGAGCTAAAGCTCTGATTTTTATGGGAATCAGGAAAGCTTTTTTTTTTTTTTTCTTTTTTTCAGGCTGCCTTTCCCCCTTGCCACTTCCATGTCGCTCTAGCTCCTGTCTCTACCTTCCTGGGCACACTTTTCATGCCCTTTTTTAAAAATGAAATAATGAATGAGGTTCTTTTAGCTGCTGCCCCGAAGTCCACTTGCTGTGTAAATGCCGACCCTCGGCTAGAGATCCCGGGAGGCCTACTGCAGAGGGACAGGTCTAGGTGGGAAATCAGCCTGCTCTCAGAACACCTGGAATTGGAGGATGCTGCAGGTTAAGAGGACTCAAATTTTATGCTCGGAAAGGAAGAATTCTGTCAGTATTCTGCTTTTTCATTTGTATTTTTTGGTGTGCTATTATATTTGAGCTATAAATTTCTCCTTCTGTCTACACGTCTATTTATACCCACACATCCTCCAAGCAAACTGTTACTTGCACACTCTTGCAAAATGGCTATCTTGCAGAGTTCTAAAATGCTGTGCGTGTGGCAGGGGTGCAGAATTTGACACGTGAGTCTTTGTGTTAAACAAAGAGATGTGCAGTTTGCTTGGGTTAGCCATGGACCCTCCAAAGAGAATGAACACTTACATTTTTTCTCCCTCTCATCTAATTCTACAACATGAGCAGTGTGGTTTGGCGGTATCTTCATGGACTTGAAAAGAGAAATAGCAGGAGAAATGGAAAAGACTTAGCTAATGGCTCTTCAGCTAGCCACTCATGCAATCCAAGACTACTCCTAGGAAATAAGATCGCCCACAGACTGGAGGGCCAAGGTGGTGAGCTGGCTACTCAACTGACCATATATTCCCAAACTCCGAATGCACCCAAGGGTAGGAATCAGGTTGAGATAAAGATTTTCAAAATAATGTAGCAGAATCACTAGTACCAAATAATCTTCCTGAAAGTATTCCACCTCCAAATCTTTTTTTCCAGTATTTTTTAAATAATACTTTGAAACAATCTAAAATACTAAAAGGATGTGGGAGAAGTCCTGGAAGGTCCATATCACCCAACATCACTTTAGAGGAGATTAGTTCTTCATTGTCCAGAAAGAATGGATGGAATCCGATTCCCTGCTGCCCTGCCCCAGGTTTCATTCTTCTGAACATTCTTTGCTTCAACTCTCATTTGTAGCCTTGGTGTTGTCAGAGTGACAGGTTGGGATCCCACTCGGCGCCCATGCTCTCGCCCATGTCTACGAATAGCCGGGGTGGTCTAGTTGTGCGCTCACCTGAGACACCTGAGTGATTCCCCATCTGCTCTGCCCCTTCAGGTGGGAGGATGAACTCTGAACAGAACAGAGCAGAGGTCTGGGTGGCAATAGCAGCTCCATGTGCAATGATCCTGTAGGTAGGATGAACCAGTCGAGATGAGTCTCTGCCTCATTTGCCTTTCTGAGGCCACCCCAGTGGTCTCCACCAAGTAGGTCCTTCATCAGGTTGGTTGGTGACGAGGTTGTCAGGAGGCCTTTCACTCAGAGTCTCAGCCCGGTTTGCCCTGAATGCCAATGGGGTGAAGATAGGTTCCAGGCCATCCTTAGCTGGCTCTAAGCCTGGGCATAGGACAAGACACTGAAAGGGGAAGAAGGGAGGACTAAGTGGTGGGAAAGCCACAAAGAGGAAGAATGGAATCTATCCGGAAAGAGCTTGTTGGGATTCAGGGAGGAGTCACCACAGGTGGTCCATGCCTTTCCACATCCAAGGCCCTTTTGGAGACCCTGAGAGGAAGCAGGTGTCCTGGTCCTCGAGAGCAGATGCCCTGAACTCAGTGGTGTTCTGGGGTGTCTCGGGGCCATTTTCCCCCCAACTATTCCTGCTTTTTTTCCCCCCTCACTGTGCAAAATGCTGACTGGGTTCTATTTTGTTTTCTTCCCTCCTGTCAACTCCCCTGATGGTGTGGGCTACGTGGGAGAGAAATGTGGCTCCTTGTGGGAGGAAGAGCACATTTCATTCCAATCAAGGTGCCTCCATGATATGCAATTAAGAAAAAAATTAATAGGAAATAAAGATTTCCCAGGAATGCATGGTTAAGGATGTTAGACTGGTGATTTCAGGCAAGCAGAACAACATGGTGTCTTCCGTGTGTGTGTTTCAGGTGTAGCAAAGCACGATGGAGCTGAGAACACAGGACGATGTGGCAGCTTAGAATAGATGCTGGAAGCAAGGAGGGGGCAGGGTGTGCCCAGGAGTGTCTAGTTTCCTCTCTTCATTGGTTCCATCCCTGGGAAGCCTGTCTGTCTGAAGAGCCTTGCTTTGCCACTCTATCTGTATAATTTATCAGGGGGAGTTAGAGGCAGAGAGACTAAGGAAGGAGGAGAAATGACAGAAAAGGAGGAGGGAGAGAAAAAATTCCTCTAGTCACTACTTTGCACACCCAGTGCCTTTCTGTTAGGCTGAGAGAGAAGAGAGACTTCCTCTGGTGAAGGGATGAACAGCAGGTACTTCGATTTTGTATTCCTGCTTCACCTCCAGAAATACGGTTTCAGAACCTTGACCGTCTCCCTTGACCTTCACATTCACGCACCCAGGCTTGTGTGTGTGTGTGTTGGGGGGGCAATGGGCATCTGGGGGGTGGACACATGGGCTGACATTGGTTGGTGGGGTGAGTGCAGACACAGGACTGAGCTGGGTTCAGTCCTTGGCTCCATCATCATTACCTTGTATAACCATCTCCCATCTCTTCCATGAAGATGATGAACCCAGAATATAGCATTTTTCCCCCCTATTTTCTTGTTCAAGGATCTGAAAACTGAGATAACATATCAACTAGTACTGACAGGCTAAAGCAAAAATTTAGTTAATATTTACAGACTGTGAAATAGAGAAGGAGGCAGGGGAAAGGACAGGTTGTGTGTGAAGAAACCAGAGCAAAATAGCAGCCTATAGGAGCCAGGTGGAGCTCGTCATTCTAAAGGCTGGGAAACTATTGTTCTGAATGATGGCCTTCTCTCTGTAGTGATGGACAGTAGGGCTGAAAAATCAGCCATCATCTTGGCTAACTCGCTGGGGTCAGAAGTGGATAAGCTCCTTTTCCTCACTGCCATTCTGCACCCTCCTTAAGAATTCTAGAAATTTTTCCTTTCAGTAAACTACATTTGCAGTCTTTGCTACAGTGCATACAGTTGGATCGTAATATCCGCTCTCTCTGTAAATAAATATGAATCCAAAGAGTTACTGGTCTAATGAATTGTTCACATTTGTTAAAGTGCGTCTCCTCTTTGCAACCACAAGAAGAAGTCTCCAGAGAGAGTAAATTAGTGGTTGAATTGATATTACCTTTCAGAAGGTTACAGAAGATAGCATGTGAAGGAGCAGGCATAACTCAGAGGAAGTGGGTTTCTACAGCATACCTGTGGCTATGAATGAGGGGCCTGCAGCCATGCCACAAGATCCATGGTGTGGATCAGCTCTTAGGGTTTTGTGAGCCCAGAGAGGTGTGTTCACACCCTTGCGGTTGGTTCCTCGGTGACTTCCAACCATGTTCTTTTTGTGTTTTCACTTTCCACTGCTTTCAGCTGAGGTTGGCAGAGAAGGGACCTCATGCCTATGTAACCTGTCATTGAAATCCTCTGTGACTGCCCCAGGAAGTTCTGCCTTCTCTCCATCACTGCTTGCAGATCACCATGAGTACACTTTATCCTAGTTTTGTTTATATGCCCTGTTTTCCCTAAGAAGTTTGTGGGCCCCTTGAGGGCAGGGAGGGGTTTATTCACCTTGGAATCATTTTTTACTTGGCGCAGTGTCTGGCACATAATAGAGACTTGGGAAAATAGTGAGTGAATGAGTGGAGAGAAGAACTGAACTATTAATTAGTGAAAGGTGCTACTTGTTATTCATTCAGGTGGGGTTTAGGAATGGTTCTCAGTTAGGATGTTAGAGGAGATCAAGAGTTTGAGAGCTCTGCGACACTTTTGAAAGCATTTTCTCTGACCTCACGTAATAGATGAAGACACTGAGATCCAGGGACATTAGGTGATTTGTTTAAGTTGGGTAGCTGCTTTCTGCCAAGGCTTTGTGTACCGCTCCGCTTAACAGAGCGAGATGTGGAGGTTATTTGTAAATTTCAGATGTCTCCATCAGCACTTCTCAAAGTTTATGTGAATAACAGTCACCTGGGGACCTTGTTAGGATGTCCATTCTAAATCAGTAGGTCTGGGCTGGTACCTTAGATTCTGCATTTCTAGCCATCTCCCAGGTGATGCCCAAATTACTTGACCATGGATCATGGGTCTACATCATTCCTGAACCCAATTCTGTATCATCATGAACATTGGCAGTTCCACATGTATTTCTGTTCCTTTGGGGATTTCCAGCCTTTCTGCTTTGTTCTTAAAAATAGAAAGGAAAAAAAAATCAGAGAGGAGGTTTTGTATTTAAGTTCACCCTTGTCCTTTCTTCCCTCTCTCTTCCACCCACATATGTCGTTTGCCTCTTTCCCTCCGGTCCTCTCTGGTTTCTTACTCCAGTCCTTCTCATCACTGATTCTTCTCCTTCTTTTCTTGTACTCCAGCTTCTGAGTTTATTTATCTCTTGGTCTCTTTTCTTTCACACTATCTCTTCTTTTAACTTCCTTTATTTTTATGACTTTTGCTCTCCTCAGTTGTTCAACAAACATGTGTTAAGAACCAATTTTTGTCAAGCACTGTGTTAGGGAAAAAAAATTAGCTCTGGCTGTGCCTTCCAGTAGTTGGGGATTTAATGGAGGAGACACGTAAGGAGACCACCGTGTCCTTGGGTAAGAGATGTAAAAGAGAGCAGCCTTGGAGAAAGAGGTGGGCTTCATGGAGGTGGTGACATTTAAACTACATCTTTAATTAGGAGTTTCCTAGAAGAGGGAGAGGATGGTCATTTCAGGAGGATGGAGCGCAGACGGGGAGGCAGGTGTCATCACGGGGCAACCCTCCTGCTTTTGCTCACGTCCCTTAACTTGGGGAGAAGATCAGCACGTCATTGTGCTGGTTCCGTGATTAGGAATTTCAGATTCCAGATGATGAGGCCAGAGGATAATGTGAGGGTCTTGTTGAAAGAAGAGGGAAGAGAGTCCTTTCTGGTTTAGCGGCTCTACGGTTAATGAATCCTAGCCCTGTTTATTAGGCTTGCCTCTGGAATGAGCAAAGGAACCATCTTCATCTCAGGCCACGGCTTGCTACTAACTTTGCTGATGGCCGTTATAAAGAAAGGGACAGCTGTTAGTTGGTTTGTAGCCAGGGAGAGAGCTGGATCCTAGCCCGGGCCAAGCTACTGGGAATGAAGGCCCAGCCGAGCCCCATGTGTTTCTAGAGGAAGGGAGGCAGAGAGAGGCCATGCCAGGCAGACACTAGCTGCTTTCTTTAATGCGAAGGGGAGTGATGAAAGAAGAGGGGCTCAGTTACTTGCTCTCAGGACATTCACAGAATGTTTTGGTGGCCTCTTTAGAGGGCTTCTTGTTTCAGGAGTGTTCTTCATGGGGCTGTCCTGGTGTCGACATGCTCAGAAGACACCTGCAGCTACCACTTCAGTGAACTGTAGCATTGGACCCTAAGGGGAGATGGATTGGAAATGAATGTTCCGCTAAATTTTATTTGCACCTCTTTCTGCTCCCCATCCTTCTCTACCCTTTTCCCCACACTTTTGCCATTTCTCTGGATATTATGGTCTGTATATGTTTCATTAGCAAAAGGAACCTAAGCTCAGCCTGAAGAGCCACCTACATGTAAAGAGAGTGTACACCTGAGGGTGTGTGGATGAGCAGGTGGCACGGCTGGGTGGTGGGACATTCATTTCAAGGTGAGTGGAGGGGCAGGGCAGGGAAGGCATAGTGACAGGGCTGTGCTTAGAGCAGCGGGGCCGGGGGCCAGGAGGAGGCCAGGCCCAAGGGAGTGACAGGCCTGGAAGGAAAAAGAGGCCCAGTTTGGGACCCTGCTGGGGGTCCACCCTTCTAAGGGGAGGCATCTGTCATCTGTTGTGGAGAGCTTCCTAGATCAAGACAATTGAAGGTTTCAACTGGTTAACTCAACGCGACTTCTAACAGCCACACCGCACTCCACACACGCCATCGTCTGTGGCTTTGCTCACCGCCTCATTCAGAGCACAGATCTCCTCCTTTAGAAAGAAATGTCAAGTCTCAATTTCCTGTGACTCTTTATAGAGACCCTCTCAGAGTTCAGCTGGTGAGAATTTCTTAGGAAATCGGGTCTTGCTTCTTTCGGAGAGAAGGGACTTCAAAACAAGGGCCGGATGAAAGCTGCATTGTTCGAGGAGGGGAGAAGAGAGGCTTGGGAGAAACCTGGAGCTTAGCTGATGTCTTTAATCCTTTTCCCAAAGCCCTCTATACCCCATGAGAATGCCCAGACATTCTGGGTTGACCCTCTCACCTCCCAGGGGTCTTAGTCTGGTCACTTTAGATTAGAGAGCAGTGTTTTTTGTGTGTATCCAAATACACACACACACACAGACCCCACACACTAGACTTGTGTACATATGGGCGTGTTTGTGCAGGGACTTACCTGCCAAACAGTAGTCAAAGGTTTTCTTAAATGCAGTGAATGTGTCTGTGCGTTTAGGTACAGTAATGCATGTGGGGAGTATGTGTCTATATGAAAGAAATGGGATAAGTAGCATATTAATGCTGACAGGCACCTTGGGGATTAACAGTCATCCACAGGCCCCATTCTGAAGCTGTGAAAGTATTTCTGAGGTTAGCCACATGGTCTAAAGCCACGTGCATGTGGCCGAGTCAGGTCCATGGAGTCCCTTTGCGGTGCCTCCCCTCCACTGCCCGGCCCCACTTGTCTTTTTGGGCTGTCTGACCCTGAAGCCAGCCAGTGGTGAGCCCTTGGCCCCGTCTTCAGAGCCCAGGGTATCCTGTTCCCCCCGAGTGTGTGAAGGGTCTTTACAGAGTGACGTTTTCCCAGGGTGTCCTCCATGGCAGTGGGGGCAGCGGTGGTCTTGGCAATCAGAAACTCTTTTTGGTTTCTGCTTGTGTTCTTTTCCCCTGTGACCATGTGACCCCCGTGGATGCTGGCCATTGACTTCCTCATTTCTGAAAAAGCAAGACAGGCTCCTTAATCAAGCAAGATGATGCTCCTTAGTGCCAGGTCAGTCACACAATCACCTGCAGAACTTTGGCAAAAATAAATACAGACAAATAAACAACACCACCCCATGGTCATGGATGTCCGTGCCAGGCCAACCTCGAACAGTTCAATTAAAATCTCTCAGGGCGATAGCCAGGCTGTGGTCATTTAAATACATTTCCCAGGGAGCCTCATGTGAGGCCATATTTAAGAACCACTGGGCGAGATGACTGACAGGGCACCTGTTAGCTCTTAGCATCCTACAGCCGTAGTATTTGACTATGCAAACGGAGATGCTAAGGCTGTGAAATGGTCCCACGACCAGCAGAGCATCCCTGAGTCAGAGGTCAGAAGAAGTGGTTGGAGCGTAAGGGCCTCTAGTATACAGAGTGCGCCCAAAGGGTGGAACTGGTGTGGGCTTGAGGAGAGCTATAGTAACCCTGTTCCTGGGTGCTCTCACCAGTGACTTGCACTGGCAACGGGGTGGTTGGTGGGGGAAAGGCTGGGGGACTGCTTTTCCGGACACCCTTGAAACAGGTGTGCCTGCCTGCAAGTAGGGCGCGTGGCCCCATCCCCTGTTCCACTTAGTCTGTATTGAGGGTGCCCCATTTCTCATTTTGGAGAGAGGGCCTCATTTCACTCCTGTGTAACACTGTAAATGTAGGAAAACTATTAATAAATGGGGCTGGCTGAGCGGACCCTGATTGACTGGTGAGGGGTGTGAATGGGGCAATTATCTGAGTGCGGTTGGGATCCACTGGCCCCCGTCCCCTCCCTCTCAGCGCCTGGAGTTGAATATTAAAGGCATGAAGAGGAGGAAGAAGGTGGGAGGCAGTAAGCTTCGTTCTTCTGTGACTGTTACTTTAATCACTGACTGTTAAGCTGGCTGGCTTAATAGTTTTCTCACCTGCTTCCTTTTTGTCTCCCTCCCTTCCCCATTTTAAAATCAATGTGAACCTAAATGTACAGAGGTGAGAGGAGAAAGCAGATTTATTGGATCTGTGTTCCTTTAAAAGGACAAATCATAAAGTAAAAATAGTTCTGTTTTGGACGTCTGCTCAGAGCAGTTGGAGAGAAAGGTGACGAGCGTGGTTTGGACTCACAGTGGAGTTTGGTGTGATGTGCAGAGGGTGAGCCGATGATTGTCTAGGAGAAACCTGAGCAGTGGACTCACTGATCTGCATTTCCCAATATCTATTGGTTGGTCCTTTGGAAGCAGAGCATCCGAATCATGGAGATACTGCAGCCTCTTGCCTTGGGTTTGTTACCATGCAGACCACGCGTTCTGTGGGGCCAGAGTTGATGTCTTGGGGTTCGTGGCTCTCCTGTCAATCACCTTGTTAGAAACTCTGGGATTGTTTCTCGGCTTAAGGGGAGACGGAACTCATTTCAGTCCTGTGCTGGTCTTGTTTATGTGTGTGTCCTGGTTTCTCCTTCAGCTCACAGAGGAAGAGAGACTGCAGGAGAAATCTGACCCTGGCCAAATATAGGTGCTCAGATTTAACGGAAGGTCTTTCTTAGGTAGGAGAACGTTGACCCCTTGGATTTTTGGAGGGAAAAAAAATACAGAGTGGGGTTTTTTTTTTTCTCTGTATAGAAGAGAAGTCACTTTTGCTTGTTGATGAATTTGCCATTTTTCCATGAGAATGAGACTCCTGCTTCCTGCTTTATGTCACGTTAAGTCCTTGGTGCTTAGCAGAATGCTCTCTGCACATGGGCACTGCTCAGAAATGCTGCTTATCGATACCGATGGTGATAGAACTGAACATGCATTGAGGATACAGTTGACGTATTTATACCTCTAATGTTTTTGTTTCCTGGCCATTGAGGCACCTTGTGATGCTTCTGGTGTGTTTCACTAGAGCTGTATGGATGCAAGCGTCTAGTGCTTGCTACAGACTGATGATGAAAACACACCCATTTCTCAGTGCCTCACTTCTTTGAGTTTCAGTTTACATTGTGTTTAATAAGGGCATTTCTTCCAAAAGCATTCCCTTATCACTTACTGTGCTTTTCCCCTTTGCTGCAAATTCCATGAAAATACTGTCATCCTTCTAGGTCCATCTCTAAGACTCTCCTCCATCAAGTCTTGCTTGATCTTCCCAGCTAGAAATAAGCCCTCTCAAGTCATCTGTATACACCCTCTTTTTATTTCTTTTCACCATTCTCATGCTAACTTTGGGGGCAAATCCCTAGGAAGGCCTTTTCATCTCATGTGCCCCAGTTGCCTTCATTGCACCGGGCTTTCTGAAATAAATAGGTACATGGTTACTCACCTTCTCAACCTCTCCTTTTTATTCTGTCCCTCTTTACAGAGAGGCTTTGATTTCAAGATGAAATTCAAAGTTGTTTCTAAAACTTATGAATGTCTTTCTACCACCATAGCAGGGAATCTCAGTTACTGGTCAGTTTTCTTTTATGTATCTCAGTTTATGGAACCTCAGTTTGAGGTTAGGGAAGGAAATGAGAAAGTCCTGAAATTAGGTGGCCAGAAGTTGTAGATCATTTGGGAGAGAAATGGTGGGATGAAAATACTAAGAATTATTGCTGTCAGTTTAAGTATAATGATCATCTAAAGGGAATGGCCTCCTTTTTGCTTAGGACAGTTTCAATTTTCTGTTGAAATTGGGCCTTGAATCGGCAATAGATATTTGTGGTTACGTTATATATGTAATATTCTTGCTTACATTACATGTTATCTCATTCAGTCCTTACCAGCAGGCTGACATTATTTTCTTTTTCTCAGATGGACAGAGTGAAGGTTAGAGAGCACAAGGGCACCCAGCAGTCAGCAAGCCAGGATTCTAACCGATACCCTTGGATTCTAATCCCTGGCTCTTGAAACTCTATATAGCCACTTCCATGTAAAAGGTGGGGAGGGTTTATGTCGCATGTAGAGGACCCCATAAGCACATGCACTCTGAAACTTAGCTGAAGTGACTTCCTTCCGATCCCTTCTCTTTGGGCTTCGCTCTTGGCAGAAGACAAAGTTGTTTTCAAGTAGAAAAATACATCCTACAAAATAGCCAATTTCTGGACTGTAATTTAATTTAGTGAGGACAAGAGGTGAGAAAGTCATGGCGTTGGCAATCAGCGTCTTTTTTATTTCACATGATGATTAAGGCTTGGACACCATCTTCCTAGCCTATTCCTACCCTTCTGTAAATATCCTGCCCTCCAACTTGAAGATACTTCCTTTAAGAGGAAACTGTCTCCTTTGAACTTCCTTAGTCTTGGACGTTCCGATGAGTACCCTATTTCTCCCACCTATGTCTTTCTCAAACCCAGGTGTAAACTACCACTTTGAGTGCTTAGAATAAGAGAATGGTGATCAAGCATCGAGCTTCATTGTTGGGTTTTTACTAGTAGCAGAATTCACTATTATTATTCCATTGGATACACTTGCTTCATTCCAAGAAGGATAAGAAGAACTCTTTTCGTTTCAAATATCTGCTTTAACTAGTGACTCAGAGGGCACTTTTTTTTTTTTTTTAAGTAAGCATACAAGTCAAGGATTCCATATCCCTGTTGCTGTTGCTCAGTCACTAAGTCAGATCGGACTCTTTTTGACCCAGTGGACTGCAGCACGCCAGGCTCCCCTGTCCTTCACTGTCTGCCGGAGTTTGCTCAGATTCATGTCCATTGAGTCGGTGATTCTATCAATTTCCTGTGTCTTTACTTTTCTGCTTAAGAAAGGAGGCTGTTTCTTGGTGTTGCAGGGTGTTCTGGTGCTTAGCTTTGTCACGTGTGGATCTTAAAACTGCTGCTGCTTGCTGCTGCTGCTGCTGCTGCTAAGTTGCTTCAGTCGTGTCCGACTCTGTGACACCCCATAGACAGCAGCCCACCAGGCTCCCTCGTCCCTGGGATTTTCCAGGCAAGAACACTGGAGTGGGTTTCCATTTCCTTCTCCAATGCATGAAAGTGGAAAGTGAAAGTGAAGTTGCTCAGTCGTGTCTGACTTAGCGAACCCATAGACAGCAGCCCACCAGGCTCCCTCGTCCCTGGGATTTTCCAGGCAAGAGTGCTGGAGTGGGTTGCCATTGCCTTCTCCGGATCTTAAAATTACTTTTCAGTAATTTGAAGCAGAGTGGTATTGGGGAAGGAATGCTTGAGGGGCCAGGAATCTGGTCCCATCACAGCCCCATGTGCGTGCTGTGGGACTCAGGCAAGTTACCCAACCTCTCTGAGTTCACACGTCATTTGGAAAATGAGACCTTTAGGGGATACAGGGATTGTGTTGTAGAGCAAGTGAGGAAATATAAAGAACCCCTCAAACCATGAGCTTAATACACACACAGTATCATTGTTAATAACTCCACCCTGCTCAACATCACGGCTTTGCAACGGCCTCCAGTGCGGTGCGTGGACCACATACTCCCCGTGGGCAGGAGAAGAGGGAGCGTCTGACGGGCGGGGGGCAGGCAGCGAGGCATTTGGAACCCAGAGCAGCAACAGGCACTGTGACCTGTGGTTTTTAATCTTTGGTCTCTGTCTCCTTCTCCGGTTCTCTTTCACAGTATTTATCTAGAAAACTAGATAAACGCCTGTCAGAAAGGAGAGCAAGACTAATCTTTCTAGCTTTATGTATAGAACCATTTTTCCCAGGCTTATCTTTTATCTTTACACGATCCGAGAAGGGGAGCGATGAAGATGGCGAGGCAGGCAGAGGAAAAGGAAAATGTGAAAGGCGGTCTCAGGCTCCCGCCTTTGCTCACACCTCCTGCTCTGTCGCGGTGCCCTCCCCACCTCCGCTCACCTGCCTCACTCCTGTCCCGTCTTCAAGATTCCACTCAGGACTTCTCTGCTCCAGGTCCTCCTGCTACCCCCAGGCTGGAGTCACTGTCCCCTTGCTGACCATGGTCCTCTAGTTTGGAATGACTCTTACCGTGTCTCCATTCCATCCATCCTGCTTTCTCAAGAGCAGAAAACGCCTCTGCCCTCTACCCTGGGGGAGCCTAGCAGAGTTCTTGCATGGGGTGGGCATGTACCGAGTGGCTGGTGGTGTGATCTGAGCACCGACAGCTTCTAGGTTCAGTGCTTTCCATGCATGAATGAATCCGACAACCCCAACCCCACCCCCCTACCCCTGAAAGTGTGTGCAGTTATTGCCTGCATTTTATGGAAGAGGATACCGAGGACACAAAGAGGTTAAAACTTGTGTAGCTCAAGTGGCAGAGCCGGGCTTTGAACCCAGCTGTCTGGCTGGAGCCCATGCTCTAAGCTTTATGCTCTATAGCTCTGTAGTAAATTTTTATGGCCGACTCGAGCGGTCAGACACTTAGACATATTGTGTGTCCGGTTCTCCATAATGAGGAGAATGCACAGCGGAATTTGCAGGGTGATTGGGACTGTGCTCCTTAGATACAGGACACACCTAGCACCGTCTTCCAGAAAAGCAAGGACGTGTGTTGGCATCATCAGTGATGAGCTTTGCTGTGGGTGGAGTGGGCTGCACTTCTCTGCTTCTTGTTGTCATCACCTTTTGGTGCCTTGAGGTCTTCTGGTCACCATCTCTGCCAGTGGTGCCTCAGGTGTTCCGAGGGGACCTGCTAACCTGCACACCCCTTCATTGTTTCTTATCACGGTCTAACATGGTGGCAGGTCCAGAAAACTGTGGTTGAAAACAAGCACTCAGGAGTCAGACAGCCAGAGCTTCCATACAGCTCCTTTGGTTTACTGGGCAGAGGTCTTCATTTCTCTGTAACCCCAGATTCCTTACCTGTAAGAGGGGCTTCCCTGGTGGCTCAGATGGTAAAGAATCTGCCTGCAATGCAGGAGACTTGGGTTCGATCCCTGGATTGTGAAGATCACCTGAAGAAGGGAATGGCTACCCACTCCAGTATTCTTGCCTGAAGAATCCCATGAACAAAGGATCCTGGCAGGCTACAGTCCATGGGTTGCACAGAGTCAGACATGATTGAGTGACTAACACTGACTTTAACTTTTCAAGATGTTCAGTTCAGTTCAGTCGCTCAGTTGTGTCCAACTTTTTGCCACCCCATGGACTGCGGTACACCAGGCTTCCCTGTCCATCACCAATTCCCCAACCCTATTCAAACTCATGTCCATTGAGTCGGTGATACCGTCCAACCATCTCATTCTCTGTTGTCCCCTTCTCCTCCTACCTTCAATCTTTCTCAGCATCACGGTCCTTTCAAATGAGTCAGTTCTTTGCATCAGGTGGCCAAAGTATTGGAGTTTCAGCTTCAGCATCAATCCTTCCAATGAATATTCAGGATCATTTCCTTTAGGATGGAAATTCAAGATGAGGTATTCATAATTCTGGCCTTTCAGTCATTGTGAGAATTAAGTGACTTATTTCACTTTGAACTGAATTTGTGACAGAGTTAGCATTCAGTAAGTAATAACTAGTATGACAGCCCCTGGTCCCCACCCAGTCTGAGCCAGTTTGGTGGTGAGGATGTAATGCATAGTTGTCCCATGTTTGGGGCAGTCATTTCTGGTTAAGGGCCTCGCAGATCAAGACTGGCATTGACCTCTCTGAATATCTTATTACATCATAGATGGCAAGAGAAGAAAGTATGGTCAAGAGCTGACATGTTCCTGGAATATTGAGAGAACATGAATTCTAAGTACAAAAAAAAAAGACGCAGATCATATGCATAAATAGGCCCCAGTTAATCAAGTATTTAAAAGTTAAAGTGAGCTTTGGGCAGAATGAACTGATCAGAGGGGAAAAATAGAAAGCTGTAAGGAAACCTGTAAACAAACAAACGATTTGAGCAAGAAAGGGATGTTTTCAAAAAAAGAAGGAAACAGAGGCCAAGACAAACCGACTTGTTTGTAATAATCACTTGCTTTTTGGAGTGCTGTGTAGTTTCCCAGGTAGGGCAGCAGTAAAGAATCTACCTGCAACACAGGAGGCTTACAGGAGACCTGGGTTCAACCCCTGGTCAGGAAGATCCCCTGGAGAAGGAACTGGCAACCCACTCCAGTGCTCTTGCCTGGGAAATCTCATGGACAGAGGAGCTTGTCATGCAACAGTCCATAGGGTCACAAAAAGAGTTAGACCTGACTTCTTGATCATTCCCTAAGTTGTGTCTGACTTTGGACACTGAATCCCATGGACTGCTGCATACCAGGCTTCCCTGTCCTTCACTATCTCCCAGAGTTTGCTCAAACTCATTCATATCCTTTGAGTCGATGATGCCATACAACCGTCTCATCCTTTGTCACTCCCTTCTCCTCCTGTCCTCTATCTTTCCCAGCATCAGGGTCTTTTCCAGTGAGTCGACTCTTTGATCAGGTAGCCAAAGTATTGGAGCTTCAGCTTCAGCATCAGTCCTTCCATGAATATTCATGGTTGATTTCCTTTTGGATTGACTGGTTTGATCTCTTTGCTGTCCAAGGCACTCTCAAGAGACCCTTAGTGACATGACTTAGCAACTAATCAAATAAACAAAACAAATTGTTTGGAGCTTTCTCATGCTTTCTTCCCCACTTAATTTTGATAGTCCCAGTGTAGGAGAAATTCTAGGCAGAAACTGTTATCCCCATTTTACAGATGATGAAATTGAGGCACAGAGTGCTCTAGTGATTATGCAAAAGGGTACAGTTGAAGAGAAAAAAAGAGATGGAGCTCCATCCCAGCTTTTTGGAATCCCAAGTCTAGTGTTCTTTCTTCTCTGCCTCCACTTTGAGAGAGACAAGGAGAGATGCTTGTTACCTTGGGTGAGAAAGCCAGATTGAAGAAACAAAGAGAAAAAATGATTCTGGTGAGCCAACGAGCCTATTTAGGAAAAGTGAAGGTTGTGAAACCTGAAAGGGTCAGGCCAACATATTGTGCAAAAGACAGACGAGTTTAGGAGAATGGAGTTATTGTTTTACTTCTTTATATTTTTCTTTACTTTCCAAAGTTCCACAATAAAGTGAATTACTCAGAAAAGATGCTATAGGAAATTAAAAAAATACTTTCAATTATATCAAGAATTAAATGTAAAGGGGTAAAGATCATCACCATAAGGGCCAGAGGCATACCCTTACTTTCTTAGAAAATCATTGGGTACTGGTTACTCACATACAATCACATGTGTGTATTTGTGGGTTCTGTGTGTGTATGGGTGGGTATAACCTGGGTTCTAGCGTGGGTTAGGGAACACAAAACCAAGTTAAAATTGGAGGGGATTTTGAAACATTAATTAAGAAGAGTATAGTGAATAACCCCAGGTCTTAAAGGCAGATTCTAAGCTGCCTCTAACAAGAAAGTGGTCACTCCAGGGCAAAGGCTGCCATTTGAGAAAATCACAGAGGGCTGGAAAGACATTGAGGGCCAGCTTCTAACCTTTTTTAAAATAGAGATGATGACTGAAAGTTACAAACTCAGGAGCATAAATGTGACAGTGGAAAAATATTGAACCTCCCAGTCCGCTTCCAGCTCCTTAAAGAGACCAGGCCTTGGCAACCATCAAAATGGCCTTTTAAGGAACAAACCCACAGTTCTTTTTTTTCTGAGAAGGACAGGTTTGGCAGACTGTAGGCAACTGATAACGTGTAATTAAGAAGAAGTAATGAAAGTTTTAGATTCTGACTTCCCTGGAGAGTCTACCTTTTAAACAGAAAAATGGGGCGAGGTGAATAGACGGTGCTCAGAAGGGAGTGACGGGCAGTGGCGGCTGGCCCTGGAGATGCTGTGGAAGCGTGACTGCCTCTCGCCTGGGGGCACTTGAGCTCAGCCTCTCTTCTGTCCTCCACAAGGCGGGATGGTGAAGCCAGCGCTTGGCCTGCCCCTCAGGGACTGTTCTCCTGGCTGAGGGGTGGGGCTGTTCCTCCAGAGGTGGCTCTGCAGCTGTGGTGTGGAGAGCACCTCACTTACAGCCTCTGCAAGTCCTGCCACCACCCCCGCGCCCCACTTTATCTTTGCCACCACGCCTCCCACTCCCTGCCCACCCATGCACTTGATCAGTGATTTCTAAAATGTGTCCTCTGGACCCTCTTCCAGAAAAACCCACTTTCGAGCCAGCTCCTCCAGCTCCACACCAGAGGTTAGGCATGGGGGCCATTAAGGCCAGGTTCAGAACCCTTGCCCTAGGCCCTGTGTCCAGGACACGCCCTGGCATGTATTTCTTTGTCTGTGGAAAGGAGTGGGCTGTGGTGAAGAATCTTCCTTGAGGCTCAAGCTCCTGTGTTCTTTCAGGTTCAACCACCCTCATGGGTTCGATGACAGAATGTTTATGAAGGCTCGAGGTCAAGTGCAGGGCTCCAGGCTCTCTTTGCTGTGGAATCAGGCATTATGCCTGTTCTCCGAGTGCTGACAAGCTAGGAGCTGATACTAGAGCACAAATGGCTAAGGAGCAGGCGGAATTGAAGTTCAGATGGTCTAAGCAAGTAATGTAGGAGCCTCGGCCATCTGGCCAGATGTGAGCTGGTCAGCACGGCCGCTTGTGGGCGAGGGGACGGGAGTGCTTTGGAAGTAGTGGATGTGATTCAGACAAAGTAGATTCTGGGCAGAAACCACCACCTCATGCCTCTCCCAGTCTACTCCAGCTGACTCCTCGACTTTTGTCTAAGACTCTGAGGACAATGTCTAACCAGAGACAAATTCTCCTTTGGAACCCAGAGTAAGGATTTCTTTAGGTTTCTGAGAGGACTCCCCTCCCCTCCCAAAAGAAGGGACAGTCAGTGAAAATAACTTTTTTGGATCCCCTTCTTCCCCTTCTTCCTGGTGGGAGCTTCATAGTTTTACTGGGTGTCAGTGCTTTTCCAAGCTGCTTGGGGCCAGCGTCTTTAGGATTTCTAGGCTGGAACCCCTGTGGCTTTTAAACCAAAGCAAACTTGGAGGTTTTGAATAGTGCCTCTGGAGGGAAAGGCCAAAGCCCCTTTAGCTCTGCCCAGATCATCAGCCCACAGGAGTCAGTGGCCAGGTCTTTGACGTCACGGGGCCTTGGGTTCAAAATCCTGAATTTGCTGCTTGCCACCGAGTGATCTTGGATTAGGCATTTCAATTTTTGGCCCCGGTTCCCCTCTTGTGTGAAGTGCAGGTTATGTGAAGGTTTGATGAGGCCAAGTATTATATAAAGTACCTGGAACTTTGGCTCCCAGGCCTCTGCCGTCCACACCCTAGGAACAGGGCCGGAGAGTTCTCAGTAGGGCAGGACAGTGGAAAAGTGATGCTCCTCATTGGTCTTCTCCGTCTTCCGATTCTCCTACACAAATGCCTTCCCCAGCCTATCCCTCAGCGATCCTTCACTCCAGCTCTCGTGCACAGAGGAGAAGCAGTACAGAAACTGGGAGTGTTTGTTTTTTTTTCCCGAGTATGAGAAAGGCAGAGGAAGTGTGTGAAGCTTGGTTGCCTAGGGTGACCTTGGGAGGGGGAACGTTTCTAAATTGGTCCTGAAGATAGTGGGTTGGGAGTATGTGTGTGCTGTCCGAAGAGAGCTGAGTCTGGGATCCCGACATTATTAGAGACAGTGGCAGCAGCAAAGAAAGAGGGAGAGACAGAAAAAGAGAGTGGCAGAAGGAACAAGAGGAAAGTGGCACGTCCAGGACATCAGCTTCAATCAGTTTCTTTGGCTTCTCTTCCCCTTTGTGTGTTGAGGATGAAAAATACAGGGAGGGCGAGAAAATGGGAGAGGGGCAAAAAGGAAAGGGCAGTAAGGAGGTTCCTCTTCCCAGACCCTGGGGACGGGACTTGTGTGGGCAGAGTGTCAGTCTGAGGTCTGACGGTAGTCCCCCAAGAGAGGGGACGCCCCTACTCCCCTGCCTGCCCACCTTGCCTGCCTGGCCGATGATGACAAGGATGGAGTCATCTGCAGTTTTGGCAGACTTCCGGGGAGAGTCGGAGAGCAACAGCTGCTCTCCTCCACCCTGGGAAGTTCTGTCTGGACTCCAGGGGTAGTTTTTGCAACCTCTTGGTGGAGGTCAGCCAGCCTGTCCACCAGGCCAGCCTCTCCTGGGTTTCCTTGGGCATCACAGCCACGGGCCAACCTGCTGCCCGGCAGACATGTGCTGGCTGCAGCCTGCTCCATGCCCATCTCTCGGTCTTGCCTCTAAATGGTGGCAGACAGACATTTTGGGAAGGAATTAAGCATTATGAGTTCACTGAATGTCAAGCATTCAAACGGCAAATAGAAATCACCTTGGACTTTTCCCTTGGTTTTTGTCACGGTGTCTACTGGTCGCTTAGGCAATCCAGGGTTAATTTTCTGCAGAATGAATGCCGTGTGCGAACCTCTGAGTTGAGTACCTGCAGGCTGGTGGGTTATTGGTCTTTGTGAAACCCTTCTGCTTCCATGGGAGAAGAGGTGGATGTGTTGAAGGCACTGGGTCCTGGTCTCCCTTTGGTGTCCAAATCAGGGAGTCAGGGGTGGAGATGAGGTGGGCGTGGAGGCAGGACCGCCCCCCTCTGCTCCCGCCGGGTTCCTCCGTGCCGCTGGGCTCCAGCCCGGATGCAGCTGGAGCACGGAGCTGCTGCCAAGTGAAGCCATGCTCTCTGCTGCTTGCTGTGTGAAAGAGCCAGCCCGGTGCGTGTGTGTGTGTGTGTGTGTGTGTGTGTGTGTGTGTGTGTAAGACAGAGACAGAAAGACACAGAAAGACAGAGAGAAGATGAGAATATGAATGAAAAATCATTCCTTTTCAGGATACAAGAAGCCTTAGAGAATGTTCCCTGGGGCGCCGATTCCAGTTTCCTTGTCGGGCACCAGGATATTTGAAACGCTGCCCCGGTGATTCTGATGGACAGCCGGGCTGGAGAATTGCTCTCCTAGACCTGCGCCCTGGCTGCCCTCCCCCACCTGCTTCTTTGTCTCTGGTGCTGCTTTAGCACACACAGGGCCCTTTGTAGCATCTACTCCAAGCGATCAAGTCCCCGGTTTCTTTGAAACTCCTGGCCATTCTTGTCTGCCTGTCCAGTGGACCCGTGTTTCTAAAAGACACGGTGGATTGATTAAATAAATGCTCTTAACCCTGTAATTTTATGCACACAGCTCTACATGCTGTGGAAATAACGGTTCTTAGATTTGTTATTCTAAGTGGATTGTTCACATCGCCCAGAGGGAAAGAACTTTCTCTAATTTTAATAGAACAAGTGTTTATTTAGCTATTCAGTTAAAATAGTCAACGTTTTTATTTTTGATTCCTTTTTCTGCTGTATTTCAAAATATACACTAAAGGAACTTGGAAATATGTTGGGTTCATGGGTTCTTGCACGGTTCCTTGGCACGTCAGCCCCTTACCAACTGAGACATATCCTCCACTTTGTCTGCCTTGCACCTCAGGTCTCCAGCAATGTCCTTTCCCTAAATTATCATGTCTTTCTCACCCCCTCCCCCCGAAGACCTCAGTTTGCCCTCTTTGTGACCTTCAACCTCTGCTTCCTGCATTTCACTTGGATCCCCGGACTTGACCATGTGGAACCCTGTTGCTTCTCTCCCCTCCCTGCTCGACCACTGAAGTTTCCTCACTCTCTGTTTTAATATCTCCACCACTGACCCATCAACTTGCAGTCGTATCTGCTTTTTCTGTTCTGTCACTTACACTACTAAGAGAGGATAACAAAAGTCCCAGAAGCCTCATCTCACTTGTCATGCCCAGAGTCTTTCCTTCCAAAACACCATCATCCCTGAAGGATGGGGGTGACCAGCCTTTGTCTGCAAGGCCCAGAGTCACATGCTCACCTCGTCCTGAAAGCATCACCTCCCCAGGCATTCACTCCAAACCATTGTTCACGGTCCATAGTCTCCTGACACTTGGCTGAAAGTCAACACTCTCTGATGTACGTGTCCACCATCCTCCTCTTCTCAACGCAAACGGTCTTGTCTGTCTTTTGTTTACTGGAAACTGCAGAGGGGCCTCCCTTCCGTCTTTCACAACGTGGACAAGCTTTTTTATTTCTGGCCCAATCCGTCTTTTCATTAGAAGTTTTGCTGTCACGTTCAAGGCTCCTCTCTTGACATGATGAAATCCTGTCTTCCCACGGCTTCTTCACTGCTGCTTTCAGTGGTGACTTTTTAGGTGGTTGCTCTAAATCCTTTATTTCTCCAAAGCGACATTCATTTTCCCCCAACTCAATCCTCCTTTCTGAAGTCCTTGTCTTTCTCTCAGAGCCTCAGGGCTGGCACTTCCGGGAGCCTGTGCATCCCCAATGCCCTGTCTCCAGCCCGCATGGGCTCTGTCTTCAGAACACTTTCACATATTCTTCCTTTCCACAAAAATGCTGGTCAAGCCTCGTGTTAACAGATCATGGACCTTGAAGCTAAACTGCCCAACATTGCCAGTTCCTAGCAGTGAAACCTTTGAAAAAGTGTCTGACCTCTGAGTGTCCGTTTCCTTACTCATATAATCGGGGTAATAATAGTATAGCTGTTTCAGGATGTTTGGGACTTAAATTACTAAATATCTCTGAAGTGTTTAAAACCGTGCCCGGTGCATTGTGAGAGCTAACAAATAAATGTTCGATGTTACTATGACCTCACATCTGTGGTTCTCAGCAGGAGACTACGTGGCCTCTTGGGAGGCACTTGGCCACATTTGGAGCTAGTTTTGAATTTCACAACCAGGGAGAGGAGGGCTACTGTCACTTAGTGGGTGGAGGCCCCAGATGCTGCTCAGTTCAGTTCACCCCATGAACTATAGCACGCCAGGCTTCCCTGTCCATCACCAACCCCTGGAGCCTGCTCAAACTCATGTCCATCGAGTCGGTGATGCTGTCCAACCATGTCATCTTCTGTCATCCCCTTCTTCTCCTGCCTTCAATCTTTTCCAGCAACAGAGTCTTTTCTAGTGAGTCAGTTCTTCATATGAGGTGGCCAGAGTATTGGAGCTTCAGCTTCAGCTTCAGCATCAGTCCTTGCAATTAATATTGAGGACTCATTTCCTTTAGGATTGACTGGTTTGATCTCCTTGCAGTCCAAGGGACTCTCAGGAGTCTGCAGTGTCCTGTAAGGCATGGGACAGCCCCCGGAAACAACAGTCCAGCCACAATGTCAATAGAAACTCTGCCCTGCATCTTGGCCCAGACCCCGCCACCGCCTTCTCAAGGTGTAATCTAGTGTCTGCTTCTGTTTTATTCCTCAAGCCTCAGGTCTTTGGAAGACTCAGTTTATCACCTGGATTCAGTGATGTACTGATTCCCATGGTTCTGAAATCTCCATTTCTAGCATCCTAATGGCATCTCCAGTGGTTTTTCAGAAAAATCTTCCCTGGAACATCCTCCCAATATTAGAAGATGTTAAAGAAAAAAACATTAAATTTTTTTAAAATTGGAGTATAGCTGCTTCACAATACTGTTAGTTTCTGCTAAACAGCAAAGTGAAATCAGCCAGATATATACATATGTCCACTCTTTTTAAGATTCTTTCCCATAAGGTCATAGAGAGTGTTGAGTAGAGTTTTCTGCGCTATACAATAGTTCGTTATTGTGTGTTCTGTGCTCAGTCATGTCCAACTCTTTGCGACCCCGAGACTGTACCCCGCCAGGCTTCTCTGTCCATGAATTTCCCAGGCAAGAGTACTGGAATGGGTTGCCATTTCCTCCTCCAGGGCATCTTCCCAACCCAGGGATCAAACTCGCATCTCCTGTGTCTCCTGCATGGCAGGTGGATACTTTACCTGTGAGCCTTCCAGGAAGCCCAGGTCATTATTAGTTATCTGTTTTATACATAGTACTCTGTATATCCATCCCAATCTCTCAATTTATCCCCCTCCCTTACCCCCCGGTAATCATGTTTATTTTCTACATCTGTGACTATTTCTGTTGTGTAGATAAGTTCACTTGTACCCATGTTTTAGATTCCACATGTAACCAATATCATATGATCCACGCACTTGTCGGACTTACTCCACTCAGTATTCCGGCATCCTGATGACGTCCCCAGTGGTTTTTCAGAAAGATCTCCCCAGGCACATCCTCCCCAAATGGGAAAATGTTAAAGGGAAAGCATTAGAAAAAAAAAGACCCCTCCCTTCGCCGTTCAGATGGCCACACTCACAACGTTGCCCCATTGCCAGCGGCACACTGTCCTGGCCCGGGTTCCCGCTGGTTGTCTCCCCTGGAGCCCCTGCCTCCAGCCCACGCCCCTTTCGGCCAGTATTTCCTTTGATCCTTATTTCCATTTCCATGGCTACTGCCTATTGCAAGGCTCAGGCTGCCCTGACTGCCTCCCCTTCTTGCCTCCATCCTTCACACGGCTGCTAGAACTGTCTTCATTAAACACTGTTTTCCTCTGCTCAAGAGTCCACAGTGGCTCTCCATTACCACTTATTAGCAAAAGGAAATTCCCCCACGAAGCCCATCAAGGCTTGACCTCCCTGTTGCTTGGGGCCCTGACCCCGGCGGCCATTAGCCTTTGTATTACTGCCCACCTCCCAGGTCTCTGGGCGCTTACCTGTCTGATCCCCCCTCACCCCGTCCTGTCTTTGCTACTTGGCATCTTGTAATCTCCCGCCCTGGAAGGCCGCCTTCTCTCTTTTTTTGCCCAAACACTCCATCACCTCTTTCAAAGACTGGCTCAATTTTGAACTCTCTGAGGAAGCTTCCTGAATAACCCACCATATTCTCCTGGTTCCTTACTCCAACTCTCATTTTGGTCTTAAGTACTTACAAGATTCCGTCTATGTTAGTTTACACCTGCTGGGGTGTATAAGGAATCCCTAAGTATTTTGAAAGCCTTTCTGTGTGTGCCTGTTTCATTCCCTCCACCTTTTTTTTTTTGGTTGTACCTCTACTTTTTAAAGCTAATTCCCAGAGCTCAAATAAAGTACACTGGGTATTGTAGGACTTCAATAAATGATGTCTCTGAAACTGTCTTCTCCGCCCCCCTCCTTTTGAGGGGGCTCCAGGAGGAACTCCAAGATTGTATTTTATGGATGACTTTAAGATAACCTTCTCTCTCTTTCTGGTTATATTGGTGTTGAGAAGAAGAAGAGGAGGAGGATGGAGGGGGGAAATTTGGTTTTGCCAAACACAGCCAACAAAACAGCTCTGCTAAAGAATCAGCTATCGAGAGCAAGGATCTGGTTGTGAGAAAAAACACACTAGTGCCTCGACCTGGGCACTTGTAATCGAAATGCTTCTTGAGGATAAAGAGGAGAAGTTGGAACCCTAAAACACTGTGCATGCCAGGTGCTTTAGCTTCTGAGGGTAACACCTAGCTATTGTTTAGCATTTTGCACCTAACAGCATTTTTTTTCCCCATTTTGTTGAGAGATAATTGACATCCATCACTGTATCCATTTTAGGTGGATGATGGTTTGATTTGCATATATTATGAAGTAATTACCACAATAGGCGCAGCGAACATCCATCTTCTCACATAGTTCTCATGAAAGGAAATGGAAATAGCAAGGAATGAAGGGGAAAAAAAACCCTTTGGGGATTGAGAGCTTTCAGAACTTTCTCTGCTAACTTTCCTGTATGTCATGAAGCAATGTTAGTGTGATTTAGGAGGTGGATGCAGACATTCCATCCTGCAGCCGAGGGTTGAAACTGAGGGTTGGAAAGATGAGGACTTGCCTCTGGTTCTCATGACTGTTGTAAGCTCAGGGTTCTCCCCGTGGGGCCCAGTGACTCATCTTACTTTGTCAGCTAAGGTGTTAGGGGTCACACATCCCATTCTGTTGTGCTTATCATCAAGGTTGGACTGCTGAGGGATTCCTGGATGACTTTAAAGCCTGTGGGAAGGAAAGTAGGGCCGTTAATGACCTTCCAGTTAGTACTGTTGTCAACCCTGCACTTTAGTCCTAATCTCCATAGGCCTCTTCATGACAGCCTTAGGACCAGTGCTGTCCAGTAGGACTTTCTACCATGAGGGAGATGTCTTGTGTCTTTTCTGTCCAATGCAGTAGCTCTTGGCCACACATGGCAAGTGAGCCTGGAGGGTTTCAGTGTCAATAGTCACAGGTGGCCAGTGGTTTCCCACTGGGCCTTGAAGCTCTAGAAGCTCTATTTCCTTATACTCAAGAGGGTCAGTAATTTGTCTAATCTGAATTTTAAATCTCATCTGCCTTCCCTTTTTACCTCTTGGGAGGTCCCAGTTCACCGTGAAGAACTGAAGGTGGGAGCTTGCTGGGGAGCAGTGTCATCAGAGCCTGGACCATCTGTGGGATAGAGGCGAGTGTTGAGAGCCACCTGCTGTCCCGGGTAGGGACGGTTTACAGAGAATGAACCACCAGTTCCTGGGTCCCCTCTCTGTCCCCCGCCCCCAGCAGCCCCAGGCCAGCTTAGCACTCACATCTGGGGGGCCTCAGCCTCTTCCCAAGGGGCCCAGGCTGCAGAGGCTGGACCACGTGGAGGGGGCTCTGCGCAGCCCGCCATCACCATGTGGTCCACGGGAAGGTTATTGAGGAGATGCAAACAGACGCATAGGTGCTTCTGTCTCCAGTGTCCATGGAGACACACCCCAGGAGGGCCTGTGGTTGAAGCCTTTCTTTACAGCTCTCCACCCCTCTTGTGTGTGTCAGTGTGTGTACACACATACCTTCCTGCCCACAACTTGCATTTCTTCAACAGTCCTAGTGTCTCCTGAGTTGGACCCCCAGCAGAGGCTCCCGGAGGCAGATGTGTTGCTGCCAAGTCCAGTGGAAGCCTCAGAAAATGACCCCCCACTCCCAGGAGAGGAGCTAATGAAAGTGATAGGTTGATGGCCTGGCCTGACCTGACCTTCTCTTTCTGTGTGTCTTTCCCCTTTCTTGTTTACATATTCTGCTCAACTTGAATTTTAATCTGATTCATTATTTATGCCTACGAGGGGAAATACTGAGTTCTCTTTAACCTATGGGATAGAGGCTTTGGGAGCTCTCACCCTCCACAAATGGAACAAACACATGGAAATGGAAGGGAGAGGGAGAAAGGGCTCTGCTCAGAAACCCAGCCTTTAATTTCAGGACCACAGGGAGGGTTCCGAGCTCTGATTCTCTGAGTCCAGAGGAATTGTGGAACGAGATAACCTTGACATTAACTGTTTCAGGCACATTCGTTGTGTTCAGTCGCTAAGTTGTGTCTGGCGGTGTGGCTCCATGAACTGCAGCACATCAGGCTTCCCTGTCCTTCACTCTCTCCCAAGGTTTGCTCAGATTCATGTCCATCTGAGTCTGTGATGCTGTCTGACCATCTCATCCTCTGCCACCCCCTTCTCCTTTTGTCTTAATCTTTCCCAGCATCAGGGTCTTTTTGTTTCTTCTCATCGGGTGGCTGAAGTATTGGGGCTTCAGCATCATTTAAGGGACATAGAGGCTACTTATCCAGGTAAAATGTGTCCTTTGGCTCCTTGTTGCTGTGGGCGTTTATAGAAAAGTAGAAATTGGTCATTCAGCAGCTTTCTGGTGAACTCTCAGGGACACTCCGGGTCTCACCCGTAATGTCACAGCTGATTGCTGGTGCTGTGACACCACCCAGGGCTTTCAGGGTCCACACGGAATGGAGGCAGTGACTTGAAGAACAAGGTTCTGGGTTTCAGACTAAGGCATTTAAAGCAGAACCAAGGTGGGAGTATTCAGGGCAGCTATGACCAAGAATTATTGCCTTGATAAGGGATCCACCTGCCAACACAGAGAGGCGGATTCGATCCCTGGGGTCGGGAAGATCCCCTGGGGAAGGAAATGGCAACCCACTGCAGTATTCTTTCCTGGAAGTCCCATGGACAGAGGAGCTGGTGGGCTGCAGCCCATGGGATCGCAAAAGAGTCAGACACTACTTAGCGACTAAACAACAAACAACAAGCGATTTTTGCAGACTTTTCTCCCAGGAATATAGATTTTTAAGAATGTAGCTCAGGGACTTCCCTGGCAATCCAGTGGTTAAGACTCTGCACTCTCCATGTAGGGGGCATAGATTCTGCCCCTGGTCAGGGAACTACCATCCCACATGTTGTGCAGTGAGTGGGGTCATGGGTGGGGAGGGAGAGAAAGTAACTCAGATTGCCACAAGCTGTCTTTTAAGTCGCAGATCTAACAGCATCTGCCTTCTCTGAACCTTTCATGGCTCATTACAACCTTTAGACCCAAGTCCTCACTGTCCCCTGCTCGTGGCCCAGGCACCAGGGTTTGACTCTCACAGGCTAGGCAGCCTCCTTCCCACTGCATTGCCTTCTTCTTTATCCTCTGCTATCGTCATCGACAGGTCCTCAACAGCCTTTCTCGCCTTGGCCCCAACAGCTCATCTTCTGGTGCCCCTCGACTCGTGGCTTTGTCAGAATTCTAGCCATTCTTCAAGGTCTCATTGGAGTCCCACCTCCTCTAAAAAGCCATCCCACGACCATCAGATGGGCGGCACCTTCTCCTTTCCGCAGTCTTAAGCGCCCCTCTCTGTCCTCTACTTGGTGTTCGTCACTGCCAAGTCTGATTTCAGATGATTAATATACACGTCTGACACCCCCACTGGACGGCGGGCCCTGAACAGCCTGGCTGCCTCTGTTCATCTTCATGTTCTGCATGGGATGTAGGAAGGCACATTGCATATGGGGAAGTGAAAGTCACGCAGTCGTGTCCGACTCTTTGCGACCCCATGGACTAATCCATGGAATTCTCCAGGCCAGAATACTGGAGTGGGTAGCCTTTCCAACCCAGGGATAGAACCAGGTCTCCCGCATTGCGGGCAGATTCTTTACCAGCTGAGCCACAAAGGAAGCCCAAGAATACCGGAGTGGGTAGCCTATCCCTTCTCCAGCAGATCTTTCCGACCCAGGAATCGAACCAGGGTCTCCTACATAGCAGGCGGATTCTTTGCCAGCTGAGCTATGAGGGTAGCCTTTTGCATATGATGGTAGGCACATTGAGCGGAGAAGGCAGTGGCACCCCACTCCAGTACTCTTGTCTGAAAACTCCCATGGGCGGAGGAGCCTGGTGGGCTATAGTCCATGGGGTTGCGAAGAGTCAGACACGACTGAGCGACTTTGCTTTCACTTTTCACTTTCATGCATTGGAGAAGAAAATGGCAGCCACTCCAGTGTTCTTGCCTGGAGAATCCCAGAGACAGGGGAGCCTGGTGGGCTGCTGTCTATGGGGTTGCACAGAGTCGGACACGACTGAAGCATCTTAGCAGCAGCAGCAGCAGCAGGAGGCACATTAAGTGGATCTGTCCTTTGTTTCTTCGCTGACGCTACTGGCTGTTTACCTTTAGCTCTTCATCTGCCTTTTATGCCTGATTGATTGTTTCTAAGTATTGTATAACATGTCGAGGCCCCAACGTAGAATCAGGCAATGGACGAAAGCTGCCCCTGGGTCTGTGATGAATTCTGCCTAGTTCATCTCAAAATCATTCAGAGATAGAAATAATTTTAACTAACGAGAATGAATACATTTTGTTCCAGTTAGAACTTGTTTCTTGCTCTTTAAAGCCATCACTTTAAAGTTTCAGATTTGGATACAATTGACCCTTCATATCTTAGGGTTCCACTTTCAGGGAAGCAATCAACTGTGGATGGAAGATACCCGGGGTGGGAGTGTGGATCCCAGTAAGCTTCAAAAGGCAGGATTTGAATTTGCTGCTCACTGACTACTACTTACAGAGCATTTCCATTGAACTTTTTACGTAGCAATTCCATTGTATTACGTATTGTGAGTAATCTAGAGGTGATTTAAAGTAAAAGGATGTGCTAGGTTTTATGCAAATACCATGTAATTTTATACAAAGGACTTGAGCATCACGGAACTTTGGTATCTGCAGAGGGGACAGGGAGGGGGATGTCCTGGAACGAACCCCTCTTGTGCACTCAGGGACAACTGGACTCTGTTCAATAAGAACCAGGGTGGCAAATTTAGGCAAAATTCTAAGTTGGCTGCAAATGTGTGGTGAGGCTTCAGTTCTCGTTGTTAGCCTTTAAGCATCTTTTTTTTTTTTAATTAATTGGAGTGTTCTTGATTTACAAAATTGTAATAGTTCCAGGTGTACAGCAAAGTGATTCAGTTATATATACACATATATTCACTCTTCTTCAGATTCTTTTCTCATCTGGGTTATCACAAAATACTGAGTAGAGTTCCCTACAGTGCTGTCAGTAGGTCCTTGCTGGTTATGTCTCTTAGACATAGTAGTGTGTGTATACGTTCATTGCAAGCTCCTAACTTATACCCCCCAGCCCCCACCTTTCCCCTTTGGTAACTGTAAGTTTGTTCTCGATATCTGTGTGTCTCTTTCTGTTTTGTAAATAAGTTCATTTGTATCTTCTTTTAAAAATTAGATTCCACATGTGAGTGATATCATGTGATATTTGATGTCTGATATTTGTCTGACTTAATTCAGTTAGTATGATGATCTGTAGGTCCACTCATATTTCATTTTCTTTATGGCCGAGTAATATTCCACTGTATATATGTACCACATCTTCTATGGCATTCCTTTGGCAATGGGCATTTAGGTTGCTTCCGTGTGTCGGCTACTGTTAACAGCACTGCAATAAACATTGAGTGGATGTATCCTTTCAGACTATGCTTTTCTCTCTGATGGGCGCCCAGGAGTGGGATTGCTGGATCATATGGTAGCTCTATTCTTAGTTTTTTAAGGAACCTCCCTACTGTTCTCCATAGTGGTCATACCAACTTATATTCCCAGCAATAGTGTAGGAAGGTTCCCTTTTCTCCACACCCTCTCCAGCATTTATTTATAGACATTTTGATGATGCCATTCTGACTGGTGTGAGATAATACCTCATTATCATTTTGGTTTGCATTTCTTCCATAATTAGTGATGTTGGGCATCTTTTCATGTCCTTTTTGACCATCTGTATGTCTTCCTTGGAGAAATGTCAAATCTGTCCATTTTTTGATTGGGTTAACCCATTGGGTTAACATCTTTAATATTATTATTTCAGGGTGTTGGTTTTGGATCCGCACTTTCCTAAACTATGTTTCTGAATGGTATTTAGATTGATTAACAGGTCAAATCCTGTTAGAAGAAGTAGCTTGAAGATGAAAACCTCTCTACTACCAAAGAATGCCAGGAGTAAAGATCTAACTCATTTGTCTCAAATACTATTCAGTTGAATAGAACATTGTGATTTAAAATTTATGGTCAAATTGTAGATTACTGAAGTATTCCGTTTCCTTCCTTCATATATCTTAAAGATATGTTAAATCTACAATCAATTTTGTTGATCTCATGAGATGGGAAGATGATGAGGGGGTGGGTGAGTTGGTGGAGGACTCATTTTATAAGTAGACTTCGGTGATACTGAAAGTTTAGCCCCAGACCACTGCCATCAAGTGTGTGTGTGCTCAGTTACTAAGTTGTGACCCCCTCTTTGCTGCCTCAGGGACTGTAGCCCGCCAGGCTCCCCTGTCAATCAAGTGAGTATTGCCATCAAGTCGTGTGATGTTTTTGGTTACCCAGTGCATATAAAATTATAGTTACGCTATACTGTAGTCTATTAAGTGTGCAAGAGTGTTGTATCGAAAAAAAAAACAATGTAGAAACCTTAATTACAGAATACTTTATTGTTAAAAAAGAAAGGGGGAACCATCATCTGACAATGCAGGGTTGGCACAAACCTTCACTTTGTAAAAATAAAAAATAAAAAAGAATGCAATGTCTATGACTCACAACTAAACTAGGGTGCCTGTATATGCACCTGAAAGAAAAGAGGGCACTCACTTGCCTCTGCCCCTATCTCCGTCAGCTCCATCATGAAGGCATTTCTCTAAAATGGAAGTTTTCCTCTTTGATTGGATTCTTGGCAGGCTCATTGCAGAAGGTTTTTAATTTTTTTCCCCCAGTTTTGCAACAACCTATGCTCCTCTTACGTCATAAGAATTTTTTTCCCCCTTTAAGAAAGGAAAAGAAGAAAAAGTTCTTTTTTCTCTGGTCTGTATGTCCCCAGATGGTTCCCCTGATCTTGGATGGCGCTTGGTCAGCAGATGGCCTGGCTGCTGTGTACAGTCCAGTGGCAAACCCTGTCATGCCTTTATGTAGAACTGAGAAGGCAGAGCTGACCTGAGCCTGGTAGCCTTGGGCTCCATCCTCCGTCTCGCCCTCAGCAGCTCCTCACCAGTGTTCATTGCCATGGGCAGGGTCCTCCTGTCTCTAGCCTGGCTAGTTCCCTTTGTTGAATCATGTAGCAAAGTCATGTTTGTTTGTGATGGTCATCTTTTTTAGATCTGAGATGAGATGCATAATCAGGGTCAGTGTAGATTTGGCCTGAATCTAGTGGGCAGATTATATCTGAAAGATAAGTCATAGAAAGTAAATGCAGAGAGGGACCACTCATTGTATGGTTGAGGGTACTAAGACTGTTCTGAGCAAGCATCGAAGAACAAAACCGGTGCCTGATCCGTGGCCAGAACTCAGGCCACCTGGCTCCCATTCCACATCTTTTTGAAAACTACATCGATGGTTGACACGTTGTTTTGATCCCACATTTTGACTACTAAACTGTTTTAGAATATTTACCCCCAGTGTGTGTATACTTATTACATTGCTAGGAAAATAAGAGTCCACATCAGGTGGTTTGATAAAGGGATTGGAAGAGCTGACACAATAAATGGGGCATGGCTGATGCCATATCAACCCCAGATAGCAAAACAAGAAGTCAGTACTGACCTTTGAGTCACAAGGAACAGAAGGGAAGCTGTCCAGTGGGAGCTGGAAGGCATGGTGGCTGTTTAGCTGAGAAATGAAACCAAGGAGGAGGTATCGCCCAGTTGAGGGTACTAAGACTGTTCTGAGCAAGCATCGAAGAACAAAACCGGTGCCTGATCCGTGGCCAGAACTCAGGCCACCTGGCTCCCATTCCACATCTTTTTGAAAACTACATCGATGGTTGACACGTTGTTTTGATCCCACATTTTGACTACTAAACTATTTTAGAATATTTACCCCCAGTGTGTGTATACTTATTACATTGCTAGGAAAATAAGAGTCCACATCAGGTGGTTTGATAAAGGGATTGGAAGAGCTGACACAATAAATGGGGCATGGCTGATGCCATATCAACCCCAGATAGCAAAACAAGAAGTCAGTACTGACCTTTGAGTCACAAGGAACAGAAGGGAAGCTGTCCAGTGGGAGCTGGAAGGCATGGTGGCTGTTTAGCTGAGAAATGAAACCAAGGAGGAGGTATCGCCCCTGGGGTGTGCTGAACAGTTTAGAATATCCCAGCTTCTCCTGGCTTTGGTACCCCTCCATCTCTGGGCAGTACCTTTATCATTTAAACCTGGCCAGAGTTCGGATTTCTCTGGCAGCCTAGTGATTAAGTCTTCTCACTTCCACTGAAAGGGACATGGGTTCAATCCCTGGTGGGGGAACTAAGATCTTGCAACCCAGCTGGAGTCCATGACGCAAAGCCTGGGGAAGGTGGTCCACAGGTTGTGCCCCCTGCCATCCAAGGCAGTGGAGGGGAAGTGTAGGGAGACAGATCTTAGAGCCAAACAGGAAAATGGAAGTGGATTACTTTCCAAGGGTGACAGCAACATGGCCTCCCCTCCCTGCTCTTCTGCAGTGTGAGCTGACTGCTCCCCTTTGCGGTTGGAGCCTAGTCCCCTACGCTCTGTCTGGGCAGCTTTATGATTGCTTCCATCAACTGAGTCTGGAAAGAGATCCTAGGGGACTTCTGAAGCGAGGTCGCCTAGTGGCTCTCATTTGGTTTCTTGGTTCACTCGTTTTCTGGACCCTCCAGCTTCCGGGCAGTGAGAAGCCACCTGCAGAGGCCACTTCTGTGCTGCAGGCCAGGGTCCCTGCTGAGCCCAGTGCCAGCCATGTCCTGACGAAGTTCCAATCAATTACAGCATCTGGCCCTCGGAATCACCTCCCAGCCCCTTAAGTCTTTCTTGCTTGGCCCCTAATGCCGTGGGTCTGAGACAAGCAATCCCACCGAGTCCTGTCCAGACTCCTAACCCTCTGTGAGCATAATACAAGGCCTGTTATTTTATACCACTAAATTTTGCAGTGGTTTCTTCCACACCCATCTATCTATAATTGGGACACAAGTGACCAAGATGTTTATTTAGTACATAATTATATGTGTGCGCTGTCTAATATGTGGTGTCCATTATAAAGCACAGAGAAAACCAGAAATTAAAAATGGGTGAGATAAATGTAAATAGAAGTTCTCACATTTTCTTCCCATGCCTAGTGAATGAACTTGCCCGGAACCTGGGATTCTGGAGAGTGTATATTATTCTATACATTAGATTCACGTCCAGAAGAGGATGGAATCGCGGCTACTTAGAAGTTCTGGTCTTCTAAGTAGCCAGTGACTACTTGAGCAGTCTGTGAGGAGGAAAGACTGGGGGGCAGTGTCAGAGATGGGAAAGACATGATGCAGAGGTGCCCAGGGAAGCAGGCAGTGAGGAGGGGAGATCCATGAAGTGGAAGGCAGGGCTCCTAGACTGGTGGAGATATGTCCTGAAGCAGTGTGAGGCTCTGAGGTCTGAGTTGGCTTTCATTTATACAGTGCCATTCTCGACCATCACATCACCCAATGTTGATTCCTATGGACATGGTACTTCTCACAGTTAGTGTGTAGAGATGTCTTACAGTCTAATTAACCCAATAGGAACCATGACTGAAAGCTAATTCTAGACTTGAGTGCTTCAGTCATCTGAATATTTCTAGGAAGAGACTGCATGTGTGCGTACTAAGTCTCTTCAGTGGTGTCTGACTTGTGACCCCAGGACTGTAGCCTGCCAGGTTCCTCTGTCCATGGGATTCTCCAGGCAAGAATATTGGAGAGAGGTGCCATTTCCTTCTCCTGGGAGTCTTCCTGACCCAGGGATCGAACCCACATCTCTTACGTCTCCTGCATTGGCTGGTGTGTTCTTTTGCGCTAGCCCCACTAGAGCCAGCTCAGGAAGAGATTGGGTGGAGTCTTTTGTCCAATATGTCTCATTTCCTTTAAGGGACCTCTAGTGGATTCCATCAGTACACCTGGTATGCAGACATAGGTGCATACTTAAGGCCCTTATGTACAGCTTCATCCTTATATCACTGTAGACATGCAGTTCTACCCCCTACCCCAGCTCCCAAAATCGACAGAAGGTTTTGGAATTTTCTTTTCTGCTTATATATACACAGATGTACTGATGAAATAAAATGTACTTATGTAGAAAACCTGTACAAATAAACATATCTAATCTATCAAGTATTGAGGAGAATTAATAAAAAATGGATATTTTCTCTCCCTTTTCTGACAATCTGCATAAAGCCTATTTATCACATTTTTTTTAAAAGAATTTATTTTTATTTTTGGCTGTACTGGGTTTTTGATGGGCTTTTCTCTAGTTGCAGCCAGTGGGGGCTACTCTCTAGTTTACCGTGCACAGGCCTCTCATTGCAGAGGCTTCTCTTGTTGCTGAGCACGAGCTCTAGGGTCGAGGGCTTCAGGGTTGTGGTTCCCAGGCTCTAGAGCAGAGGCTCAATCGCTGTGGCTCACAGGCTTAGTCACTCCGCGGCCTGTGGGATCTTCCCGGATCAGGGATCAAACCTGAGTCTCCTTCAAAGGCAGATGGGTTCTTTACCACTGAATCTCCAGGGCAGCCCCTGTTGCCTTCTTACCATGAATGAGTTCCCTTTCGGGAACTGTACAAGTCCCTCAGCTGTACTGTGGGGTCAGCACTATTGGGGTGTGGGTTCACAGATGATGTCCTGGCCCTGGAGGAGCTCACTGTCTGGAAGGAGAGATGAATAGATGGTGGTTGAGACTGTTTTGTGCGGTGGGTGCTGAGACGAGAGTGGTGGGTGTGATATGCTGGGTAGCTGGACAGACATTTAGTTTCCATGAAGTCGTCCTAGAGTTTTGACAAATGGGGACAATTATGCAGCTCTATCAACCATGAATTGCATATGCTTGGCTTTTGGGTGCAGTGAGCTTTCTGCAAACAGACTGGATTATTTGACTTGAATATCCCTTAATGAGACAAGCTAATTTGCCCAAGGGGACCTCTTCACCCCTTACATTTAGGCTAAATGCTTTACATGTTGGATTTTCTTATTCTGGCTTCGGGGTTCCCGTCTTCCCCTGGCCAGCCTACCAAGCAGAGAGACTGTCTGGGGCTCACTCTGGTTTCTCGGTGTGGCTAGTCCATTCTTAGCCTTGGCTGGTTGGCACATGGAAAGTTTACCCATACTGTGTCTAGGGTTGCCACATTTAGAGCATTAAAAATACTTTAACACTCAGTTTGGTTTAAATTTCAGATAAACAAAGATCCTTTTTTAGTATATGTTCCAAGTATAGCAACATTTGCATACTTATACTAAAAATATATGTTGTTTATCATTGAAATTCAAATTTTATTGGGTGCCCCATATTTTGCCTGGAAAGCCATATCATCACTCTGTCTTGTCTTTACTCTTCTTCTTTTTTCTAAAAATAATTAATTAATTAATTAATTTGGCTGCACTAGGTCTAGTTGCAGCACACACGATCTTCGATCTTCCTTGCAGCATGCAGGATCTTTAGTTGTGGCATCTAGTCCCTTGACCAGGGATTGAACCTCTGCACTAGGAGGGGAGAATTTTATTCACTGGACCACCGGGGAAGTCCTGGCTTTATTCTTCTTGGAATGCTCACGAGGGAGTGAGAAATGTCTGTAGCTTTTATCTCTAGAAGTGGCCCTTCTGGAGTGGAGTCATCCTTTGTTCCCTTTCCTGATCCAGCTTAGCTTTTTCCTATGCTGAGCATGGTTTGACCTGTCAGTCAGAGCACCTGTGCTGAGCTTGCTTCTGGTGGGGACTCTGGTGATATTAAAAATCTGGCCTTTGGTTGAACTGCATCTACCCAAGTGATATTGTACCTAAAACTTATCTTGTCCCACAGACTTTAAGTGGAAAGCTCTTTATAAGGAACTGTGTTGGAAGCCTGAGTCAGAGGCGGGAGTGAAGGCTCAGGGAGCAAAGAGCATTCACGGTCAGGCAGGAACCCGAGACATCTCATCTGACACATCAGAAATGCTTTTTTTGTTTATTTCTTCATTGGGCAAGTGGCTCCTGGACTGGCAAGGAGCCAGATCCAGGCGGCACCGGTAATTTATTGAGCTTGCCATCCATGCCAGACACTGCGCTAAATGCTTTCATGAATGTTCTCATCTGATCCTCACACTAATTTGATGAGGTAAGTACTCTTGTCACCTTCGTCTTGTAAGTGAGGCAACAGGCTGAAAGCAATTGAATCACTTGCCCAGGGTCCCATGTAAGTGGGCAAGCTGGAATCTGAACCCTAGTTAGTTCTGGGGTCCTGCTTTTAACTACGATGCTTAGGCCTGGGCTGTGTGGTGGGTGGGTCTCTGTAGACCTTTGTGGGTTGATTTACTTGCCCTGTTTTAACGATCTCTAACAAGGAGGGATCCATGACCCCCTCTTTAGTGACTTCTTCTGGTGTGGGAGGCCCCATTTTAATGGGTGGCTCTTCCATATATGAATAAGACATCTTCCGTTCACAGTAGAAAACCATTCCTCAGCATCAGTGGGAGAAGCAGCCTGATCAGCCTTTCTTTGTAAAGTAGTGGCTCCTCTGTTTCCTCCAGCCACCTCTAGCCTTTCCTTAGTTTCTGTAAGTCATCATGATCAAAGATAATTCAAGTGTCCATCTCTTAATGCTTAGTACCTTCTGTTGCTTTCTTTTGAATTCCTACTCAATTACATGGGTTAAGTGCATAGTGAATATGAGTTCAGTGGGCTTGGATCTTGTGTCTTATGTGCTACAGATGCAGCCTAGCTTGGTACATATCGAATGTTGGGTATTATCTTTCTGTATCCATCTCTTTGTTTGCTTGGCTGCTTACCAGTGTGCACACCACTGAATGTACCTTCTTCTTGGTGTTGTGGTTTGTGAGCTTACTCAACAATACCTGAGGATGTATACAAATTAAGTTTATTAATAATCCTGTGTCCACCATGGGATGCTTTACACGTGGTACAGAGACCAGTGACAGTGCAGATGTCACATGAGGTGTGTTCATAAGAGCTAGCACTCCACACAGCCGGAGAGTCCCACACCAGTGGTTTGGAGCTGCTTGCAGACGCCCCAGCAGCTTTCATGCTTTAAGTCCTATAAAGACTTTAGGACACCCCATGGTCTCTCTGGTTGAGTGTTCAGATTGAGGGTCTTGGGAACCTGAACAGCTCTGGGAAAAGAGGAGTAGAGAGGAAAACTGCTGTTGATGATCTCGGGGAGTCAGGATGTGGGAGAGCTCTGGCACTGAAACAGTTGGGAACATTCTTTTTGAAATTCCTCTGCAGCAGCAAGTTGCTTCTGAGATGTCTCTGATAATCATTCTTTCCCCAGCTGAGGATTGCTTGCTGGCCATGCCAGAGTGAGGGCACACATTGACCTTCCCTGCTGTTTTCTCTCCAGAAACTCTGGGTTCTTTAATCCGGGGACACAGCCCTGATCTGGAGCCCTGAGCGCTCACTCTTGGAGCTGAAGCAGGGATCTCCTGATGTCCAGCAAACCCCAGATATTCCTGCTGTTACCCATTACAGGGACTCTCAGCCTGCTCTGCTGGGGGCCTGAGATACAGGGAAAGTCATAGGGTCTCTGGGAGCATCCTTTAAAGGGTCATTCAGCTAGACACTCCAAGCACTTAGTTCTTTCCAAGAAAAAGTGGTCCTCAGCAGTATGGCAAGTCTGTGGTCCCTGGGTTGCCCAAGTAGCTGCCCATCAGTTTAGAGGGACCAAAGTGCCAGTCATCCTAGATATCTGTTCCCTGTGTGCCCAGAGTCCGTCCCCGTTATTCTCATGATTCACTGATCAGCCTGCTTACAGTGAGGCCTTTCTGGAGACTGCACCTCCTGGGTCCTGACTGTGAATTAGGACGCAGCATCTCTGGTTTTGCTGATGGCATGGGTGTAACCTGCATTCAGAAGAATTTCAGATTTTCTAACCAGAGGTAGAGTTGCTTTTCGCAGGATCCAAGTCTCTTAGGTCTGGACCCCTCTGCCCTTCAGGAACATGGCTTTTGAATGAATAGACTTTGTTAAGTCACCAGTGTTGGCTGTGTCGCCACCAACTGTGCCACAGTCTTTGGCATCAGAGCAGAACTGGATGACTCTGGCAAAAATCAATTGGAGAGGATCTAAAAAATAATAATAAAAAAGAAATCTAAGGCCCAAATCTGTAGGACTGTGCTTTATCTGTGAACAAAGAAAAATAGGACTTCTTTGCTATTTACAGTGCTCTCTCAGCAAGGCACACACTTCAGCATCTTCAGTCCCCCCAGAGGGCTCGCAGAGGTTTGCTGTTCTTTCATCGCGGTGCATTTTTGAATTTAGCATTTAAACATATGGGGCAGGGTTGGATTGATCCTTATGAAAAGAAAGCATTTACCTGAAGGATACCCGCTGGCAGGGACTTTCTTTAGGCTTTTTCTGTGAGGCACCGTGGCTGTGTTTGCCCCAGAACGTTCTTTTTTGTTTCCATCCAACAACAGTTTGGCATTTTGTACTGTATTTACCCATGTGCTACTTTTTGGGTAACCATCTTTCCCTCCCCCAATAGCAATTTTTTTTCTATATTTAACTGAAAGATGGTTGGCTTTCGTATGAATAAGTGCCACTTTAAGGGTCTAGCTGGAACTATGGCAATGTTTGTCATCGTTTTCTTGTAGAGATGTCCTGGGGAGAGTGCAGAGAACAATTTTAGTTTAAAATGTGCTGCTGCAGAGATCACAGTGCTAAGACTGGATATTTTAATATACTGGGATTACAGGTAAACCTTTCCTCTCTGCTTCCTATGCATTAAAAACATTTCTATTGCTTTTCAATGAAAATAACTGTTATTAAAAGGCCTCACTGAATTTTTTAAATGTGCTGCTTCCTTGGTTCTGGGACAGGCCAATAAGCCCAGACGGTGATAGATAACATGAGATTCACATCGTAGAAGTGATTTGGAGAAGAATCCATGCTTCATCCTCAGCTTCACGCTGGCTGTTGGTATGATGGTTGCCATGGTGATGCTTCAGGTGTCATCAGCAGAGGATCTGGGCAGGGACTGCGAATGAGCCACAGCCACAGGTGGGGTCCTACAGGGTCCATGGCCACATTTTTTATGTCAGAGTTTCAAGTTGGAAAGGAGAAGATGGAATGGATTATTGAAAATACAAGACACAGGCTGGAGAATGTCCATGGAGATGTTGAAATATTACGTTGCAGGGTGTGGGAGAGGGTTGCTGTCGGACGTGTGTCTGTGTGTGTGTCTGGGGCTGCGTGTGGGATCGTGGCTGTCTTTGCTCCTGTTGTTGATCACAGTCCTCCAGTGACGGGAAGCTTGTTTCTGAGCTATGTTCCAACTTGCCTGGCAAAGGCTGGTTCATGGGCTCTGCTGCTTGCTGGGCCAAGCTGTTGACTCTCCCCTGTTGGGAGATAATGAGGAGAAGAAAGCAGCACACAGTCTAGGTGGTGTAATCCCAAGATCATTCACAGACATGGCGAGCCTCAGCCTTTTCCTACCCTGAGTGGATACGTACACGCAACTTCAGGATTTATTAGCTTCACTGGCGCACTTAGGTCGGCAGGAGTCAACAGGTCCTCAGTGCTCTAGAAGTTCTCCAGCACAGCATCCTTCAAGCCAGAGAACAGATGCTTTTGTGAGCACAGGAAGACATCCCAAGGAGTATGAAGGCAGGGACAGTGTTAAGGGACTGAATTTCCAGATCTCCAGTTTTCTAGTATACTCTTTCCTAAAAAGTTATCTGCTGGAGAAGGTGCTCTCTCCTTTTCATGGTTGTCCTTGTCTACTTTACAAAACAAAAGGTTCTGTCTCATTTTCTTAGAATTTTACTATATACATTGCCCTAAGCTGAAAACTCTTCTTGGGCAGAGTGCACATAAAGGAATAATTAGAAATACTGGAGGGGCTTCCCAGGTGGCTCAGTGGTAAAGAATCCGCCTGCCAATGCGGGAGGCGCCAGAGTGCGGGTTTGGTTCCAAGGTTGGGAGGGTCCCCTGGAGTAGGAAATGGCAACTCTGGGAAATTCCATGGACAGAGGAGCCTGGCGGGCTGCAGTCCATGGGGCTGCAAAGAGTCAGACACAACTGAACAACTGAGCACAACACACACAAGAAATACTGGCGTCAGGGGAAACTCCCTTTATTCAACACAACATAAACTATCCTGTATCCAGCTTACTAAGAGATGTATTTCAAATAAAATCTTTTTATAGTAGTTTTTGTTCAATTGTGGCAAAATGCATGTAACATAAAATCTAATAAGATTTTGCTATTCATGTTGAATACCCATCTGTCAAAATTTATCATGTATTTATGTTATTTTCCCTGAACGTTTACAAATAATAATTGTAATATTATCTCAATCCACAAAAGAACAGTTAAACACTTAGAGTTCATGATTATAGGTAACACACAATATTCATAAACCTCAATTTATTTTGATTGCAAAGAAGCATGATAGAAAGTGATCATTCAAGTATTAATACTTTTGAGCATGATATATATTGTACTACCACACAATCTTGTGGGGGAAATGAGACAGAAATACAATGAGGGAACCAGGGAAATGATTAAAATTTATGACACTTGAAGAAGAGCTCCATCTTATATTTTGAAAGTGCATGGTGGTCGATACGAAGTTACTCTGGTATTTACACTCCATTGAATACATTTAAAAGAGTGATGGAACCGTTTATCTTAAAGTGTGTATATTTACTGTATGGCAGAAATTGTATCCTTTGGAACATTTAGACTATGGTGAGAAAAAACTTAAATGTCAGTTTAAAATCGGGCACCAGGGTGCATCATTTTAAGGAATCTTTTTTGTGGGTAACTTAGCAAAAATTTTGAAGACACTATTCACATATCACTGCAGGCTTACCTCCCTTCTGGGTACTGATGTGTCTGCTGTGCTTGGTGGGAAGGCTAGTTTTGGAGAGAGAAAGGTGAAGGTGAATAGAGAAAATCCATTGCCATTGAGTTCACAGGGACTTAGTGCTGTTCTAACAGTTAAGACATGGGGCTTTCCAGGTGGTTTTAGAGGTAAAGATCCTGCCTGTCAGTGCAGGAGATGCGGGTTGGAAACTTCGATCCCTGGGTGGGGAAGATCCCTTGGAGGAGGGAGTGGCAACCCATTCTAGTATTCTTGCCTGGAGAATCCCTTGGACAGAGGGGCCAGGCAGGGGTTGCCAAGAGTCAGACAGAACTGCAGCAACCTAACAGGCAACAAGTAAGATAAAGGCTCAAGCGTAGCTCCTGTAATTCGTTCCTAAAGAAGCTTTCCCAGGATCACAAGGGCAGAGCCAGACTTCAGCAGTAACACCCAGGACTGCAATGAGAAACTGTAGTGATACGGAAATCACCACTTCTTTGGGAAAGGAAGTGTAGGTTAGTTACAAAATTGTAACACCTCAGAAAAATGCTTACCCTGACAGTTCTCAAGGAGAAGGCAATGGCACCCCACTCCAGTACTCTTGCCTGAAAATCCCATGGATGGAGGAGCCTGGTAGGCTGCAGTGCATGGAGTCACTAAGACTCTTTCTCAAGTCCTAACAATGATTCAGCCAGTGGATTAAGCCTGTGGAGCAAGGAGATATCAGTTACTTAGTTGCATTTTGTTTGGGGTGAGGATGCCTGTAGCTTCTTTTTGTTGTTGTTGATCAGCCTCCTACCCCCTCTGTTTGTGTCAGGCCTTAACCCTCTAAGCCCCTCCCTATTCATAGTGTAAATTTAGGAACTTGTGTTGAATCCCTCTATTCTTGAAAAGCACGTGATACTAGTAAAGCAGTTTATTCTTCTAGCCACAGGCATCTGAGAAGTGAAGTGATGTGTGATAAACAACTCACAGTTCACAGGAACCATATAGATAAACTTACCCAACTGTCCAGCTTTTGGAAAAATTAAGGCTATGAGCATGTTAGAGAGAGTTAACCACACTGATGGCTCCAGCTCTCCTTCTCAGCTGGGAACCTATATATTTCTTTTGTATTCTACATTATCTATCCTGGGGACTCCCCTGGTGGTCTGGAGGCTAAGACTCCACACTTCCAATGTAGGGGGTGGGGAGTCCGGTCAGGGAATGAGATCCCACGTGCCAAATAAATAAAAATTATTAATTATTAAAAAAAATATAAAAAGTCCTGGTCTGAGACACATATTAACTGCATGAAAATCACTTGAACCATTAGGCAAAAGCCTTAACGTTTACCTCTTAGAATGGAAAGAGATGTTTCTTCCTTGGCCTTGAGTCAGCTCTGGGTTCATTCATTGTCCTTACTAACTTTGTGATCTTGGATCCTTTGGTTTACTTTCCGATAGCATTCACTTTTATCATTTGTAAAATGAAAAGTACAGAGTCTGCCTTTGTAGTTGAGAGAAAACAAGGGTGAAATGCAGAGTAGGTGCTGAGCAATCAGGACCATTTTCCTCAAAGGCATCTGAATATGAATCCTCTGTGCACGAGCTGAGCTGGAAGCTGAGCTAGAAGGTGGTGTCCAGAGCCGGACAGCTCTGAGACTGGACAGGCCCCCGGCTCTGAGACTTACCCAGCAAGGGTAAATACAACTGGGGCAGAGGATGGATTCTGCCTGTGACAGCCTGTGGTCGCCGTTTGGTTTTTAGGCTATGAAATCTTGGGTTGTGTGACTGAGGTTCAGTTCAGTTCAGTCGCTCAGTCGGTAGTAGTCTTGAAAGTGTCATCCCCATCCCCCCACTATGTGGTGGAGAAAGTTGCAGCAGATCATTGCAGGCACTTCTGGGAAGCGGGGAGCATGTGGCAGTTAAGCGGACAGTGTTTTGGATTTGAGGACTGAACCAAGACAGGACCTAGATGGGGCTTCCCTGCTGGCAGATGGTCAAGAGTCCACCTGCACTTCAGGAGACACAGATCCAGTCCCTGGATCAGGGAAGATCCCTGGAGAAGGAAATGGCAACCCACTCCATTTTTTCTTGCCTGGAAAATCCCATGGCCAGAGGAGTCTGGCAGGCTTCATACAGTTCATGGGGTCACAGAGAGTTGGACATGGCTGAGTGACTAACATTAACCCTTAGGTGGGAATGGAAAAATTAGATAAAATGGGTATTGAATTGCCCACCTGCATAAAATTGAGGTTGTCCTTCTTAGTTTTGTTTTACAAAGGAAAAGTAAAGGTAAGGAGGCAAATATGGATCTACTGATGGAAGAATTTAAGTACATGTATTCATCATGGACAGAGGAGCCTGACGGGCTACAGTTCATGGGGTCGCAAAGAGTCGGACACGACTGAGTGACTTCACTTTCACTTTTCACTTTCATGCGTTGGAGAAAGAAATGGCAACCCATTCCAGTGTTCTTGCCTGGAGAATCCCAGGGATGGGGGAGCCTGGTGTGCTGCCGTCTATGGGGTCACACAGACTTGGACACGACTGAAGTGACTTAGCAGCAGCATTCATTCATGGACAGAGGAGCCTGACGGGCTACAGTTCATGGGGTTGGAAAGAGCTGGACCCGACTGAACAGCTAATACTTTCACTCTTCCTTCATTCATTCAGTTAACATTTACAGAGTTTCTGCTATGTGCTGGGAACTGTCATAGTGCCTGCGATTCCACAGTGATCGGTCCAGACCCGATTCCTGCCCTCGTGGACATGTTGCTGAAAGCGGAAGACAGTAAACAAACAGATGTGAATGTACTGATGTCAGAGGGTGATAAGGGCTGTCAGTAAAACTGAAGACAATGAAGGGACAGGAAGGGATGGATGTTTCTATTTTAGGGGGATTGGGTAGGGAGAGGCCTTTTGGAGAAGGTGACACTGAGCAGAACCAAGTGAGGAGGTGGGCCATGGAGGTAGAGAACTGGGCTGAGAATGTCTCAGACAGAGGCAACAAACACGCACAGACCTCGGAGCAGAAATACGCATTCTTGTTCAAGAAACAGCAAGTCAGCTGTGCGAGAGGGCAGTGAATGAGCAGAAATAGGGGAGGTGGGCCGCAGACGTAGCCAAGGGCCAGTTCACGTGGGGCTTTGTGAGTTGGCAACTTGGGATTTTATTCTAAGTTGAGTGGGAAACCAGTGACGAATTTTGAGCAGAGGCATGACTTAACGATCCTTTACGTAAGCAAATGATCATCTCAAAAGCGCTGTCTTTAAATTATCATTTCATTTGCATAGCAAGCATGATGGAGGGCTCCAGGCCCCATGTGAAGGTCGCATTCGAGGCCAGCAGTTACTGGCCTGGACTTTAGCTTCAGCAGACTTGGACATGACTCTTGACTCCCTAAGGTTTTGTAACTTTGAGCAAGATGCTTATATTCGGTACTCTTCTCTTTTCTCAGCCTTAAAATGGTGAAATAATATTAAGATCCTCCTGCAGGACTGTTTTGAGGACTAACTAAAATATCCCTGTAGTGATGGCACGTTGCTTCATGGATGGTGGCTGATGCCCTTCTCATCAGAGAGGAGAGTGAGCAGCTCTGAGACTGGGGGTCAGGTCCCTCATCAGGGTTACCGCCTGCTCCTCCCTCACGGCTACCCCGTACTGCATGCCACTGAGGATCTGCTTTTTCTGGAATGGTGACGGGGAGGACCTCTTCAGGAGGGGTCAGGGAGGATAGCAGGGGACACAAGATCAAAATGCCCAGGCACCCCCCCCCCCCCCCCCCCCCCCCCCCCCCCCTCTTC
>SJXQ01003832.1:338558-427303 GCA_006408695.1 Aepyceros melampus | reverse complement strand
CTCTCAAGATTCCCTGTGATTGATCCTCACGGGGAGACTGGTAATGAAATTGTGCTCCATCCCCAGGTATAGTGCTGTGTGTGCAGCAGGCCCTGGATAAATATTTGTGGAAGATGAGAATCCTTGAAAATGATTATTGTCCTTATTGAAAGATATCGAATGGTAAATTCCCATTAATTTGGATCCTTTTCATTTGTATGATGTCAGACCTGGTTTTTGTACTTTTTGCAAAAGTAAGAGTTGGAAATAAGTGACTTACCTCAGGTCTTTATAAAAGAAAAAAAGATTCTTACCTAATTCAGGCTGATCAGGGCATTGTTAATTAATTTGTCTCATTTTCTTTTACTTAGTATTCCTGTGTATCTTCCTTTAAACTGTTATTTGTACAGCCACTGAAAGTCATAAAATAATTATTTCCAAAAAATTTGAGTTTTCATTAATTTTTGTAAGATATTCTAGCCCTTCTTGAAAATTGCAAATGAACTCGATTAATTATGTTATTCAGTTGTACAAGTTAGGTTCCGGCAGAGTCAGTGCTCTGGCATAAGGAAGAACTGAGAAGGCGTGTGAGGGGAGCAGTTAGGATTGGAAGAAGAAATTTTCTCAAGTCCAGGCTAACGTTTCTAGGGCAAGAACTGTTCACTGTTCAAGAACAGTGAAGGGGGCTGCTGCCTAAGAAGTGGATCAGGAGGAAGTTCTGGGCTGTTTTCCCACTTCCATCAGATCAGCTGTCCCAGTGGACAATTCCAGTCCCTTTCCCACAAGCACCCACTAATGAGGTCTAGGGTCTTAGGAGCCTTTGGTATCAGGGGGCAAGGTCAAAGAGGTAGTGAGGGAGAGGTCTGTCTGCAGAGGACGGTAGAAGGCAATGCTTTTCAGAGAACAGTGGATTCAAGATTGACTGCCTTGGGGCAGGCAAACTTGAGCCAGTTGTGACTCACGCATCTGCACCGTCTTTGACCTTTTGCCCAGGAGAGGGCAGTAACATGCTAACATTTAAGCTCTTCCAAGTGGTCCTCAATAGATGCTGCAGGAGCCTGCATAGCATTAGTCACAGGTGAGTTTCATTTTCATTCTCACCGGATCAATATTTAGTCTTAGGTTTGTTTTTAGCCTGCGGTTCCCATGGTCTGCAGGCACACAGATCTGGAAGTGACACTTTCCCCCCGTCCATGGCGACTGACATTCTGGAAACCTGCAGCGAGGCTCTGCTGCGTTTAGTGCTGTGAGTGCCGCAGCCCTTGGCTACCGCGTCCCCGTGGATCAAGTTTAAGGGCAGATTATGCTTCTCTGTGCCCGCTGTGAAGGTGGCTATCCTAGTCCCGATTTAACTAGACTAGCAAATCACACTGTCCAGCGTTAGAATCTCCATCCTACTACAGAGCTGGGTGCCTTGGAAACAAGAGATCCTGCCAAATACCATGCCTTGCACAGGGTTTGAAATGCAAGTAGCATTATTTTTCTCTTGTCCCTTAGTCTCTCTTCACTGCTGGAAGATTTGGTGCCCTGACCCCATCTTATCATGCATATGACTAAGACAGTCGACTTTCCGAGAACTTTTTAGCCCCAAGGTCTGTGAGGAGCTCTGTGCTGGTTGCAGGCATTTTTAGCTTTTGACCAGGCTCAGTATGGGAACATAATGTAGTCTCAATGTACTAAAAATAGGAGGAGGCATTGGAATATAAAATCATCCTCATTATCTAGAAACACTGTTTTGATTGTTGTTGGTAATTGGCTTAGCATTATCCAAGAGCCACACACCAGTGTGAATTTCCTACCAACACATCCACTCCCTTCCCCCACCTGCCTGGGGCCAGTGGTGCTGTTGGGGGCGGGGTACCATCTTAAATATAGTGGTTTGTGAAAGCAAATGTGGGAAATGAAGGGAGAGTAGACAGGACGAGTGGTGGGAGGTGAGGAGGTTGGTGAGGTAGTAGATAGTTAGGAGAGAAAGGGTCAGGGTGAGCTGGACCCTGGCGGGCCCTGTGAGGTGCCTGGTGAGGCCCCTGCTTCTGGTCACAATATTGGAAGGTATGTGGAGAGCACGGATGCTTGTGAAATGGGCCTGTACGTGAGAAGGCTGGAGGGAGAGAGAGAGAGAATGAGGATGAAGACAGAAACATTCACTCATCACTGACTTACTTAGCAGAGCAGTTCCGGGATGTCACCTCTGCTCCCTTCTGGCCACCTGGCCAGCCCCTTATTTCCCATTGTTGAGTACGCGGTGATTTCCAGCCAGACGGCTTCCCTGGCCTCTGTTCTGCTAGCTAGCTTCATACTCTGTTGAGTTTCAGATATCTCTTGATATTCAGCCTACACATGCCTTTGCTCAATTTCACCTCTTTATGAGTCAGTTGTACCCCCCGTGCCACCCTCATAAATCAGTCTCTTCCCCCACTTCATCATTTTGGTGATTGGGAGCCTTATCTGTTTCTGTGTTTGAGGGATGGGTGTGGGGGAATGGGTTGAGAGCAGATGAGAAGATGAAAAAACACAAAACACTGGGGAAAAATGCCTTTGGCTGTGCTCCTTGGAGTTCTGTACAGGTTGCTGCTGCTGCTGCTGCTGCTGCTGCGTCACTTCAGTCGTGTCTGACTCTGTGCGACCCCATAGACGGCAGCCCACCAGGCTCCCCGTCCCTGGGATTCTCCAGGCAAGAATACTGGAGTGGGTTGCCAGTTCCTTCTCCCATGCATGAAAGTGAAAAGTGAAAGTGAAGTCGCTCAGTCGTGTGTGACTCTTTGCGACCCCATGGACTGCAGCCTACTAGGCTCCTCCATCCATGGGGTTTTAAGGTTAGCTTTCCTTATTCTGCTCTTCCACAAATCACAAAGCAGGTAAACCACATCGCAGTGGATCTGGGGGCTGTATTCCTCTGCCAGCAGAGGAATGCCAGCAGGGGAGTGCTAATGGCATGAGGGTTGCTGAGGGGAACAGAGTGGCAGCTTGAAAAGCCAGCACCACCCCCCTCCCGGCCCCCTCCACCCGGCAGAAGATGGTCTTGGTTTCATTTACACTACTGAAACTAAGTATCTTAGGGGACTGGTGAAATTTAGTAATATAATCTGTGGATTTCGGACTCTTTCTTTCCCATTCCATAAGCTTGTGATAAACGTTCTCCTGGACTGTCAGCCTGAGTCTGTGGGTTTTCAGGTCACTGTAGTAGCTTTTCAGCTCCTACCTCGAGGCTGGAGCTAACACATATGGGGCCTGTGCAGCAAGTTGGGTAACAGTGTTTCTTGGATTAAAAACACTTGTGTTTTTGAACTGCTCTGGTTCCACAAGAGAATTTTAGAAGCAATTAATAGTCAACTCTGGAGGAGAGCATGGTATCCCACTCCAGTATACTTGCCTGGAGAATCCCATGGACAGAGGAATCTGGCAGGCTATATAGCCCATAGGGTTGCAAAGCGTCAGACACAACTGATGTGTCTTAGCAGGCATGCACGGTAGTCAATTAAGCTCTTCTACAGATCAGTAATGGCAACCCACTCCAGTATTCTTGCTTGGAGAATCTCATGGACTGAGGAGCCTGGTGGGCTGCAGTCCATGGGGTCACAAAGAGTCGGACACGACTGAGTGACTTTACTTACTTACTTACTTACAGATCAGTAAAGTTGTTCAGTAATAATAATATTAGGTGGCAATTCAAAGACTGCATTCAGCATAGCTAGGGGATGGGGGAATAGTTCAGTTGTTTTGAGGTGAGTTTTAATTTTATTTAATCCTCTATTTCTCTTTCCTGGATGAATGTGAGTTCATCACGTTTGATGGTGATGACAAAAAGAAGAGAGAAATGTTTAGTTGCCTTTATGTAAAAATTAAATCAATTTTATTTAAGTAAAATTTACATAAAATAAAATGTAGATATTTTAAACACATAAGGTCAGCAATCTTTGACAAATATCTGCAGCTACATGATCAGCCCTCTAATTAAGAAAGAGAACATTTCTGTCATCTCAGAGGCTCCCCCTGCCCCGTGGCAGTCATTTTACTCCCCAGCTCCTTCACCCAAAGCAGTTATTAGTCTGATTTGTAATCTCTAAGGATTGGTTCTTTTATTCTAGAATTTCATATAAATGGAATTAAACATCATGTAGTCTTTTGAATCTAGCCTTTTTGGCTCAGCAAAGTGTCTGAGATTTATCCATTTTGCTGGATACATCGGTAGTCTGTTCCTTTGGCTGAATAGTATTTTATTTATGGATATACCATAATATGTTTATCTTTTCACCTGTTTTGTACATATAGATTATTTTCAGATTTTGGCTATGACTAAATCTGCAAAGAATGTTCACGTCAAAATCTTTTTATGGATATATGTCTAGAAATCTTAGAAATACTGGATCTATTGTTACATGATTTAGTTTTCTAAATTCTCTTACTTTCAGCCTGAATGTGTCTTTATATTTAAAAATGCACGCTAAGTTGATTCAGTTGTGTCCGTCTCTTTGTGACCCCATGGACTGTCACCCGCCAGGCTCCTCATGGGATTCTCCAGGCAAGAGTACTGGAGTGGGTTGCCATGCCCTCCCCCAGGGATTTAAAAATGCATTCCTTATAAATAGCATATAGTTGCGTTTGCTTTTTAACCAGCATGGCAGTCTCTTCCCTTTAACTGGAGAGTTAGTGTATTTATATTTAATGTAATCATTGATGTGGATGTGTTGATGTCCACTGGTATGCTATTTGGGTTTCATTTGTCTCTTTTGCTTCTCTTCATTTCTCTGTTGTTTCTTTCTATCCTCTTTTAGATGAATAAATATTGCTTAGTTTTCCATGTCATTTCCTCTGTTTACTTCTTAGTTATACCTCTGTGTAACTATTTATCTTAGTTGTTGCTCCAGGGCTAACCCTGTGTTCTTAGTTATGGTAGTCTATTTGGAGCCAAGATTATGTCTCTTCATGCTTCACATATCACTTAGTTTTCCCATAGTTTCTCCTTCCGATCTGTCACTTTCCAGTTCCCGCTTTCTGTTTCCTGATTCACACTTCCCACTTCACAAACTTAATAACCTCAAAACAGCAAAATTTTATTTAACTGCGCACTTCATTCTTTGCAAAACTGTTGTCTTCTCTTTTACTTTTACCTATGCTGTAAGACTTTTCTTTATAATGCTATAATTATTTTGGCTTTAATAATCAGGACTATTTCTTGTAACTTATGAGAAGAATGAGAATATAGTGTTTTATATTTGCTCATCTGTTATTTCCAGTGGTTCTCATTCCTATGGACCTGAGTATTTTCATCTAGTATTATTTCCTTCAACCTAAAGACCATCCTTTCGCCCAGCTTTTATTTATTTAAAAATGTCTTTATTTTATCTTTATTCTTAACATTTTTTGCTAATAATAGAACTCTGGTTTGGCAGTTATTTTCCTCTCAGCACTTTAGAAATATTGTTCCATTGTTTTCTGGTCAGCAATCATTTTTCCCCTTGTTTCTCTGTTCATCTTTGTTTGCGAGATGCTTTCAATATCTTCTGTTTTTTCAGCTTGGTTTCCAAAAGTTTGGTTATGATTTACGTCTTGTGATTCCCTTTATGTTAATCTTGCTTGGAGTTTGCTGAGCTTCTTGGAATTGTTAAGTCAGTGTTTCTCAGTGTACTGGGGAAGTTTTTGGCTGTTGCTTCTTCAGATGTTTTTTTCTGCTTCAGTTTCATTCTCTTTAAAGATCATTCTTTTTATCATTTGAGACTCCAATTATATGTGTGTTAGATCATTTGATACTGTGCCAAATATCAATATGCAGCTCTTTCATTTTTTATTCAGCCTTTCTCCCTGCTTTTCCTTATTTTTGTGCTATGCTTGGACTCCACTTCTCTTTATTATGGTCAGAAAATTGTCTCTAGGCAGAGAGCCAGGATGAAAAAAAAAAAAGACTAAATCAATGATGTTATTAATCTGTCTTCAAGTTCACCAACTCTCTGTCATCTCCAATCTTCTGTTAAGTTGAACGGGTGATTTTGTTTTTGTTTCAGTTATTGTACTTTCTAGTTCTAGAACTTTCATTGGCATCTTTTTGTAATTTCTGTTTGCTACTGAAGTTCCATATCTGCTCACTCATTAATACATTTTCCTTTAATTATTTGAACTTTTTTTTTTTTTTTTACTTCTTTGAATGTAATAGCTACTTTAAAGTGTTTACTTACCAAGTCCACAATCTGGATCACATTTCCCATTTTCTTTATATGTGTCAGTGATTTTATTAATTGAATGCTGGACATTGTGGATAATATATTTTGAGATTCTGGATTCTGTTATTTTGTTTGGGAAAGTATTAATCTTATTTTCTCTTCAGTTTAAATATTGACTGATCACAGTGAGTTTGTGCAGACTTGGTATTATGCTTTGTTATTAAATGTCTTTTCAAAGCCCATGGCTTTTCCCAAGCCCCTCTAATTTGGTGGAAATCAATCTCTAAATTTTATCTCCATGTGGATCTTGTTGGGGTTTAGAATTAGTCTTTATTAGAGTGAGACTAGAGTAAGTCTTATTTTAGGGTATGATCCTTGTTCCGAAAGGGCTTCCCAGGTGGCACAGTGGTAAAGAATCCGCCTGCCAATGCAGGAGACACTAAAGACTTGATTTGAACCCTGGGTCAGGAAGATCCCCTGGAGGAGGAAGTGGTAACCCACTCCAGTATTCTTGTCTGGAAAATCCCACGGACAGAGGAGTCTGTCCATGGCTACAGTCCTTGGGGTTGCAAAGAGTTGGACACGACCAAGCCACTGAGCACCTTGTTCTTTAGGAGTGGTATTTCTGGAAATCTCCATTCAGGAAGGGCTGGAACTCCAGCAGACTCTAGCATTTCCCTGTTCCCAGTGGTGCTCAACCTCCAGTATTTCTTTTACTTCCACCTTTGTAGGAAATTCTATCAAGAAAATTATGGATGTCTTGCCCCAAGATATATACCCAGCCCTCACTTATGAACTTATGGGGTCCCCTTTCTGCAAATTTCTCTCTGATACATTTCCCCTCAGATTCCAACCTTTTTAGCTGCCAGGAACTCTGACCTCTGCCCCTCAGCATGGTGTGACCACTGTGCTGTGTTTGAACTTCAGCTTTCTTTACTTCTCCAGTCAGGAAACTGACTCTCTGCAAAAGACCAGAGAAATCACAGACTTTTCTCATGAGTTTCCTTTTTCTCAGGAGTTGAAATCTTATACAGCTTTTTGTCCACTGCCTGGTAACAGTTGCTTCATATATTTTGTCAGTTTTATACTTGTTTCCAGGAATAGACCACCTATTCCTTCTGTCATCTCTGCCTTAAAGTCCCAGAGACTTTTGGCTCTCCATCCTTAGACCCTTGAGTTTCCTTTTGGAGCACAAATGGGAATAAACATTTCATCCATTTAGGTGAGAGGAGAACGGAAGAAACAGGGCATCAAGCTGCTGCTTGCAGTTGGGTTTTGTTAGCTGGAGGCGTGGGAGAGTCTTCCATGAGCAGATGTTATTTTCTGGTTGTGTTCACAGCAGCCTTGACAGATGACCAGGAGATGGGCTTGTGTGAACACACAGGGATCGAACCAAGAGACTTACCTTTTGTATAGCAAGCTGGTGAGCCTCACTTGCAAGTGTGTGCAGCAGCAAGTGGAAGCCAAGATTTAGGGCTCAGCCATGTGTGGGGGGGATGGAGGTCTTGGTTCTGCACCAGTGACTCAGCCATGAGTTATGACCAGATGCCCTGTTGTATCGCCCCATCATGATATGTTTGTTTGCTCATCTATGGAGGAAGGGGTGTTAACCTCGGCCTGAGGGAGACGTGAGCTCATAGAGAAGCAGTTTGGGGTCACACACAGAGACCTGGGTTCTAATTAGAGTTAAAATCACTACAAGTGCTCTTGGGTAAATTACTTAATTTTTTGAGCTTTGATTTCATTAATTATTGAATGGGAATCATAATGCCTGTTGTATCCAGTCTTAAAGATAATTGTGAGAAAATAAAAGTATGTTTGAAACTGAGTGTTAGTTGCTCGGCCTTGTCCGATTCTTTGGGACCTCATGAATTGTAGCCTGCCAGGCTCCTCTGTCCATGGGATTTTCCAGGCAAGACTACTGGAGTGGATAGGCATTCCCTTCTCCAGGGGATCTTCCTGACTGAGGAACTGAACCCAGGTCTCCCACGTTGCGAGCAGATTCTTTACCATCTTAGCAGTAGCCCCTAAAAGTATGTTCATGAAAACTACTTTATCTAACCCAGTTTCCAAATCATTTTCTGAGAGTAAGAGAGTCAATGGCATGAAACTTCTGGCAATTTCATTATTGTTCATTCTCTGGATTTTAGAAAAAAGTGTAGATGGAACCAGTTGGCTGGGAGACTTAAGATTCACAGAAGAAAGGAATATTAGGATTTGGGTCTGTGAGAGTAACCGAAGTAGGCTGCTGAGATGTGGTGTGAGTGACCAGGCCTTTTCTGAAGCCCTCCTCATGCTCAGCACTGTGCCAGAGGCTGCAGAGAACACAGCAGAAGAGAAGGTAGATTTCCTACCCTCTGTGGGCTGTAGAGTCCTCAGGGAGTAAGAGTGGGTCCTGCGAACAGATGCTTCAGGAGAAGCAGCCGTTTGGGAAGATTGGTGACTGGGCGATATTGAGAGGTAAGAAGAAGGTCTGAGGAGGAGGCAGATGCCCCCTGTTGCCTTTCCCAGCCCTGTTCACCTTCAGGCAGGGTGAACCTCATTCTGTCAGCTTTGATCAGTTCCTCTCCCATACTGGGCTTTACCAAGGCAGGTAGTTCTCTACCCTCCGATCGGTAGGATCGTGACACAAATCAGGCTCCTCCAAGCTTGGGATAGACTTGGGCCACGTACCTGCAGTCTTCCCTTCAGCATGTCCTGTAAAGTCTTGTCATGAGTCTCTTGATACTCTGCTTTCTTGATTTATCTACCTGCATCTCGGTGGGGCAGGAGGCTATCTCTGAGCTGTAGTTGATTGGCTAAGCTGGACTTTCTCTACAGAGGTGCAGCACCTCTTGAGCCATGACACAGAATGGATATAGTTGCATTTGGGAAGCCAGGGTAGGTGGAAGTTGAAATTAGGATAGAATTATAAATGTAAAGCTGTTTGATTGGGACTGTACCGGGTAGATGCCTGGGGAAATGGTGATGCAATGGGTAATTAGCTGGAAACAAAAACAGATTGTTGTTAATCTGCTGGCCTTGGAGTTCAAGTAGTGGGCAACTAAAGAAAGGAATGGTCCTCACCTTAAGTTGATTGGCTAGAAAGTGCTGCCCCAGGTAAGAAGCCATCCTTCAGGCCTTAATGTTTTGGTCAGGGTCCTGCTAGGAAGGTGATGAACACTCAAAGGGTTTAATTGAAGAAAGCATGATAAGGGGACTGTTAACAGAAGTTGGCTAGAAATAAGGGACTTGCCATGAACTGATGAATACATTCAGAGGCCAGCAACATCTGGGAGATGTCATTATACCTGACAGAGGGAAGGGGAAAGACCGATGTTTAAGAAACCTGGTGAGAACTGTGTCTGTGGGAGGGGCTGCCCCGCATGAACTGTGGCTACACACACAGACACAGACACACAAAGTCCTTTTGAATGCAAACACCACTTTAACTTTTATCTTGGGGTACCAACAAACAAACGTCAGTAGTTTTATTTTTTATTATTTTTAATGACAAACATTTACTCTTTTAAAAAAATTTTTATTAGAGTATGGTTGATTTACAATGTGACACAAATCAGGCTCTTCCAAGCCTGGGGTAGAGTTTCAGGTGTGCAGCCAAGTGAATCAGTTATACATGTGCTTATGTCCACACTTTTAAAGATTCTTGTCCCATATAGATCGTTACAGAGTATTGAGTAGAGTTCCCTGTGCTATACAGCAGATCTATTTCATATATAGTAGTGTGTATGTTGAACAAGGCAATGGCACCCCACTCCAGTACTCTTGCCTGGAAAATCCCATGGATGGAGGAGCCTGGTAGGCTCCACTCCGTGGGGTCACGAAGAGTCGGACAGGACTGAGCAACTTCCCTTTCACTTTTCACTTTCATGCATTGGAGAGGGAAATGGCAACCCACTCCAGTGTTCTTGCCTGGAGAATCCCAGGGACAGGGGAGCCTGGTGGGCTGCCGTCTATGGGGTCACACAGAGTCGGACATGACTGAAGCGACTTAGCTGCAGCAGCAGCAGCAGTGTGTATGTGTCAGTCCTAACCTCCCAGTTTATCCCTCCCTCCCCACCTCCTGGTAACTGTAAGTTAAACAAATGTCAATAGGGGGCCAACAACAAGCATTATTTTCCCCAAAACACGACCAAGTCTGTCATGTTTGAGTGTAGCAAGAAGGTCAATGTGATTGGAATGTAATGAACATATGAACATTAAAAGATAAGACTGGAGTGACAGGGACAAAATCCGTGGTGCCTTCTCAGCTATGGTAAGAAGCTTGGACTTTTATTCTGTGTGATAGGGTCACTGGAGGACACGCTCTGATTTATATTTTAATCCGGCTACAGTGTTTCAAAATACAGGTGAGAAATGATGGGGGTTAAAGTAGAAGCTGTGAGATGGTGGGCAGTGTTAGATTCTAGATATGTGTTCCTTATGGAGCTGACTTAACTTGCATGTGGAGTGCATGTGGATGGGGGTGAAGGAGCAAGAGGAATCCTGGGGTGACTGTGCAGTTGGGAGATGGTGGTGTTATTATCTGAGACAGGGGAGACTTAAGGAGGGAGCAGAAAGAATGCAGTATTTTTGTATAAAGCAGCTGGAGGTATTTCTGATTTAGAAAGCTATTTGAGTCTTGAGTTTGTAAGAGGTCAGGACTAGAGATATAAATTTGGGAGCCAGCATCACAGATAGTATTTAAAACTATGAATTTGCATGCAGTCACTTAGCAAGTGACCCTAGATATCCAGGGGGAAAAAACCTTGGAGCATTTGTTATGAAACAACGAGGCAGAGAAGGGACAGCAAAGACTGACCACTGAAATAGGAGGAAGCAAGGATACTGCAGTGTTACTGAGGCCAGAATAGATGTGTTTCGCAAATCAGGGGCTAGTCTACACTGTTGAATGCACGTGAGAGATGTGATGGTAAATTGACCCTCGGGTTTGGTGATACGAGGATCACTGGGGACCTCTCCATAAGCAGTGTTAGTAGAGTTAAAGGAGAATGGAATGTGAGTAAATGATGTTCTGCAACTATCAGGGGATGAATGCCTCAGTTTTCCTCTTTTGTACCCACTGTATATACTGGTTTTTTTCAACTGTTTCTACCATGATATAATTTTTATACTTTTCTTAATTTTTTTCCCAGTCAACCACCTCTAAATGAGCTCAGGTGTTTCTAACTAATGCCCAGAACTGAATATGATACTCCACGTGTGATCTGTCCCATGTGAAATATATCCGGGAAATTATTCCTTTCATCCTCAGTATTTCTGTCTATGACTCCAGCCTAAGATAGATAACATTTCTTTATTTTTTTATGACAGACAGATTGAACTTTTGATTGATATTGAGTTATAATCTAAGAGCTCTAAATCTTTAACACACTATTTCAAAGCCATTTCTCCATCCTGTTATTAAATGGATGGTGTTTTCTCTCATTTGTTTGTTTGCTTTTTTTTTTTGGATCCAAGTGCTGTACTTGAAGCTTGTCACTGTTTCGCTCATCATGTTTGTTTGATTTGGCTTGTTGAAGTTTATTTTGGGTCCAGATTCTGTCACTCAGGGACATCCTTTTATAAACCAGTTCCTATGCCTTCATCCAAGTCATTAATAAACATGTTAGTTGCTTCTCATATTTTGTGAAAATGGGCAGGCATAAATTATCAATTACTGATGTATGTGCTGTGTTTAGTTGCTCAGTCATGTCTGACTCTTTGTGACCCTATGGACTGTAGCCTGCCAGGCTCCTCTGTCCATGAGGAATTCTCCAGGCAAAAATACTGGAGTGGGTCGCCATACCCTCCTCCAGGAGATCTTTCTAACCCAGGGATTGAACCCAGGTCTCCCACAATGCAGGTGGATTCTTTACCATCTGAGCCACAGGCAAGCCCAAGAAGATTGGAGTAGGTAGCCTATCCCTTCTCCAGGGGAACTTCCTGACCCAGGGATTGAATGTGGGTCTCCTGTATCGCAGGCAGATTCTTTACCAGCTGAGCTACAGGGAAGCCCTATAAATTACTGATAGATACACATAGACAGGCCAAATGCTGTTTAAACACAATTTAAGAGTGAGGAAGGCCCTACAAAGTCAGAAGGTCTGGTTCTTACTTGCTCAAGATCATAGGCAGGAATGATGCTTCTGTCACCTGGATGTGTCTGATCCGGTTCCCCAAAGCTCTTTCCGAGCTGCGTTGTCCTCTCCTTATCCTATTGTGAACCTCTCTGGCTGGACTATTATCCTGCCCATCTTTCTCTGTCATATTCTCAAAGGTCTCATGGGAAACTTGGCTACTGTCCCACTAAAATCAAGATTTTTTATACTTTTCTCTGAATCACATGTCCAGCAGCCTGATCAACAAAAGTTACAGTATGGTTCTAATTTAAAAAAAATAAGAAAATAACTTCTAATCATTAATATTTGTTTAGCACGTTGTCGTCTTCAGAGCGCTTTAATCTGTGTTTCCTCACTTACCCATCACACTGAGCCATCATAATAATTTAGTGGCCTAGGATGCTTCATTTTGCAGATAAATTCATCATCAAGAAAGATAATAGCTTAGCCTAGATTTCAGGACTGCTTATGAAGGGCCAGCCAAACTAGGATCCAGACCACTGACATGGGAGCCTGGGAATGGGGACCTGGACAGGTGGTGGAGGTCACCATTGTTCACAGGTGATGGGGGTGAGGAAAGCTGAAGCTTGGTGCTCCCCTGGACACCCAGGCTCTGTTGGACCAAGCGGAGTAGCACCAGGTATGTGGCAGAAGACTGCTCAGATGTCCATCACTTATGGGAAACTCTTCTTTGGCACATTCTGGGGCCTGCCTTTCCCAGGCTCAGGATGGAGCTGGGCAGAGACCATATTGTTTGGATGTTATTATACTGGTGAGCGCCGAAGAATTGATGCTTTGAACTGTGGTGTTGGAGAAGACTCTTGTGACTGAGTGATTGAACTGAACTGAACTGATACTGAGTGGGGTTAGGACAGAAATGAACCAGCAGTGAACGAGTGTTCATTCCTGATGATCACGTCTTTCTTTCTTTCTTTTTTTTTTAAAAGCAACCACACCATTTGTTTATCAGTCTGATTTGGAGCTTTTCTATGAATCTGTGCAAGTTAGAGCTGGTCGTATGCCAGTCTTCCATTTAGAGGTCCATTTCTATAAAGGATCAGTGGTAGTGATTCTTGAACAAGTCTTCAGGTTACTGAAATGTCCTTAAAAGTAGGATTTTGGTATTTAGGAAGACTTGAGTTCAGAACTACATCTGTACTTACTGGGGACTTGAACAGGTTTCTTAAACTCTTATTTATTATCTGTAAAATGGGGGATAATGATAGTACATATAGGCATACTTGGTTTTATTATGCTTCACTTTATTGTGTTTCCCAATACTGCTTTTTCTTTTTTTAAACAAGTTGAGGATTTACAGTAACCCTGCACTGAGCAAATCTTATCAGTGCCATTTTATTCCAACAACATTGCTGACTTCTTTTCTCTGTGTCACATTTTGGTAATTCTACCAACATTTCAGACTTTTCATTGTTATTATATTTATTTGGTGACTTGTGCTCAGTGATCTTTGATGTTACTTTTGTGACTTGCTGATGTTTCAGATGATGGTTAGCATTTTTTAGCAACAACATTCTTTAAAATTAAGGCATGTACATTTTTTAGACATAATGCTATTGCACACTTAATAGGTTATAGTATATTGTAAACACAATTCCTTTTTTGGCTGTGCTGCAGGCTTGTGGGATCTCAGTTCTTTGACCAAGGATTGAACCTGGGCCACTGCAGTGAAAGCCCAGAATCCTAACCACTAGCCTACCAGGGCACTCCCTAAGCATAACTCTTACATGTACTGGAAAACCACAAAAAAAGATGTGTGTGACTTACCTTATTACAATACTTGCTTTATTGTAATGGGCTTCCGTGGTGGCTCAGTGGTAAAGAACCTGCCTGCCAATGCCGGAGATGTGGGTTCAGCTCTTGGGTTCAGAAGATCCCCTGGAGAAGGAAATGGCAACCCACTCCAGTATTCTTGCCTGGGTAATTCAATGGACAGAGGAGCCTGGTGGGCTACAGTCCATGGGGTCACACAGAGTCAGACACCATTCAGTGACTAAACAACAACAACCACAACAAATTGTCTGGAATGGAATCTGCAATATCTTTGAGGTCATACATACATCAGTTCAGTTCAGTTCAGTCGCGCAGTCGTGTCCAACTCTTTGCAACCCCGTGAATCGCAGCACGCCAGGCCTCCCTGTCCATCACCAACTCCCGGAGTTCACTCAGACTCACGTCCATTGAGTCTGTGATGTCATCCAGCCATAAAAAAACAAAGTCTGACACTGTTTCTACTGTTTCCCCATCTATTTCCCATGAAGTGATGGGGCCAGATGCCATGATCTTCGTTTTCTGAATGTTGAGCTTTAAGCCAACTTTTTCACTCTCCTCTTTCACTTTCAACAAGAGGCTTTTTAGCTCCTCCTCACTTTCTGCCATAAGGGTGGTGTCATCTGCATATCTGAGGTTATTGATATTTCTCCCAGCAATCTTGATTCCAGCTTGTGTTTCTTCCAGTCCAGCGTTTCTCATGATGTACTCTGTATATAAGTTAAATAAGCAGGGTGACAATATACAGCCTTGATGTACTCCTTTTCCTATTTGAAACCAGTCTGTTGTTCCATGTCCACTTCTAACTGTTGCTTCCTGACCTGCATACAGATTTCTCAAGAGGCAGGTCAGGTGGTCTGATATTCCCATCTCTTTCAGAATTTTCCACAGTTTATTGTGATCCACACAGTCAAAGGCTTTGGCATAGTCAATAAAGCAGAAATAGACGTTTTCTGGAACTCTCTTGCTTTTTCCACGATCCAGTGGATCCCCGTGTCTGAGGTCAGTGCAGCGGCCGGGAGGAGCTACCCAGTGTCTGAGGCCAGTGATGGCAGGGAGGAGACACATACATACATATATATATATATATATGTACTGTAAATATTGAAGAAGGAAATGGGAACCCACTCCAATACCTTGCCTGGAGAAGTCCATGGACAGAGGAGCAGGATAGGCTGTAGGCCATGGAATCGCAAAAAGTCGGACTGTGCAACTAACTTTCACTGTATATATATGTACTGTATATAGATACTATATGTATAGTTAGTGGGGACTAACGGAGAAGGCAGTGGCAACCCACTCCAGTACTCTTGCCTGAAAAATCCCATGGAGGGAGGAGCCAGGTAGGCAGCAATCCATGGGGTCACTACGACTCGGACATGACTGAGCGACTTGACTGTCACTTTTCACTTTCACACATTGGAGAAGGAAATGGCAACACACTCCAGTGTTCTTGCCTGGGTAATCCAATGGACAGAGGAGCCTGGTGGGCTACAGTCCATGGGGTCACACAGAGTCGGACTTGACTGCAGCGATTTAGCAGCAGCAGCAGCAGTGGTGGGGACTAACTTAGTTAATCATATCAAAGTGTTTAACATGATGCACTCAGAACTCAGTGAATACTGACCATTGTTGTTGAGTTGCCATCATTGATGTGGTGTTAGTTTAAGGGACTGGCTTCTTCTCTACTGTTTCTTTTCCCCTATATGGTTTGTTTCATCTTAGCCCCATTTGCCTTACCCTTTTCAGTCTGAAGATCATTCACCTTGGCGAAAGAGATGAAAAGCAAGAATAAAGTTGAGTACCTCTGCCTTCTCTCTGTCATCTTTTAACTTTCCATCATCCTAAAAAGCTGTTTATATCACTTCCTGGATCATTTTCTTTTGAACCCAACTTTAACAAGTCTTTCAACCAGTTTTTTCTTAGACTTGAGCCACTTTTCTTCTAAGTTCATCCTCCTGTTTTTGTAACTGTCCTGTTTTTATATATTAGAAGTGTATCCTACTTTTATGGGCTTCCCTGGTGGCTCAGATGGTAAAGAATCAGCCTGCAATGTAGGAGACCTGGGTTTGATTCCTGAGTTTGGGAAGATCCCCTGGAGCAGGGTATGGCAACCCTTTCCAATATTCTTGCCTGGAGAATCCCATGGACAGAGGAGCTGGTGGGCTACAGTCCATGGGGTCGCAAAGAGTTGAACATGACTGAACGACTAAGCACACACATCCTACTTTTATACATTTTCTGATAAAATCTGATTTAATCACAGACTTCCTAGGTATCCATATTATCTTTTAAATATCTGCATTGGGATTATTGCCCTTCCCAGGTGGCACAGTGGTAAAGAATCTGCTTGCCAGTGCAGGATATGCAAAAGACACGGGTTCAATCCCTGGGTCAGGAAGATTTCCTGGAGAAGGAAATGGCAATACACTCCAGTATTCTTGCCTGGGAAATCCCATGGACAGAGGATCCTGGCGGGCTATAGTCCATGAAGTCTCATAAGAGTCAGACAAGACTGAGCTACTGAGCATTGGGATAATTAGCTATTAAACAGCCAGAATCAAATCACTTAAAGCAATGTGTTACATCTCTTTTGAATCACATTGCCATTTTAGAAATGTCTGTAGACTCAAATGCATTATTTCCAACTTTTAATTTAACCTCAGAAATCATCTTATTAAATGACACATCTTATTCTTCACCGCATCCCATTTCTTTAGTATAAATTCCAGGAGGATGCGGTCATTTTCTCATAGGGATATCATTAATTCTACATAACCATCTAGGGCAAGCATCCTTCAACTATAGCCTGCAGACTAAATTGAGTCTGCTATTTGTTTTTGTAAATAAAGTTTTATTGAAATACAGCCTTGTTCACTTGTTTACCTATTGTCTGTGGCTGCTTTTGCATTACAAAGGCCAAGATGAATAGCTGTGTCAGAGCCTATATAGCTCACAGAGTGTAAAATATTTCCCTCTACAGGGGAAAAAAAATTGGCTGGCCCACTGCTAGGACTTCCTGAGGGAGGAACTTTAACCCCTCCCTTGCAGCAGCTCTTCTCAAAGATTTCCTAGCCTTCTGGAAATACTGCTGTCAGAAGGAAAAAATCAGATACCCTGTTTTAAAAGAATTAAATTTCTAGCATGTCTAAATAATTGAAATCTCATCTCACAAACATACTTGCCTCTCTGCCAGTTTTGTGATCTCTTTCAGGAAATATTTTCAATATCCTCTGTCAGGCTGAGATGCTCGGTGGTCTCGTCTTACTGTGAGACTATTTTCTTTTATTTGCTCTTTGATGCAAATGCTGTCAGCCATGGATCCTGGTTCGTGAATTTCCAGGCAAGTCGACAACACCTTAAATGCCTTCTTTCCATGTTTGTGTTTCATAATGCCAGCAGAGCCGGGTGGGGGCCAAGTCTTTGACTTTATTCGTTTGTCGCTTGCTGGCAGAGACAAACACACTTGTCTGCTTCTTATGCTTTCATTGTGGGATAGACTCCCCTGCTCTCACCAGTTTCCAGCCGCTGAGCAGAATGGTACTGGGGAGAAGCTGAAACCAGAGGGTCTTGTATTAAGTGGTCTCTACATAGTGTTGTCAGCTGAAGAAAGACCACACTAGCCAGGACAATAGCTGCTTCTGCTGCCTGGTGAGAAAGGACTGGCTACAAGACTGGGTACCTTGTTTAGGGGTGGATCGTGGCTTTGGAGGACATAAGCCGGCAAGGCGCAGTGCCTCAGGCATTAAGCCAGGTCCAGAGCAAGAGAGATGAACCTGTTAGTTCATCAAACACATCAGAGTGGGGTGCTGCTTTTTGGTGTTGGGTGTGTGTGATTGTGGAGAAGGCAGTGGCACCCCACTCCAGTACTCTTGCCTGCAAAACCCATGGACAGAGGAGCCTGGTGGGCTGCAGTCCGTGGGGTCGCTGAGGGTCGGACATGACTGAGGAACTTCCCTTTCACTTTTCACTTTCATGCATTGGAGAAGGAAATGGCAACCTACTCCAGTGTTCTTACCTGGAGAATCTCAGGAACGGGAGAGCCTGGTGGGCTTCTGTCTATGGGGTCACACAAGAGTCGGACACGATTGAAGTGACATAGCAGCAGCAGCAGCAGCAGCAGCAGCAGCAGCAGTGTATGACTGAAGCAGGTGCAACTCCTGGCGGCTGATGGGTCCCTGCCTCTGCCATTCCATCTCCATACCATCACCCTCTCATTTCTGCCTTCAGACTGCTCTTCTCTTCTGCCCCCTTCTTGGTCTGATTGTGCCCCTGCTGGATTTACTTCCTCAATAAGCCACCACTGCATACAAACAGAAACTTAAGAGTCCTCTTCTTCTTGGCTCTTTTTCTTTGCCTTCTCTGATTCGCAGTCACCAAAATGTATTCTTTGTGTGTGTCTCAGTTTTATTTATCCATGAACCCTTCAAATTGAAAGAAAAAAAGAATATTTCAGTTGGGATAGAGTTATGAGAAAGGAAGAGTTAATGGCTTCATATAAAAGCCAGTTATTCTGTATTTTAACAATAGGTCATTCATAGGGCTTATTGCAAGAACCATTAAAATCATTAACAGGTCACTAATGCTGACTTTGAACTAGCTCATCAAAATCTCACTATTAATAGCTTTAAAAACTGTTTCTAATGCTTGAATTTTAACTGTCAGGGATTAAAAGTGGAACAGATGACTACGGGGCTCCCTTGGTTTTAAGGTCCCAAGGGAACCTCAGGGTGTTTGGGGTCCTTCCCGAAAGCGTGAGGCCAATGTCATGGAGGGCAGTGGATGATTTCGCTCATAAACCATCTCCTGGTGGCCCTGTCAGAGCAGAGATGAAGTGCATGACGTACCAGTGATTCTGGCCTACAGAGCCCTGCACACACTCCTGTCTAGCACGCGGGGATGGGTCGGAAAAGGAAGCTGTGCTTTGAAGATTCTGTCAGCAGATGCTCAAAAAGGACAGCCGCCCCACTTTCTAGTGCCGCCCTTTCATGACGTAACATCCCTCATCTTGCCAGAGCCTCTTCTAACACTGTGCTCCTAAATTACCCTATAATTTCTTCCTGGGATCCTTGCCCTGTCACGTGCTGTGAAGAGGATTTTGTAGGAGTCGGAGTCCTGGATGGGTCAAGTCACATGGGAGGCTGAGACTTAGTCTATAGTTAGAGACAAGGAGGTGCCGAGAGAGGTCCCTAAGGTGGAGTCGGGCCGACCACGTGGGCGATGCAGGTGGAGGGCAGTGCTGCCAGTTCTGCCACGAAAACAAAGAAACACAAGGCTGGCTTTCCTTCTGGGTGCACCTTAGAGGATACCTGGCTTCTGTGTTAAACCAAAGATTAGCAAAGATTTCCTTTTCCTCTGAGGTATGTGGGATATTAGCATTTCTATCATCATCTTCCTTTTCCCTTTGTGATTAAGGGAGCTTTTGTTCCTTTTGATGTGTGTCAGGGAGGGGGGGGATGGAGCAGGAGGAAATACCACTGTTGCATCCTCTCCCCCAATTTTATTTTGTATACTGAGAAAATTAAGGAAAATGTAGATGGGTATTTAGGCAGGGTTGGTGCACAAAGTGAAGAAGAACTTAAGAGCTTCTTGATGAACGTGAAAGAGGAGAGTGAAAAAGTTGGCTTAAAACTCAAGATTCAGAAAAGCTAAGATCATGGCATCTGGTCCCATCACTTCATGGCAAATAGATGGGGAAACAGTGGCTGACTTTATTTTTTTGGGCTCCAAAATCACTGCAGATGGTGACTGCAGCCATGAAATTAAAAGACGCTTACTCCTTGGAAGGAAAATTATGACCAACCAAGACAGCATATTAAAAAACAGAGATATTACTTTGTCAACAAAGGTCCGTCTAGTCAAGGCTATGGTTTTTCCAGTGGTCATGTATGGATGTGAGAGTTGGACTGTGAAGAAAGCTGAGTGCTGAAGAATTGATGCTTTTGAACTGTGGTGTTGGAGAAGACTCTTGAGAGTCCCTTGAACTGCAAGGAGATCCAACCAGTCCATCCTAAAGGACATCAGTCCTGGTGTTCATTGGAAGGACTGATGTTGAAGCTGAGACTCCAAGACTTTGGTCACCTGATGCAAAGAGCTGACTCATTGGAAAAGACCCTGATGCTGGGAGGGATTGGGGGCAGGAGGAGAAGGGGACAACAGAGGATGAGATGGTTGGATGGCATCACCAACTCAATGGACTTGAGTTTGGGTGGACTCCAGGAGTTGGTGATGGACAGGGAGGCCTGGCGTGCTGCGGTTCATGGGGTCGCAAAGAGTTGGATACGACTGAGCGACTGAACTGAACTACCTGGTGCGGTGGCAAACAATCTACCTGTGAATGCAGGAGGTGCAAGAGAAGTAGGTTTGATCCCTGGGTTGAGAAGATCCCCTGGAGTAGGAAATGGCAACCCATTCCTTCCAGTATTCTTTCCTGGAAAATGCTATGGGCAGAGGAGCCTGGTGGGCTATAGTCCATGGGATTGCAAAGAGTTGGATACTACCGAGCACAGTAGACAGCACTGAAGATCTTACAGAGAGTAGGTTGAAATGAACATCACGTCCTTTGGAGGAAGATGTGAAAAGTTGTCAAGGTGTGAGATAAGAAAGAGATCTCAGTATAGATATGGGGATGAGTGTTCCTAGGTTTGTCCCTCCAGACCCACTTTCCATCCTTCCACTCGTTTTTTCGTTGTTGACAAGGCAGCTCCTTCTAACCCCAAACTCGTGTACATGAGTCATCGTGGAGGCAGAGTAGGATTTGCTGATGATGGAGAGCAACAGCAGCAGCTGCTGGGCTGGCCTCACCCCTAGTCTTCACTTCCATTTTGGAGCCTCGGTGGCCGGGGTTTGCATAATCAGCAGGTGTGGCACTTAAGCCTGGAGTGGCTTTTAGCCTCCAGCAAAGATGGTGGCCTCCTTATAGGTGCTCCACCCAGGAGAGCAAGGCCGTTGGAAAACAAAGCTGGTGTCTCCTTAGCATTCATCCCTTTACCCTGAATGGCTTGATTTATTTTTATTACGCTGCTTCTCCAAACCCCATTGGGTTTCTTCTCTCCTTTCTCTCTCTCTTTAAATAAAGCGTGTACCTAATGATTCAGACAATGTACCATAGAGGTCACTTACCGTGTTGTACTTTGCTAATGTCTGATGGGTTGCATTTTATGCAATATAGAACTTTAATGGCCTTTAGAAGTGCCTCATCTCATTGAGATTGCCTGTCTGGTCCTCTGCTTTCACCTTAGTTCTAAGATCAGGTGACTTGTTCTGGTGCGTAAATATTAGAATCATTTCTTTTGCCCAGAAAAATGTCAACGTGAATGTCTTTCAAGTCAAATCAAAACACTCTGATTTTAAAAACAGAGATATTACTTTTCAACAAAGGTCCGTCTAGTCAAGGCTATGGTTTTTCCAGTGGTCATGTATGGATGTGAGAGTTGGACTGTGAAGAAAGCTGAGTGCTGAAGAATTGATGCTTTTGAACTGTGGTGTTGGAGAAGACTCTTGAGAGTCCCTTGAACTGCAAGGAGATCCAACCAGTCCATCCTAAAGGACATCAGTCCTGGTGTTCATTGGAAGGACTGATGTTGAAGCTGAGACTCCAAGACTTTGGTCACCTGATGCAAAGAGCTGACTCATTGGAAAAGACCCTGATGCTGGGAGGGATTGGGGGCAGGAGGAGAAGGGGACAACAGAGGATGAGATGGTTGGATGGCATCACCAACTCAATGGACTTGAGTTTGGGTGGACTCCAGGAGTTGGTGATGGACAGGGAGGCCGGGCGTGCTGCGGTTCATGGGGTCGCAAAGAGTTGGATACGACTGAGCGACTGAACTGAACTACCTGGTGCGGTGGCAAACAATCTACCTGTGAATGCAGGAGGTGCAAGAGAAGTAGGTTTGATCCCTGGGTTGAGAAGATCCCCTGGAGTAGGAAATGGCAACCCATTCCTTCCAGTATTCTTTCCTGGAAAATGCTATGGGCAGAGGAGCCTGGTGGGCTATAGTCCATGGGATTGCAAAGAGTTGGATACTACCGAGCACAGTAGACAGCACTGAAGATCTTACAGAGAGTAGGTTGAAATGAACATCACGTCCTTTGGAGGAAGATGTGAAAAGTTGTCAAGGTATGAGATAAGAAAGAGATCTCAGTATAGATATGGGGATGAGTGTTCCTAGGTTTGTCCCTCCAGACCCACTTTCCATCCTTCCACTCGTTTTTTCGTTGTTGACAAGGCAGCTCCTTCTAACTCCAAACTCGTGTACATGAGTCATCGTGGAGGCAGAGTAGGATTTGCTGATGATGGAGAGCAACAGCAGCAGCTGCTGGGCTGGCCTCACCCCTAGTCTTCACTTCCATTTTGGAGCCTCGGTGGCCGGGGTTTGCATAATCAGCAGTGTGGCACTTAAGCCTGGAGTGGCTTTTAGCCTCCAGCAAAGATGGTGGCCTCCTTATAGGTGCTCCACCCAGGAGAGCAAGGCCGTTGGAAAACAAAGCTGGTGTCTCCTTAGCATTCATCCCTTTACCCTGAATGGCTTGATTTATTTTTATTACGCTGCTTCTCCAAACCCCATTGGGTTTCTTCTCTCCTTTCTCTCTCTCTTTAAATAAAGCGTGTACCTAATGATTCAGACAATGTACCATAGAGGTCACTTACCGTGTTGTACTTTGCTAATGTCTGATGGGTTGCATTTTATGCAATATAGAACTTTAATGGCCTTTAGAAGTGCCTCATCTCATTGAGATTGCCTGTCTGGTCCTCTGCTTTCACCTTAGTTCTAAGATCAGGTGACTTGTTCTGGTGCGTAAATATTAGAATCATTTCTTTTGCCCAGAAAAATGTCAACGTGAATGTCTTTCAAGTCAAATCAAAACACTCTGATTTTTAGATCACTTGCATTGTTTCTTATGTTGATGTCTGAAAGGGTATTTTGAGAATTGCTGGAGGGTCAGACCCGCAGATTTCCAGTCACTTCAGGTGTCGTAGAAGCTGCATCTTTATTAGTGGGACTTTTTGGTTGCAGTCCACAGAAAACAGTATTAACTCATATAAGGGGAAAAAAGATGTGTTTTAGATCTGGGGGGAAAGGAAAGGGAAAAGTATCACAGTGCTTCCAAGGATCTGGGTAGCAGGAATTAATAAATGCATTTTCTTTCTCTCAGAGACTATATTCCCAGAGAAAATGATGCTGGATGGCTCTGTGATTTCTGAAGTCACTATGGTGCTCTACTTAAGGTTCAGATTCCAGGGGGAGAGGATGTTTCTGGTCCAACACGGGGCATCTTGTTTAACAGTCCCATGGAAGGTTTATCCACTGGAGGGGGAGTTGTTTCCCAAAGCACATCGTGGGTGTTGTTACTACCAGCAGGAGAATGGGTGCCGGCAGGCAGAGCCACCAGATGTCCAGTGCAGCCTCTCTTAGTCTTCCGTTTATCTCTCTTCCAGATCATTAAGTAAGACATGAAATAAACTGGACTTACCCTGGGTGCCACGGGCTCCCCACCAGGCGTTCCTCTGACTCTTTACATTATCACTGATAATTGTTCATTTGCCTTTAGTGAGGTTTTAGCCTCTGTGATGAGCTTCACACTCCTGCCAGTTTAAATTTCATGTAAGGAGTAAAGCTTCCAAGAGCTGCTGTATCATTTTTTTTTTTTCTAGAGTCAAAATGTATTATTTCATTGACTATGTGCTCCTCTCTACTAATCTTGTAATCCGACCCCAAATAACAATTCAGTGTGGAAGACTGCCACGTGGCCAAAACATCAGCTTTCCCTAGCCAGCTTCCCTCGTGAGAGCGAGGGCCTGAGCTAGGACAAGCAGGGCACTCTGCTGTCTGCCATCCTGGCTAATGAACTGGAGACATGATTTCTATTTCAGATGACCTGCCGAAGCACTTTAGTGCTCTCTGAACCATTGAGGAAAGATTGAATTAGCCTCAGTATGGCAGTATAATCCAAGCATATTTGAAGCTATTTCAAATCCAGGGGACATTGGTAATGTTAAGAGCTAATAGTTATGGGGCGCTTACTATGTGTCAGATACCTTGCGCTTCACCTGTATCATCTCTCTTCAACCTTCACCTGAACCTTAACAACCCTGTAAAGAAGGTACAATTATTAGCCTCCTTTCCCCAGTACAGAACCTAAGGCCTTGGGGCAAAATAACTTGTCCAAGGTTGCTGCTGCTGAGTCACCCCAGTCGTGTCCGACTCTGTGCGAACCCATAGACGGCAGCCCACCAGGCTCCCGCGTCCCTGGGATTCTCCAGGCAGGAACACTGGAGTGGGTTGCCATTTCCTTCTCTAATGCATGAAAGTGAAAGTGAAGTCACTCAGTCGTGTCCGACCCTCAGCCACCCCATGGACTGCAGCCCACCAGGCTCCTCCGCCCATGGGATTTTCCAGGCAAGAGTACTGGAGTGGGGTGCCTTTGCCTTCTCGTTACACATTTACAAATACATATTTTATGTACTGTAACCTCTATGCTGTGCAGCCACTCAGGCTAGGTAAATACTTATCCATCCAGTCATCTCTTCACTAATTCCTCAATTCAGTGACTAAGATATGAATCGAGTGCTTAGGATGGGCCAGCATGTTGGAGGCACCAGGTGCGGAAGGCAGAGCTGGTTCAACGCGATGTCTTCTCTGCCAGGAGGGAGCTCACATTCTAGTAGCTAATGTGTACGAAAACCCAGGGACTTCACCACTGTGTGCCCTTCACCACTGCGTGCCCTGACTGTGCTGTTCATAGTGTATCCCTGAGGCTGCCCTGCCATCTAGAATCCCTTCTGGAGCGGAAACATGGGAGAAGCTTCGGTAGGCAGAGGGGTAGATAGAGAGATAGACAGATAGATGGATAGACAGATAGACTTATGTGTGTCACGTCTCTCACTCTTCAACCAAGATAGGCATGATTGCCAAGAGTGGAAACACGTTCTTCAGATTCTGAGTGTGTGGTAGAATGGCCTTCTGCAAGAGTTACATTCTTTGGTTTTGTATATTATCTTAAGATTTTGGACTTCCCTGGTAGCTCAGAGGATAAAGTATCTGCCTGCAATGCAAGAGACCCGGTTTCAGTCCCTGGGTTGGGAAGATCCCCTGGAGAAGGAAATGGCAACCCACTCCAGTATTCTTGCCTGGAGAATCCCATGGAGGGAGGAGCCTGGCGGGCTACAGTCCATGGGGTTGCAAAGAGTCAGACACGACTGAGCGACTTCACTTTCACTTAAGATTTTAATTCCTTTGTAAACTGAAGTCTAGTTGAATTACAATGTCGTGTTGTTGTTGTTCAGTCAGTAAGTTGTGTCCTGCTCTTTGCGGACCCATGGACTGCAGCACGCCAGGCCTCCCTGTCCTCCACTATCTCCTGGAGTTTGCTCAGACTTATGCCCATTGAGTCAGTGATACTATCCAACCATTCTATCCTCTGTCATCTCCTTCTTCTCTGGCCTTCAGTCTTTCCAGCATCAGTGTTGTGTTACTTTCAGGTATATAGCAAATTGATTCAGTTTTATGTATAAATATCCGTTCAGTCGCGCAGTTGTGTCCGACTCTTTGCGACCCCATGAATCGCAGCACGCCAGGCCTCCCTGTCCATCACCAACTCCCGGAGTTCACTCAGGCTCACGTCCATTGAGTCAGTGATGCCATCCAGCCATCTCATCCTCTGTCGTCCCCTTCTCCTCCTGCCCCCAATCCCTCCCAGCATCAGGGTCTTTTCCAATGAGTCAACTCTTCGCATCAGGTGGCCAAAGTACTGGAGCTTCAGTTTTAGCATCATTCCTTCCAAAGAAATCCCAGGGTTGATCTCCTTCAGAATGGACTGGTTGGATCTTCTTTTCAGATTCTTTTCCATTATAGGTTATTACTAGATATTGAATATAAGTTTCCTGTGCCTTACAGTAGGACCTTTATTGTTTATCTGTTTTATATACAGTAGTGTGTATCTGTTAGTCCCAGACTCCTAATTTATCCCTCCTCCCCTTTCCCCTTTGTAACCGTAAGTTTGTTTTCTCTGTGAGTCTAGTAAAATTGTATTTTAAAATGCTCTTTTCCTCCAAAATATTTCAATGATTATTTTAATGTAAAAATAAATTCTTAAAAGTAGGCACTGCAGAGTGAGCCATGGCTCAAGGATATGTACTGTGTTTCTGGGCTGTTTCTGTACCCCCAGTGCCCTCGGGGGCTGGTCTGTGTACCCTGATTTGAGAAGCGTACAAGAGTCTAGTGTGTCAGCCAGGAGTCTCAGAAGCCTCCACAACTGTTTTGAGTGGCAAGTGGTTTAATAACAGAAATTCAGGGTTTTGGAAACCTTTGAAAGGCTGGTGGGGGATGGAAGGCCAGGAAAGCTCTGTTCAGGGAAAAGGTGAATTCAGGGACTCGAGTGAAGCCCATGGGTTGATCTTAGATGTCTGGTGTCCCAGGCCAAGTCCCCTTTGCCGGGTGCCAGCACTGGGTCCTCACTTCCAAGTGTTCCCGGATCAAGTAGCTTCTCTTTCTTTTCTGCTTCCCCATCTCACTTTGCCTCTCAGTGGTGGAGTCTAACTGGAAACACACTGACCAGGGCACCTAGGAAAGGCAGTTTCTAAGTTCTGCAGAGCAGGTGTGCGAGGGACAGCTTGGAGCTGTGAGGATGGTGCTGAAGACCAACAGACCACATCCTTTTTTCTTTCTGGCCACACGGCGAGGCATGTGAGATCTTGGTTCCGTGACCGGGGATCTAACCCATGCCCCTTGCAGTGAAAGCACTAACTCTTAGCCCCTGAACTGCCAGGGAGGTCCCCAGCAAATAATATATCCTTACTGCACAACCAAAAGTGACATTGGCCTGGGGGAAGGCAGTAGCCATTCCTTTTTTTTTTTTTTTTCTTACTGCAGTCCTATCCCTTTCAGCCTCCCCTTTGAGCAGCTTAAAGTGCCAAAGAATGAGGTTTCAGTAAAAAATGTAACCGAGGTGGGGAAATTTAGTTTCATTGGCTCTCTTCCTTTTTTATCTCACGTTTCCACTTGCCGCCCTCTTGGTTTTCCCATCCTCTTCTTTTAGGAAAGAGAAGGGCTGTTAGTCTTGGGATCGTGTGTCAATTCCTTGGGGGAATTTATCATCCGAACCCTCTTCAGAGATAAACTCTTTAGGGAGGCACAGGGTAAAAAGCTGAATTGTTTGAAAAGATTTGTGGGGTTTTCCTCTGAAGGAAGGGGTTTCCATTTTGTTTCAGTCAGTAAAGAATCCGCCTGCAATGTAGGAGACCCGGGTTCCATCCTTGGGTCGGGAAAGATCCCCTGGAGAAGGGAACAGCAACCCACTCCAGTATTCCTGCCTTGAGAATCCCCATGGACAGAGGAGCCTGGCAGACTACAGTCCCTGGGGCTGTAGAGAGAGACTGAGCGACCAACACGCAGACACCTCTGAGTGAACGTGACTTCCTCCTCTGGTAAAGAGTGAAGTGCTCCAGCCAGTTCATCTGCACATCTGGGCCTGCGTCTTTAGGACGCTTCTGATACGAAGTAAAGAAGAAGGTCTGTTTTCTTTTAGCCCCTGAGGTCCCAACCACCCTCAGAATGGGGAGCCTTTCCACTCCTTTTCAAGTAGACTTGCTCTCCTTCAGCTCCCGACTTCTAAGCCAGATCTTGGCCAAAAGCTTTCGTTGGTTCATTTTGATGCTTCTGCACCTTTATGCAAATGAATACCACCATTTGTTTTTTTAACTCACACGAATTAAGTTGATGGACTGTCTTAAAAGACTGCATCACTTGGTTTTTTGTTTTCTGAATTATTGTTAGAGCTGTCATTAAGCCTGTAAGAAAAAGAAGCCATATGGCCTCTCCCTGGCATCGCTCATGTCAGACAGGGCCATTGTTTCCAAAATGTTGGGACCATTCCAAAAGCATGTATTAGAGAACACTAACTTAGAAAAGAGTTTGAATTTTAGAAAAGTTGTGAGAGAAGCAAATGATTTAATTTATGAGCAAATGTTTCATTGGAAGAGTTTGAATAGTGTCTATGAAGAATACTAATTTATAATCTTAAACTTGGCTTTATTTGCTTTCTGTATGGATTGTATATTGGGACTCCTATAACTATAGGCTCTAAACCATATTCAGAAGGTCACCAAGAGCACAGACAGTCTGACTTAGAAGACTGAAGGTCTCCATGCCTGGTTGTGGGAAGGTTTGATTCTGTGTGCACTAATACACTGAAATAAAGCAGGTAAATGTTGAGCTTTTGGGTTCTGCATGTGGAGGTAAAGAAGCTCAGGCTGTTGGTGGGAATTCCCCACAAAAGAGATTTGAAACAAGTGAATCTCTCTTTTTAGCTGAAGTTAGAAGTCTTTATTCCTTTTGAGAACAAGTGAGGTATTAAATAAGTGAAATAAATAAGTTAGTTGGACTGTCAATAGTTCTGAGTGGGTGGAAAAGATTGAGAAGGATCTGGACAAAGAAAGCTGACTTTCAAGCTGATTGTTCCAAAAAGAGATCACAGGAGGAGGGGACTAAGGAATTCTTTTCCAGCTTTATTTTAATAAAGTTTTCATCTTTGGAGCTACAAACCCTGTATAAAGCAGGAGACCCCCACCTTCATAATGGGTAGTCTGTGAATCAGTTGTCCACAGGCTTTTAGGGGGAGGAAGCAAATAACCACCCTTTTAATATATTTTCTTTTTCCTTAATCAAGTCCCCATTGCAGAATATGAAATAAATAGAAAACGCTAGGAACTGGGATTCATGTTTTCAGTCTGCGACTGATCACTAGGCAAGTGAGGAGAAGCCAGGACTGTTGATAGCTATGTGCACATTTTATTTAACATTCAGATTTCGTAGAGACACAGACATAGAGAACAAATGTATGGATACCAATGGGGAATGGGGGTGGAGTGGTGAACTGGGAGATTGAGACTGACACACACACACACAGACACACACACACACACGTGTATATATATATATATATATATGTATATTTTTATACACTATTGATGCCATGTACAAAATAGATGGGAACCTACTGTATAGTTCAGGGAACTCTACTTAGGTGCTCTGTGTTGACCTAAATGGGAGGGAAATCCAAAAAAGAGGGGATGTGTATATACATATAGCTGATTCATTTTGCTGCACAGTAGAAACTAACAATATTGTAAAGCAACTATACTCCAAAAAAAAAAAAATCATAAAAACAACTACCCCTAAACATCTAGGCCATCAAACTCCTATTATGAATCAATGCATGGTATTTATCAGAGTCAACTGAAAGATTTGTTGTCTACTATTTCTACTTATAACATTGTCTTTAGTCTTCCTAGCAATACTGTGAGGTGTTCCTACTATTCCCCTTTTACAGATTAGAAAATTGAGGTCCAGAGGAGTTGGGAGACTTGTCTTTTTGAATGTGCATAAGGAGAGACGAATGGACCTGTCATACCCAGAGCTGAATCCGATGGCTGTCTGATGGCAAGTCCTGGGCTACAGTCACAGTGTGCCCTACTTGGTCCCAGTTTCTAGGGACCTGAATTCTATCATTGATGTTGCCAGCTGACCACTGTGATGTCTTTATTGGGAAAATCCACCCAGCAGGTCCAAAAAGCCTGGTGAGGTGACCTAATTTATAAGACGATACAAAAAAAAAAAAAAACCACACCTCTACCCAAAAAAAAATTCAACACTTTTCTAGCATCCGGAATAATAAGAAAGCAGAAAGAAGCATTTTTGTATATTCTGAAATTGTCACTTAAAATAAGATATTGTCATCTAATGGAACAAATGTTTCTCATCTAATAATTTTAGGCTAGTTTTGAGTATATGTTTATCTGTAATATTGTATAATTTCCTGTGAATATTCTAGCTTGGGGTAAATGTACCTTCTGAAAACTAGTGTCCTCAATAAGCATGGCTTAGAAGATCAATTTTAGGAATCTACTATCATGCCAGAAGAAAGTCCAGCTAGCCCACACTTACATTGGTCATCGCTGTCTTTTTCTTCTTCTGCATCATTCTATTCTACTGTACTTTGCAGCTGCTTTTAACCTCCTGACATTCCTCTCATTACATCAGCTGTCACTTACCATCTCTTCTCTCTTTTATTATAGTACTACAGCACTTCCCACCACAGCCAGCCCACCCTGATGGTCCTCGGCTCCCTCTAAAATTTTTGGATCATCATCCAAAGTGGCTACTTCTGGCGGTAGTGAGGGGTCTATTTTCAGAAAGAGCAAACACCATTCATAGGGATGGCCGGTTGCTGGGGTTTTGTATAAAGAAGCACTATCCTTGATGTGGGATTTCATTAGCAGGACTCAACTTGGAGCCTTCCCATAATGGGGCATGAACTGAACAGGCAGGATGTTCTTGGACTGGTGGCTTCCATTTGGAAGAGGGCTCAGGTAGCCAGTGAAGACCGGGAAGACTGAGAGACTTCCGAAAACAGGCCAGTTCTGGAGCTCATCCCAGGTGTAGAAGACTCGTTCCCCTGCTGTGGTTTTGTCCTCTTCTGGAAGCGCAGCTTTTCCCTCTTCCCTTGTTGCCTGGTGTACTTCTCTCTAGTCTTCAGTCCCAACTCAAGGCTACCTCTTGGGAAAGCTTCCTTGACTTTCCCTGTGGAATGTCTGTGCTTCCAGGCAGCTTGTGTGGGCTGTGTATCTTTTACATGGTAATTCCTCATTTATAAATTTATCTCTAACTGTACTTGGCGGAGAAGGCAATGGCAACCCACTCCAGTACTCTTGCCTGGAAAATCCCATGGACGGAGGAACCTGGTAGGCTGCGGTCCATGAGGTTGCTAAGAGTCGGACACGACTGAGTGACTTCCCTTTCACTTTTCACTTTCATGCATTGGAGAAGGAAATGGCAGCCCACTCCAGTGTTCTTGCCTGGAGAATCCCAGGGACGGGGGAGCCCAGTGGGCTTCTGTCTATGGGGCTGCACAGAGTCGGACACGACTGAAGCGACTTAGCAGCAGCAGCAGCAACTGGACTTGGAGCCCTATTGTCTATGTCTTCCTGGGCAAGTGATAAAGGCTTGTTATTGTTGTTCAGTTGCTAAGTCATGTCTGACTCTTTGTGACCCCATGGGCTGCAGCACGCCAATCTTCCCTGTCCTTCACTGTCTCCCACAGCTTGTTCAGACTCATATCCATTGAGTAGGTGATGGACATATAAATGGTAAAGGCTTGGTAAATTTTTATCAGGTGAGCAGATGTACTTTCCCTTATTTTCTCTCACTTGGACCATGGTGTTTTGTTTTCGTTTTGCCTAGAGTCAGTGACTGAGAACCATCCACAGGACACATTTAATACCCTGGATGAAGGTCATGACTCTATTCAAGGTTCACACATTCCAAACAAGAGGACAAATCCTCTCTCTCTCTCAACCCCCTTAGGGCCAGTCTCAGTTTGGCAAAGATGATAATTTGTGTAGGATATGAAACCTAACAAGCTTTCTGATTTAAAGTAAAAGCTAACTTAATATTCTTTATTGCTTCCTGGAATCTGATCTTGGCAAGATTAATGTAAAAAATATTGTGAAGTAAGGTAATTCTTGTAGGCTTTTGACCGAGTGAAATTAAATTGCCAGAGATCTCATGTTTGAAAAGGTCCCCAGCCATTGCTCCTTATGTTCAGTCAGGGTAGAGTCTTTTTATCACTGGCCTGGAAGCTCTGCCCTTTGGTGAGATTCCCCACAAAATAATCCCACTGCAAGCAAAACCCTTAGCGACTGTTATTGACAAAATGTAGCTGAAATTTACATACGTTCCCCCAAATACAGTGAACCAGGGAAATGTTGATTTTACCTGTGTGTTAAAAACAAGCCTTCTGGCTGCCTCATGATCGTGGAGGGCATTGGAAATAGCCGGAGAGTGACCTCATCTTCCTGCTTCCCCAAACCAGTCCTGGTGGAAATAGCAAAGTCCCAACACAGATTCCAGCCAGCCGGTTGGAAGGGTTGGGATATCTTGCGTGGAAGAGTGGCTGGAGTTAGCACTTTGGCATCAGCTAGGGGTGGTTCTAAGAGTGTGTTGTCCAGAATGGAATACAATACCCATAGATCATCTTTACATTTAGAATTAAAGTTAAATGAAATAACAATTGAGTCTCTCAATTGCTGGGCTGTATTTCAAGGGCTGCATGTTGGCCCCCGCAGATAGAAATGGCCATCGCTGCAGGAAGTCCTCTTGGGTGGTGCTGCTCCAAGAGACCTGGACGCCTTCAGCATTACATCCGCAAGATGCCTGACTGTTCCAGAATGGCCAGGAGCGGTCCCGGGAGGCACTGCTTAAAATAGAGAGGACAGCAAATGGTGTTGGTTTGCCTGTGGCCAGGACTTGGGTGATGCCCTTAGGTCCCACTAGCAGGTCTGAAACAGCTAGTGGAGAGCGAGGAAATGGAGTGGCTCAGATTCAAGTTGAAACTGACCTAAGTTACTGTATAACTAATGCACACCAGGGCCTATGCTGGTTGCTTTCACCTCGCTTACCTTATTTCTGCCTCTAACATGGTGGCTCCTTGCCTGCTTTTTTTGGATGAGGAAACTGAGGCTCAGAGGCATTAAGTAATGTATAGAAGGCCACTTAGTGGTAGGGTCTGAGATGGAACTTGGTGCTTCTAACTCAAGTTCAGTGGTTTTCTGCTGTAGGGCTAGGGAGAGGGAAGGGGGTGTAGGTGGGCAGAGAACCAGCCCAGGTGCCATTTATTGAAGAATTCAACCCAATGGCTCTATCTAGTAGTCTCCTGGAGCCTGGTCAGAGGTTAGCCACTTGCTCGTGGCCTGTTGTCAGGCACTGATGCTGAGGTGGGTTTTCCTTCCATGGGAGGCTTAGTGAGTGGAATCAGGAATTTAGAATTAAAGATGAAAATACATCAGCAGTCATGACGATAAGAATAATTAGGTAGTCAATATTGTTCAGAGTGCCAGCTACTGTGCTGAGGACTTTGCATAAGGTAACTAATTTAATCCTGTGACTACCCTAGAAAGTAGACGTTGTTTTATAGATGAAGAAACCAAGGTTTGGCGAGAGAAAGTCAGTTTCCAAAGGCACAGGCAGTGAGGGGGTGGCATCTTAGAAACCACTGTCTCCATTTGAGGTACCTCAGATGGCCCTGGAGCGGGTGCAGGGTGGGTAATGTTGGGAATAGTGGGGCAGGAGTGCATGCCCAGCCAGTGCTCTCTAGTCTCATTAAATAGCATCCGCAGCACCTCTGTGCAGAGAAGGCAATGGCACCCCACTCCAGTACTCTTGCCTGGAAAATCCCATGGATGGAGGAGCCTGGTGGGCTGCAGTCCATGGGGTCACGAAGAGTCGGACACGGCTGAGTGGCTTCACTTTCATGCATTGAAGAAGGAAATGGCAACCCATTCCAGTGTTCTTGCCTGGAGAATCCAGGGATGGGGGAGCCTGGTGGGCTGCTGTCTATGGGGTCATACAGAGTAGGACATGACTGAAGCGACTTAGCAGCAGCAGCACCTCTGTGAGGCCCCTCCCCAGAGCTCATCTGCAGGTGGCACCTTGCAGACCATTCATTTTTCAGATGTTGAATTGGAGGCCTAAAGGGTCGAAATGACTCTCCGCGTGCCTCAGAGAGTAAGTGGCAGCACTAGTATTCCAAGACCCCTTATAGACCTCTCTCTGCCTCTCAGACTCCAGTTCTGACCCTTCTTGGGATAGCGGGTTCTTAAAGGCAGTGCCACGTAGAAGCTTCTGGAGATAATCTGTGTATGTCAGAGTATGAATCTGTCTTCCACCATCCATTTCACTCCAGCCGTTCCATGTATGTCTTGGGTTGTGCTGAGTATTCAGGCTGATATAAGAAAGGCATAGGAGGTGCTGAATAGAAGATTCTAGTCTTAAAAACCATGTCTTAGTGCTACATCTGCCTGCGCTCTAATGGAGCTTCCCAGGGTGGCGCTAGCGGTAAAGAACCCACCTGCCAATGCAGGAGACGCAAGAGTCGCGGGTTTGATCCCTAGATCAGGAAGAACCCCTGGAGGAGAGCATGGCAACCCACTCCAGTATTCTTGCCTGGAGAATCCTGTGGACAGAGGAGCCTGGTGGGCTATGGTCCATGGGGTTGCACAGAGTCGAGGTGACTTAGCACATACGCATGTGCTGTAATGGGACTTTTGTTTCAGAAAAGAAAAGGAAATGTGGTGAACATGGCTTTTGTAGAACTATAGATAGACGCGGGGTATTCCATCCAGGCCATGTGGACTCTGGGTACTGGTGTTATATTCTTTCTACCTGGGCTCTGTGATGCTCACTGCCACTGTTACTCTTGGCTCAGGCTTAAGGAGGAGGGCACAGTCGTTTCTTTCGGGTGGGAAGATTGCAGAGTAAGGTGAGATGTTACCCAGCCCCCTGAGCCGTAGGGCTGGGACTCTTGCCCGCGGGACCAGGAGCCTGCCTACCTGCTCTCCTAAGCAGAGAACAAGAAGGGGAGCCCTAAGGGTCTGTAATGTGCGTTCGGGCCCTCCTACTCTTCTGCTTCCTGCTTTCCTATGTTTTTTTTGGGCTGTGCCTCACAGCATGTGGGATCTTAGTTCCCCAGTCAGGGATCAAACCTGTCACCCTGCACTGGAAGAGCACAGTCTTAACCACTGGACTGCCAGGGAAGTCGGTTGCTTCCCCAGTCTGGGAGGCACCCAGAGCAGACACTTTATTGCATGTTGCAAAATAATATGCATGGACTCCTCCCAGACAAATCTGTGAAGAGTATTATACTCAGCCCCATCTTAAAGATAAGGAATCCGAGACTCACAGAGGCCAGTCATACAGCAAAAGTAGCTTGAACCCGGCACCCCCAAATCCTAAGGCCACGTTCCTTCTACACTGTAGTCACCTTGATTTTTACAGTGTTAGTTGCTCAGTCGTGTCCAGCTTTTTGTGACCCCTTGTACTGTAGCCTTCCAGGGTCCTCTGTCCATGGGGTTTTCCAGGCAAGAATACTGGAGTGTGTTGCCATTTCCTTCTCCAGGGGATCTTCTTGACCCAGGTCTCCTGGATTTTAGGCAGATTCTTTATCATCTGAGCCACCAGGGAAGCCCTGATTCTTACAGAGGGCAGTGCAAATTCACTCACCACCTGAAACCCAGGCTGCCTTCACGTGGTCTCATCCTGACCCTGTGCCTGCAGGTAAGTACCGAGGAGGCTCAGGGCGGCTCCTGGATGTGCTGTGCTCTCTGAAACCCTCAAGGTGGTTTCCTGCCAGTCCTATTAAACACGCACTTGGACAGAGAAGGCGATGGCACCCCACTCCAGCACTCTTGCCTGGAAAATCCCATGGACGGAGAAGCCTGGTAGGCTGTAGTCCATGGGGTCGGGAAGAGTCAGACACGACTGAGCGACTTCACTTTCAGTTTTCACCTTCATGGACTGGAGAAGGAAATGGCAACCCACTCCAGTGTTCTTGCCTTGAGTATCCCAGGGACGGGGGAGTCTGGTGGGCTGCTGTCTATGGGGTCGCACAGAGTCGGACACGGCTGAAGTGACTTAGCAGCAATGAAAAGCTTTAAGCACAGTGCCTGGCATATACTGAGTATTTGGTAAACTATAGCTGCTCTTAATCGGAGAAGGCAATGGCAACCCACTCCAGTACTCTTGCCTGGAAAATCTCATGGGCGGAGGAGCCTGGTGGGCTGCAGTCCATGGGGTTGCTAAGAGTTGGACATGACTGAGCAACATCACTTTCACTTTCACGAGTTGGAGAAGGAAATGGCAACCCCCTCCAGTGTTCTTGCCTGGAGAATCCCAGGGACGGGGGAGCCTGTTAGGCTGCTGTCTATGGGGTCGCACAGAGTCGGACACGACTGAAGCGACATAGCAGCAGCAGCAGGACAGGAGCACGAATTCCTTCCTTGTGTAGTAAACTATAGCTGCTCTTAATCGGAGAAGGCAATGGCAACCCACTCCAGTACTCTTGCCTGGAAAATCCCATGGGCGGAGGAGCCTGGTGGGCTGCAGGCCATGGGGTTGCTAAGAGTTGGACATGACTGAGCAACATCACTTTCACTTTCACGAGTTGGAGAAGGAAATGGCAACCCCCTCCAGTGTTCTTGCCTGGAGAATCCCAGGGACGGGGGAGCCTGTTAGGCTGCTGTCTATGGGGTCGCACAGAGTCGGACACGACTGAAGCGACATAGCAGCAGCAGCAGGACAGGAGCACGAATTCCTTCCTTGTGTCATTCATGAAGCATCTCCTTTACATGCGAGAAAAGTCGTTCACTTTCTCCTCTTTATGTCCCACTCATGTCCCCCTTCACATCTGATCGTCTCCCCTATCCTTGCGCTCCTCTTTCTCCTGTTGCTCTGGGAATAGCAAGAGAGCCTGGCTGGCTGTTGTTCAGGGCATACAGTTGCTGAGTCTCCCCAGAGTGAGCATCAGACTGGGATGAGAGGCAGTGGCATCAGCTCCATCCTAAGACCGCCCTGTGCTGCCCGGGGTGGGAAGCCCCCAGGAGCCAGCAGCAGGACTCCTCCCTATGGAAGGGGGAGGTGGCCCTGGGTTGCAGGGGACTCCGTTAATCCTGCTCCTCCTTATTCCACAAGCCCTGTGCTGAGGGCTGTTCCAACTTCACCTGCGGCCTGTGTGCATGGTGGAGGGCTTGGGCGGTCAAGCCTGCTGTTCTCCAGCTAAAAACCTTCTTCAGGAGAAGGTGGAAAAAACCAGAGAAGGAGGCGAGTTAAACGGGTAACTGAGAGGTTTGTGTGTCCCGGCAGCTCCACGTTCTGCAAGGCAGGGACCATGCTGACCCTGTGCTTGGTGGGGGGTGCCTGTGTGCGAGGGGCTGGGGGGAGCCTCAGACCTAGATGGGGCCCCTAATAAGGGAGAGAGACTATCTTCCTGCAAAGCTACAGAAGATAAGGGGACTTCCAGAAGGCCAGCAGATTGGGAGTTTGATGTATGGCCTGTAGTGAGTAGCTCACCAAGGAGGACCCTATAAAGATTAATAGATATTGACACAAAGTCTACAGGGGTTGCAGGTTGGTTCCTGTTTCCCAGGCTGGGAGGTCAGAGCAGATCCCTGAAAGGAATTCGCTTCCTAGCTGGACACCTTTGTGTGCTCATATGCCTCCCCTCTGTCTGCCCAATTCCAGCTTCTCCAGAACCTTGGAGTTCACACTAGGCATCCAATCCTTTCCTAAGACCTCCTGGAGGCTGGGCCACCAGTGGTCCTCCATACATTCTTTTTGGGCGGTTGCTCTGGGTCTCGGTTGCTACATGTGGGCTTTCTCTAGCTGCAGGGCGTGGGCTTCCCATTGCGGTGGCTTCTCTTGTGTTTGGAACACGGGCTCTACGCATGAGGGTCAGTAGTTGTCGACGAGCTTCATTGTCCCACGACGTGTGGAATCTTCCTGGAGCAGGGATCTAACCCGTGTCCCCTGCACTGGCAGCTGGATTCCTAACCATGGACAGCCTCTTCATTCATTTTTGTTTTCAAAAATATTGTTTTATTTTGGTTTAGGTTCATTTCTTGTTGTTCAGTCACTAAGTCACGACTTTTCGACCGCATGGACTGCAGAACGCTCATTAGCTCTTATTTTTTCTATATAAATTTTGTGTCAGTGCTAGAGATATAGAAAGGAACGGGATCCAGTTGTTTTCTAGAGTTGTTTCTGGTCTAGTTGAGATAGCCAAGGACTGACAGTGCTGTCACAGGAGACGCACCTGTAGGGTCTCGCCTGAGAACAGAAAGAGGCCTGGAGCAGGGCCAGCCCAGGGAACTGCAGGAAGGCTTGAAAATGCCTTTTGCAAGAAGGCGATGCTTGAACTGCTCCATCAGGAGAGAAGGGCAAGACAGCCCAGGCCCCCTTGGGTGTGAGTTAAGGTGGGGAGATGTGTAAAAGTCCAGCAGATTCAGGAGCCTTCAAGTCAAGGACAGTAGGCTTGAGGAGCAGTAAGGTGAGAATGAAAAATATCTGAAAGATGCAAACCGCAAAGATCATTTCTTGTCCTGTGAGGGGATTAATTCAGACTATATCCTGAGAGCTGTGGGAAGCCACTGAAGAATCTTTAAACAGAAGGGAGTGACATGGTGAAATTTACATTTTATTAAGAAAATTCCTTGGGAGACAGTGTGCAGGAGGATTGCTCAGAGCAGTGAGGCCTTTACAGTGATCCTGGCCGGAAAAGATGAAGGGCTGAGCCTGAGCGGCAGCGGGAGACAAGATGGAGGGAGGACTTGGATGGAAAGATTAGCTACGGACAGGAGGGGGGTGCACCTTCTCTGGGGTGGAGGGAAGGGAGAGAGCAGGCTGCATATTGCTGGAATAATTCTGTCCGAGCATTTCTTCCTTTTCATCAAATGAGACCAATTCCATTTTCTCCCTGCACCCAGCACCAAGGTGTGGTAATGACATTGATTCTTGTAAATACTCTCTGGCAGAAATTTGGAGGTGTTTATTTGTGTGTCCTATCGGTTTTATAAGACTCTTAAGCTCTTCAAAGGAGGGCACACGATGTATTTATCCATCTATTATGTGTGGCAGTCAGCACACCAGGGAGACTTAATAAGTATTTAATAATAATAAGATCTAAGCCCCAGGAGCTTTATTGTATTTGTCAGTGAAGGAAGGAGGAGGTTTGGAAGCATTTTGTTTAAGTTTAAAAATTATAAGAAGAATCTCAAGTATTTGAACTTCTGAACACATTAACATCCATTCCTGAAATATAAAGAGCTTCTGCTCTTGGTTTTCCTAGGTAAATAGTTTTAGTTGCCTTTTGGAGATTGTTTCTTAAAATGCAGGAGATGGTATTTCATTGTTGTGCCTTAATCTCTGACAGTCAATCAATCTATCTTGAGAAAGAAGAAGTTTTTACAAAGATGGCTGATGTTTTCTAACCTGGGTCCCTTTTCTCTTCTCTGATGTTTTATATAAATCAGAAAAAAACACCATTTGTTTGTCTCTTAGTGGCAGCCTCCTCCTCCCTCTTATATTTATTCCTTGTCACATTTATCTCCGTTACTCCTGGGTATACCTCCAACCTTACAACCCTCTTGTTCGCATCCTTCTTTCTGAGTGTTTCTAATCTCTGTTCCAGCTTAGGGACCAGTCAGATATCAGCCATCAGGCTGCTGGATACAGTGTATTTTCCCAGTGCCTCAGGTCCTAGACTTGCCTGTGCTCCTGTCTGTCATGATGTATCTTGTTCATATCTTTCCCAGAGACTTTGATAAACCTGGTCAGGAAGTTTTACTGGATTTAAGAACAAAGCTCTTGATTTCCTGCTCCCCTCCCCGCCTCCTGTTTGGACTCTCCATCACTAGGACACATAGCATGTATCTATTAGCCATTACCAACCATCCCCATAGGCTTCTGACCACCCTGTGTTGAACCCAGGTGGTCCTGACCAAGATAGGCTCGCACAAGTGAGCACTGCTCATCTTTATCCACTTGGGTTGTCTCACAGCCAGCCATGAGTTTTCACAAGGACTTCTATGCATATGGGAGGTATTGGTTTGGGTGACAAATTCATTTGGGTTTTTCCTTAACATCTTATGGAAAAACCTGAATGAACTTGTTGACCAAGCCAATACCTATCCAACATGGCCTGCCTGACTGTGCCATGAAATTTGGAGCTCCAAAAGTTTGCTCAAGGATCAGGGCTTTGATCAGGCTTTAAGAAAGTAGAAGGTGAGAAGAAAGTATCTTCACATCGCTTTCCTGGAGCCGTCCTTTGTTGCAGGGACGTGTATCCTGAGTGTGGTGTGTGTGCAGTGTAGGGTAAGGGAGTCAGAGAAGGCGAGGTTCGGAAAAAGAATGAGACCAACACTTTACAGGAACAGATCACCTTTAATATGGTGAGAAGGGGCAGCAGTCAGATTAGTGAGCTGCTGCACTGACCCAAGGAAAGAGTAGGTATATATAGGCATATATGTGGAAATCCACTGTGTTAGGGGCTTGTTCTTCTCCAAGGTTTTTCAGAGTAGTTATCTCTTAAATGGCTAGGGCAAGGACGGGCTGGGAGCTGGGTGTAATCAACCTTAATGTCCATTTTTTTTTTTTTCCTTTGGATGAGAGAGTTCTTTGTTTTGTGTAGAATTGTGGGAAGGACCTGAAGGGGAGTTTTAACTCCAGACTATTGTGAGCCATGTAACTTTCCTTCACACAGTCCCAGGGCTTCTTCCATGACGTAAGAATCATCTCTAGCTTCTGTTAAAGTGGTTCTTCTCTTCTGGAGCAGACTAGCAGTGTGCTTTATGTTGTATATGTTTCAGACCACTTGGAACATCTTTTCTTCCATTTCCAGGCAATCACTGAATACACTGGGGTGCGTTTTGTGCAAGATTTTAAGCAAGCGGACATGACTTGAAACAAGTCATATTAAAAAAAAAAAAAGCAGGGGGTGGGAACTGTGGAAGGTGGTGGCGGGTTTAATCTGTAGGAGAGGAGATCGGGGCAGGACTCGACAGTTTTCTTCAAGCATTTGAAATGTTGTCATATGGAAGGGGATTAAAGTTATTCTGTGTATCCCTCAGGAGCAGAACCAGGTGCAAAGTAGAGGGAGGATAGAGTTCAGTCCATTATAAGGAAGAATTTTAGAGCTCGATGGTGAAGAATTTTTGTTTTAGAATCAAGCTTCTTAAGTTTAAATCCACCATCTGCCAGTTACTAACCACACTTGGGTAATTTTTTTTTTAACTCTTCTAATCTTTAGATTCTTTTTTCATTTAGTGTGGTTAATGTTAGTATCTATCTCATGAATTTCTATGGTTATCTGATAACATAATACCAGATGAATGCTCTTACCATGATTCATAGTGAGTACTTGATAATACTGGCAATTATTAACAGTCCAAACTGTCTCCAGATAGAATATGGGTTTAATGATAGTTTCCATCATTTCCATTGCAATTGAGCGTTATAATTTTTTCTCTTCACAATTGAAATTCTTTAGAATATTTATGTGTTGTTTTTAAGTCTTTTTTTCCTTTGATGAAGGAGGTTGGTGGTGTCAGGGAGGAAGAAATTTTCCTCTACCCTTCTAGTTCTTCTGGCTGATGTACGAATGAAATCAACCTGAGACAGATTATTAGGAGAAAATCAAATGTTTAATAATATGAATATATGAGGGAGACCCAGGAAAATAGAGTAACTAGTTACTCGGGGTCTTCCCTGGTGGCTCAGAGGTTAAAGCGTCTGCCTCCAATGCGGGAGACCCGGGTTCAATCCCTGGGTCGGGAAGATCCCCTGGAGAAGGAAATGGCAACCCACTCCAGTATTCTTGCTTGGAGAATCTCATGGACTGAGAAGCCTGGTGGGCTGCAGTCCATGGGGTCACAAAGAGTCGGACACGACTGAGTGACTTTACTTAGACTTACTTAGTTACTCTGGGTAGTAGTTTGGGACTTCACAAGGGAGGAAGGCAATTTAAATGAAGATGGAAATGCAAAGTTTCATAAATAAATGTTTGCTGGGCCACACAGAGGCTGTGAGACACAAAGTGGACTGAGATCTGTAAGACCCTGCCTGGACTTCCCGCCACCACATCCAGCCCATATTCTTTGCAGACATCTCTGGTGACAGCTCTATTCAGGGGAACAAGTCCTTAATCTAAACTCTTTTAGGCCATTAAGGGGAAGATCAAAGTTTTTTCCTGAGTCTTTTAAGCCTTGACTGTTTTCACCTTATAATAAACTACAAGCTAAAGAGACATTTTGGGGTGGCAATTTTGCTCCCTACAATGCAGAACTGAAAAGCTTAGCTTCCAGGAAAAGTTAAATTGCATAGATATTCCCATAATGTTTAGGAAATCAACCCTGAATATTCATTGGAAGGACTGATGCTGAAGCTGAAGCTCCAGTACTTTGGCCACCTGAAGTGAAGAGCTGACTCATTGGAAAAGCCCCTAATGCTGGGAAAGATTGAGGGCAGGAGAAGAAGGGGAGGGCATGGAGTGGATGGGAAGGGGAAGGATGAAATGGTTGGATGGCATCACTGACTTAATGGGCATGAGTTTGAGCAAGCTCCGGGAAATAGTGAAGGACAGGGAAGCCTCGCATGCTGCAGTCCATGGGGTCACAGAGAGTCAGACATGACTGAGTGACTGAGCAGCAACAATAACAGTGTCTTGAATTCAAAATAATGGGAGCATCAGGGAGAATGGGTGAGGACGCCCTTCTGACCTGGCAAACTTTGAATGAGGATTTCTTTTTTAAATAAAAGAAGTAAGCTTTAAGACTTAAACATATCATATGCATTTTTAACTAAGGCATTCTCGGGTGGTAATAAGTAAAATGCTATTCATGCTCATCTTTTTTTAAAAAAGAAAAGGATGAATTGTTTTTATCTTTTTATAAACATTGATATAATAAAGTCTATAACTTTTGAGTCCTTGTTTATACACTTTAAAAACCTGCGGTATAATACATATGTAGTTAAGTGAACAAATATCAAATATCATGATCGATGAATGTTATGTATATACTCACAGAACCATCACAGATAAAGATAAAGTATTATTGTTGAGCCAGAAAGTTCCCTCCTACCCCTTTCCAATCAGTATCATCCCAGGTAGTGATATAACCGGTATTCAGACTTCTGTCAAGTGTTAGATAAGTTTTGTCTATTCTTGAAAAGCACGTAAAGGAAATAAGGCAATATGTACTCTTGTGTCTAGTGGCTTTTGCTGAACATCTTGTCTGTGAGATTCTTATTGTTGCATGTAAAAATATGCAAAAAACTTATTTCTAGAATGTTTTTCCATTTTTGTATTTAATTTATTTAAATTTTTTTCATTGGAATATAATTCATTTACAATGTTGTGTTAGTTTCTGCTGTACAATGAAGTAAGTCAGTTGTATGCATACAAATAGCCATACTCTAATCTTTGGAAGAAATGTGAGAGTATAAAGAGTTTTACACAACTTCACGTCCAGGCCTGTGATTAACAAATGAAGCATCTGATTCTAAATTACGTTAAGTAACTTTCATAGTTAACTCATGACCAAGTGACGCAGTATGCTGTATCTTCACCTAGATGTGTCTATTGCAAGCTTTATTCTCAGTGAGAATAATGTACACAGTGTCTGAATTACATACAGAATTTGAATTATTTAAAATTACAAATTACTTTGATACAAATCAAACCTCTTTGCTATTGGACTGGATTCTTAGGTTGTATACACACTTTTTGACAATGACATTTTTTGAACAGTTTATTCTGATTGTCCAAATAAGGAAATCATTGTCATCCTGCCCATTCACAGTCATAAAGCTCTAGGTACAACAAAATGGAATCAATTGGTCTAAATCTTAACCCACTCATCCTCTCTCTTTCCTGTTCTCACTTTCTCTTATGTGCGTGCACGTGACTGCAAACACACACACACACACACACACACACACATACTCACAAGCACACGTATCCCACCTTCAACAGACCCTGTGAAAACCACTTATTACTGGGTTATAACCACTCATTGCTATGTGATCAAGGGGTCACTGTCCCCCCACAATAGTATTGTCTGTGAGACTCAAAATGTTATTCTTGGAATTGACTGAATGTAGCAAAACTATATAATGAGAGGATGGGAGAAGACAGACGTCTAGTTGAAAATTTCCCTGCAGTGGGCAGTGCCCTTTAAGCTTTGATACTGGAGGGTTAGGGGTACAGCTCTGAGCGACTGTACAGTTAGGATGCCAGGTACAAGATAAAACACGTTAAGTGACAGGAGTACAAATAAATGCCATTTCAGCTCCAGGAATATGGCAGTCTGGCTATTCAGCTTAACCCTCTGGCTAAAAACAAATTAAAATACCGGACAAAAAGGATGTTGTCCTAAAAGCATCAAATTTCTATAAGAAAATGAGAAATCAGGGGGTTGAAATTCAAGATAAAGAAAAGCACTGGGAGCTCCTTTTCAGTTCATTTCAGTTCAGTCGCTCAGTTGTGTCTGACTCTTTGCTACCCCATGAATTGCAGCACGCCAGGCCTCCCTGTCCATCACCAACTCCTGGAGTTCACTCGGACTCACGTCCATCGAGTCAGTGATGCCATCCAGCCATCTCATCCTCTGTCATCCCCTTCTCCTCCTGCCCCCAATCCTGATCTAGGAAATGGAGCTGCTGTTCTGATGGCCTGGCAGAAGAGGGCACAAAACAGTTAGCTTGGGACCCTAGGGAAACCCTCCCATATTAGAGCTGGAATCTCTGAGCCAGAAATATGAGCATCACAGCCCCAGGTGAGTCTATGGAGAGCTGCCTAGAGACTGAGCAGAAGGGGTTTGGGAATGGGCAAGTGAAAGAAACCTGTGACCAAGAAGTTGCAATCACAGCAGACCTTCACCCCAACAGGTACTTGTAACCATATTTGCATAAATGGACAGTCAGGAACTCTCCAGCAGTGAGAGGTGATTCTGGGTTCCTATTTCTACTCTTAGGCACCTGACAGAGCCAGTGCAAAATCTAGGGGGAACACACCTTCATCCTTCATAAGATTACTGGGAATACTTCCTTCCTCCACTTTTAGTAAAGAGTGTGAAACAAAAAGCAAAAGAGAAAATGTTAGTTGCTCAGTCATGTCTGACTCTTTGTGACCGCATGGACTGTAGCCCGCCAGGCTCCTCTGTCCATGGAATTCTCCAGGCAAGAATACTGGAGTGGGTTGCCATTTCCTTCTCCAGGGGATCTTCCCAACCTGGTCTTCTGCATTGCATGTAGATTCTTTACCATCTGAGCCACCAGGGAAGCCTGCAACAAAACCAGCACCAGCCGGAAGAAACACTGGGCAGAAAGGCCAGCAGCATCTTCAGACTTTGCGATCATCAGACACGCTTTGTGAAACAGCCATATTTACTAGATTTAAGTTGGTGGCAGGTTGCTGAAAGTCAGCAGCTTTCAGTTGGAAATGGCAATTCACTCCAGTATTCTTGCCTGGAGAATTCCATGGACAGAGGAGCCTGGCAGGCTACAGTCCATGAGGTCCCAAAGAGTCAGACATGACTGAACGACTAACACTTTCACTTTCCCTTTGTGTCGCACGCTCTTTACTAAAAGTGGAGGGCAGGAAGTATTTCTGCAACTTGGTGAGTGACACCTTCTTTTCACCCCAAAATAATTTTAAAATGGCAGAACTCCTTATGTGAAGAAGAGTTGGAACTGTGGCAGAAGGAAGTAAAAGCATATGAGGATGGTAATGAGCCAGTCTTGGTCAGAGGGATATCAAGTCAAAGCCAGCAATTTCAAATATTCTGAACACCGCTCCTATTCAGAGGAATAAAGAATAGTGCTCTCAACCGATGTGTTACTGCTGATTTCGACTACAGGACAGCACTAGGAGAACCCAGCACCAAATCCAATTGTTGTTCAATTGTTCAGTCATGTTGGACTCTTTGTGACCCCATGAAATGCAGCACACCAGGCTCCCAGTTCTTCCAATGAATATTCAGGGTTGATTTGCTTTAGGATGGACTGGTTGGATCTCCTTGCAGTCCAAGGGACTCTCAAGAGTCTTCTCCAACACAACAGTTCAAAAGCATCATTCTTCAGCACTCAGTCTTCTTTATGGTCCAGCTCACACATCCATACATGACTCCTGGAAAATCCAGTGGCAGCCTGTAAATTTTTATCCTGATTCTAGATCTTCAAGTAGTTCTGTTATTGTTCAGCCATTGTCTCAACCTGGAATGGAAGTGTTTCGGAAACTCTGCAGTCAGCTCAGGGATACACTGGACACTATTTGTCAGTAGCAGCAATACCCAATTGAGATTCTGGACTGTTATTGGTAGTCATCCAATAAAAGCATAATTGGCATCAGAGTATGTCACCATCTTTATGGTAGCTCAACCAGGAACTAACTACCCATCCTGTTTGTAAATCAGGTAATATGCTTAAATGATGCAGTATTGAAAACTGTGCCATCAAAATATTATTCAAAATCAGGAATGGATACTGCATAATGGTAAGCTATTTAAGATTATAAACTAGGCCAAGTGTTATGAGTTCTTGATTGGGAAAATTGCTGAGATGCCATTGTATCTTTTATTTCTGAAAATATGCCTTCATATATTTAGTTAGTGAAAAAAAACTCTAAAAAGTAATAGGTAGTGGTAATAGTTAATATTTATTGATCTGGTAATATTTATTAGGCTTTGTGCTAATTGCTATGCATAAATTAATCCCATTTAATTTTTAAAAATCTCTTTGAAGAAAGTTATTATTATCCTTCCTTTATAGTTGAAGAAAGTGAGGCTCACAGAAGTGAAATAATTCACTTCATGTCACACAGCTGACAAGTGTTAGTTCTGGCATTTTAATACAGACTAACGCATACTTTATATATATCTGCATACATGCAATTGAGTGTGTTGTATACAAATGTATATTCTTAAAAAAACTGAAGCATTGCCTAAGCGTGGCAGTTTTCAAAGTATAATCTTTAGTCTCCTGGAGTTTTCCTGAGAGGCTTAAGGGTTTGGGAGTCAATACTATTGTAATAACAAAGTATCTTATAGATACTGTTTTCCTCTTTCACTATGTTGACATTTGCACTGATAATTCAGTGCAGTGATGGGTAAACTGCTGGTGACTTCATATAAATCAAGACAGTGGTACCAAGCTAGTCTAGTAATTTTTGTTTTTAAACACCACCATGCATTCACAATAAAGCAATTCCAGATATATTAAGTTTATTTGATGAAATATTCAAATTGTGTTAATTTTGTTAATGCTATACCTTTGAATATGTGTTTAAAAAATAGTTTGTGTGATGAAATGGGTAGTATGCATAAAGCACATCTTTTTCTGAAGTATCATGGATACTTGAAGAAAAGTACTTGGTGATTGAGTTGTGAGCTAAACCACGCACTTTTTAAAAATACGACTATTTTCAGCTGAAAAAGAACAGATCAGAACTTTTAGAAGCAAAACAAAAACAAAAAAACCCTGAAAGTGAAAACTCATATGATTGATTTAGTAAGTTTCCATATAGCTAAAGAGAGAATTAGTGAACTCGAAGAATAATCAGAAAAATTATCCAGAGGCAGCAGGGAGAGACCCTCCCCGCTGTTCCCGTTGAACAAAAGAAAATGTGTAAGAGAGATTAAAATACATGAAGGATAGTATGAGAAAGTAAATACCTTTTCTGCTTGTAATCAGAGTTCTAGGAATGCTGAGAGAAGTTAGGTAGAAGCAATCAGTTCAGTTTAGTTCAGTTGCTCAGTCTTGTCCAACTCTTTGCAACCCCATGGATTGGAGCAAGCCAGGCTTCCCTGTTATCACCAACTCCCAAAGCTTGCTCAAACTCATGTCCATTGAGTTGGTGATGCCATCCAACCATCTCATCCTCTGTCGTCCCTTTCTCCTCCTGCTTTCAATCTTTCCCAGGATCAGGGTCTTTTCAAATGAGTCAGCTCCTTGCATCAGGTGGCCAAAGTATTGGAGTTTCAGCTTCAACATCAGTCTTTCCAATAAACATTCAGGACTGATTTCCTTTAGGATGGACTGGTTGGATCTTCTTGCAGTGCAAGGGACTCTCAAGAGTCTTCTCCAACACCACAGTTCAAAAGCATCAATTCTTTGGCTCTAGATTTCTTTATAGTCCAACTCTCACATCCATACATGACCACTGGAAAAACCATAGATGGACCTTTGTTGGCAAAGTAATGTCCCTGCTTTTTAACATGCTACCTGGGTTGGTCATATTTTTTCTTCCAAGGAGCAAGCCTCTTTTAATTTCATGGCTGCAGTCACCATCTGCAGTGATTTTGAAGCCCAAAAAATGTTTCTCACTGTTTCCATTGTTTCCCCATCTATTTGCCATGATCTTTGTTTTCTGAATGTTGAGTTTTAAGCCAACTTTTTCACTCTCCTCCTTTACTTTGATCAAGAGGCTCTTTAGTTTTTCTTCACTTTTTGCCATAAAGATGGTGTCATCTGCATATCTGAGGTTATTATTAGTTCTCCCGGAAATCTTGATTCCAGCTTGTGCTTCATCCAGCCTGGCATTTCACATGTTATACTCTGCATTTAAGTTAACTAAGCAGAGTGACAATATACAGCTTTGACATACTCCTTTCCCTATTTGGAACCAGTCTGTTGTTCCATGTCCAGTTCTAACTGTTGCTTCTTGACCTGATAATCATACAGATTTTTCAGGGAGCAGGTAAGGTGGTCTGGTATTCCCATCTCTTGAAGAATTTTCCACAATTTGTTGTGATCCACACAGTCAAAGGCTTTGGTGTAGTCAAGAAAGCAGAAGTAGATGTTCTTCTGGAACTGTCTTGATTTTTCAATGATCCAACAACAGAAGTTGGCAATTTGATCTTTGATTGCTCTGCCTTTTCTAAATCCTGCTTGAACATCTGGAAGTTCTTGGTTCACATACTGTTGAAGCCTAGCTTCAGGAATTTTGAGCATTACTTTGCTAGCATGTGAGATGAGTGCAACTGTGCAGTAGTTTGAGCATTCTTTAGCATTGCCTTTCTTTGGGACTGAGATGAAAACTGACCTTTTCCAGTCCTGTGGCCACTGCTGAGTTTCCCAGATTTGCTGGCATGATTGGATAAAAGCAATATATTTGAAGAAAGCGAAAAGTGAAGTGAGGCAGCATGTCCCACTCTTTGTGACCCCATGGACTATAGCCTGCCAGGCTCCTCTGTTCACAGGCTTTTCTAGACAAGAATACTGGAGTGGATTGCTGTTTTCTTCTCCAGGGAATCTTCCTGACCTAGGGATCAAACCTGGGTCTCCTGCACGGCAGGCAGTCTCTTTACTGTCTGAGCCAGCAAGGAAGGCATAATAGGGTAGAAGCTATATATTTGAAGAAATAATGCCATATATCACAAGCAGAGATCCCACGATTGCATCATAATGATAGAAAGTTCTACCAGAAATATATACCAATTTAAAATTTGTATATACCTAAAACAGTGACCTATAATAGCTATATATCTATCTTGATCTGTTTATACTTATAAATTAATAGTTTTCTAAGAGGAAAGAACAAAATATACAGACTCAAGAAGTATAAGGAACACTAAAATATGAATATGTGTATTTTTAATTTGTATTTCAAAATGACTTGTGCAGTAATCAACTGCACAATGGTTTGTGCAGCAGAAAATCAAGTATATAAAGAATATTTTAAAAAGAAGTCATAGAAAAATGGTGGGATATTATGAAGAAATGACAAGCAGACTAACTCCCGATTTCTCAATAGCAACAGAAGCTGGAAGATAATTAGAAACTTCATATGCGGAAAGTAATGGGTACGTTAGAATTTTATGCTAGTGAAAATACCATCTAAGAGTGAAAAAGGCTATAGGCATTAAGCAAAATGAAAAGTAGAATTTTAGTCACTAAAGAACATTCTGAAGGTTATCCTTTAAGCAGAAGGAACAGGAGCCCAAGAGGAAAGGTTTGAGATGCAAGATGAAGTGAAGAACAAGTAATGAAAATGTGAACCTAAATGAATATTAACTATATATAGTAATAAGAAGAATAACTAATAGTGAAAAAATAAAAATGAGGAAAATGAAAAAAAAAGTGATAAAAAAGTAATGACGTTAAAGTGTCTTAAGATTCTTATATTTTCTGAGAGAAGGGTAAAGAACTGTAAACTTTAGTATATATGTAGGTATGTTATGATTTCTAAGATAAGCACTAAAACAATAGAACTGTGTATAATTTAAAGTAGCAGATGGGAAATGGAATGATAAAAATATTTAATCATCCCAAAGAAGCCAGAGAAAGAGGAAATAAAAAAAGAGAAACATAAGTGAGGTGGAACAAATAGAAAATACAAAATAAAATGACAAACTTAAGCACATCAATTACAGAAACTAAAAATGATCTAATTAAAGATAGTTATCAGATTGGATTAAAAATCTGATTATTTTCTAAGTGACATATCTAAAACATAAGGATAATGAAAAAATGAATATAAAAAGTTGGAAAGATATATACTTTATAATACTAACCAAAAGAATGCTGAAATAGGGTGTGGAGAAAATGGAACCCTCCTACACTGTTGTTGGGAATGTAAATTGGTGCAGCCACTAGGAAGAACAGTATGGTGGTTCCTCAAAAAAATTAAAAATAAAGCTATCCATATGATCCAGCAATCCCACTCCTGAGCATATATCCTCAGAAAACTCTAATTCAAAAACATATACACACTCCAATGTTCATAGCTGTGCTATTTACAATAGCCAAGACATGGATGTGATGTAAGTGCCTATTAATGGATGGATGGATGGATAAAGAAGGTGTGGTATATATATACACAACGGAATACGAAGAAGTAATGCTATTTGCAGCAACATGGTTGGACTTAGAGATTATTGTATTGAGTGAAGTAAGTCAGACAGAGAAAGATAAATGTATGATATTGCTTATATGTGGAATCTAAAAAAAATGCTATTAATACAAACGAACATATTTACAAAACAAAGATAAACTCACAGGCCCAGAAAGCAAACTTATGGTTGCCATAGGGGAAAGAGGAGAGAGGGATAAATTAGGTGTTTGAGATTGAAACATACACACTACTATATATAAAATAGATAACCAATAAGAACCTACTGTATAGCACAAGGAACTCTCCTCAGTATCTTTTAATAGTCTATAATGGAAAAGAACCTAAAAAAGAAATGCATAAAACTGGATCACTGATATACCTGAAATCAACCCAACTTTGTAAATCAACTATATTTCAGTACAAATTTAAAAAATAATTAAAAACACTAACCCCCCTCCCCAAAGAATGCTGATATTCGTATGTCAGTTTCATACAAAATAGATTTTATGCAGGTGGATCACTTTAATGATTAGAATTTTGGTTTACTAGGAAGATATAGAACTTTTAGAGTATATGGACCTAGTAAGTGAAAGTGAAAGTGGCTCAGCTGTGTCTGACCTCATGGATTGTGGCTCAGATGAACCTAGTAATACAACCTCAAAATATGTGTTATAAAGTTTAATGTTTGTAGAAGGAGAAATAAAAACATTCGAAATTATGATAGGAGATTAAAACATACTTCTCTTAGTCACTGATAGAAAAAGCAAACAAAAGGTGCATATGGTTATAGAAGATTTGACCAATATGATTAACAAACTTGACAGAACAGATATATGCAAAACACTGCAGTACCAATCTGTGGAATACATTTTTTTTCAAGCACATACACAACATTTAAGATACCATTTACCAGAACTTAAATCACATCTCTGTAGATTTCAAAGGACTGAAATCAAGATAAAAAGGACCTTATTCTTTCTGACCACAATTAAGCTAGGAATCAAGAACAAAAGGATAGCTAGAAAAATCCCTTATATGTGGGATAAAAAGCTCATGTGTTAAAGGAAAAATCGAAATAGAAGTTTAGAAAGTATTTTGAGTCGAAAATGAGAAAAATGATGGACTTAACCTGGTGATCCAGTGGTTAAGACTACACACTCCCAATGCAGGGGGCCTGGCTTCTATCCCTGGTCAGGGAATTAGATCCTACATGCCACATCTAAGAGTTTGCCTGCTGCACCTAAGACCCAGTGCAGCCAAATAAATGAATTTTTAAAATGTTGTGTATTTATACATGGAGGCTGCAAATAAAACAGACCTTAGGGGGAAGTTTATGGTCTTTATTGCTTCTATTATAAAAGAAAAATACTAAAATTAATAAGCTAGGGATTTGTCTCATGAACTTAGATAAAGAGAAATAAAATAATCTAGAAGAGTATAGAAGGAACTAAATAATCAAGAGTATGAATGAAAGAAATTGATAATATATGTGAAGTATTCACATACTTACAAATGTCTGGTAAGGCTAGTCATGAAAAAATGATAAAGGGCATGCATAAATAATCTAGGGAATGAAAAAGAGAATAAATTATAAATTCTGCATAAAATAAAGAGATAAGAAAATTGTAATAAAATCTGCATGCTGATGAGTAAGAAAATTAAATTAAAATAGAAAAATTATTAGAAAATAGAGCTCACCAATTTGTTGTTGTTCAGTTGCCCAGTCATGTCTTTAATATATATTAAAGAAATAAAAATCCAGATTATATAAAGGATAGTTCCATATATCTTTATAAGGTTTCCATAATTTGTAAAGAAGTGAATATTTTTATATAATGAAGAAGACAACTTGGTAGTAAAAAGGCTTTAATAGGCCCTTCCTAGAAAAGGATACCTAAATGGTCAGTAAACATCTGAAAAGGTATCAACCCCTTAAGGAAGCAGAGGAATACAAATTAAAAACGTTATAGACTCAGGTTCAGTCTCTGGATCGGAAAGATCCGCTGGAGAAGGGAATGGCTACCCACTCTGATATTCTTGCCTGGAGAATCCCATGGGCAGAGGAGCCTGGTGAACTACAGTCCACGGGGTTGCAAAAGTCGGACACGACTGAGCAGTTAACACAAAAACACTACAAGTTGCTGCTATATGCTCAGTGTATGCTCAAATGACTGACTAAAATATTTTGAACACCACCAAGTGTTGGAACCATCTACACTCCTTGTAGAAATGTAATAGCCCAATTTTGAAAAATACTTTTGTATTACCTATTAAATCTAAAGTATATAGAGGATAAGTTTGAAGTTCATAGGGAAAACGTATATATGCATATGTACATTACACACCCATATGTATATATCCCTGCTCTGAATCACACATGCAGGTAAAAATCTAAGGAGTTTCATATGTTATCATACTAGGGCTTCTTGGATGAAAGTTCACATGGCAGATTAGCTCCAAACTGCAATCAACCCAAAGGTCTTATCTGTATTCTAATGTAGAGAAGTATTGATATATTGAATGCAGCAGTGTATAGCAATTAAGGTAGGTGAATCACAGCTGCGTGGCTAAATCTCACAGGTGTGATAGGAAAAGAAGCAGAACGTGAAATAACACACATGGTATGATTCTATTTATATAACAATATAAAACAACTAAACCATACTACCTAGGGATTTTCCATAAGGTGAAATTTATGAAGAAAAAGAAGAAAATGATTAATATAATACTCAGTAGGCTGGTGGTTTCCTCCACTGGTGAAGGAGACGATCATAACAAGGAAAGGGCTTACAGGGGCCTTTTGGGGGTAGTTATCATATGCTGTTCTTTGATCTGAGTATTATAGGAGTGTTTGCTCTAGAATTACTTGGAATATTGTACATAAATGTTTTCTCAACTTTTGCTATGTATATTCCACAATAAGAAAGGAAGCCCTAAGCTGGGCTTCCCAGATGGAGTAGTGGTAAAGAATCTGCCTGCCAGTGCAGGAGACGCAAGAGATGAAGGTTTGATCCCTGGGTTGAGAAGATACCCTGGAGGAGGAAATGGCAATCTGTTCCAGTATTCTTGTCTGGGAAATTCCATGGACAGAGGAGCCTAGCAGACTACAGTCCATGGGGTGACAAAGTGTCGGTTACAACTGAACAACTGAGCACACATAGGCCACTTATATATTCTGGAGTATATTTGAAAAGAAGTTATATATACGAAGGGTATTTAAGCCTGATATGAATAGAGATGGGGAAAGATCACTCTAGGATCAGAACATCATGAAAACAGCATGGAGGTGGGAAGACATGCCTATTTGCATCCTGTCAGTGGTCCCAGCATCCTTTATGGAAAGGTGGAAATTGTTGGCAAATAAGGCTGTTATGTAGGTTAGAGATGTATAATGGGAGCTCCTCCTAGACTTGCAATTTGAAATTATTCTTCAGTAAGAAAAAGCCCTTCATAGATAAATACATCATCTTCTGCAAAACATATCTGTGGATTTCTTGAAAGAAAACATGGCCGTAACCCCATTGGCATCAGGCAGAATAAGAAAAGTTTTCAACATCGTAACATGTTATTCTTTGTTTTTACCACCTGACAGGAAGTGGACAGTTGGCAGTTTCCTCATTTGATTTATTTAATTACAGATGAATCATTTGCTTTAATTTATTATTTTGACGTAGAAAGCAATCATATCTAGTATTTATAGATTTCCAAATGTGTGTTTGGCACTTTTAACTGCCATGCTATATTGTCTAGCAGAGCTCCTTGGGGCAAAAGTAGACACCCCTCTGGACATTCCTGCCTATGCTCATTTTCATTTGGATTGAACATGGCTTATGTAAGGCACTTGCCCAATAGCTTTGCGGCTAAACCGTCTTCAACTTGGCACAGACCCACTTATTGTTGTCAGGTTATACTGTCTTATCTTATTTCTACTGAATGTTATCCAGTCTTTTTCTTTTTAAGGTCAGTTTTTCCATTTTAAAATTATATATATATATATGTGTGTGTATATATATATATATATCTTTAAAATAGTTACATATACATATCTTTAACTATAGCTATATTATATTTAAATATAGCTATATATATCTTATGTGTAAAAATATGATATATAGTGGGTGTGTTAGTTGCTCAGTCATGTCTGACTCTGAGTGACCTCATGGACTGTAGCCTGCCAGGCCTCTCTATCTATGCAATTGTCCAGGCAAGAATACTGCAATGGGTTGCCATTCTCTTCTCCAGCAGATCTTCCTGACCCAGGGATCAAACCGAGGTTTCCTGCATTACAGGCAGATTCTTTACCATCTGAGCCACCAGGGAAGCCTACACACACACACACACACACACACACACACACACACACACACATATATATATCAGTTCAGTTCAGTTCAGTTGCTCAGTTGTGTCCGACTCTTTGCGACCCCATGAACCACAGCAACCAGGCCTCCCTGTCCACCAACTCCCAGAGTCCACCCAAAGCCATGTCCATTGAGTCAGTGATACCATCCAACCATCTCATCCTCTGTCATCCCCTTCTCCTCCTGCCCTCAATCTTTCCCAGCATCAGGGTCTTTTCAGACAAGTTAGCTCTTCACATCAGGTGGCCAAAGTATTGGAGTTTCAGCTTCAACATCAGTCCTTCCAATGAACACCCAGGACTGATCTCTTTTAGGACGGACTGGTTGGATCTCCTTGCAGTCCAAGGGACTCTCAAGAATCTTCTCCAACATCACAATTCAAAAGCATCAATTCTTTTGCACTCAGCTTTCTTTATAGTCCAGCTCACATCCATACATGACCACTGGAAAGACAATAGCCTTGACTAGACAGACCTTTGTTGGCAAAGTAATGTCTCTGCTTTTTAATATACTGTCTTGGTTGGTCATAACTTTCCTTCTAAGGAGTAAGCGTCTTTTAATTTCATGGCTGCAATCACCATCTGCAGTGATTTTGGAGCCCAGAAGAATAAAGTCAGCCACTGTTTCCGCTGTTTCTCCGTCTATTTGCCATGAAGTGATGGGACTGGATGCCATGATCTTAGTTTTCTGAATGTTCAGCTTTAAGCCAACTTTTTCATTGTCCCTTTTCACTTTCATCAAGAAGCTATTTAGTTCTTCTTCACTTTCTGCCATAAGGGTGATGTCATCTGCATATCTGAGGTTATTGATATTTCTCCCTGCAGTCTTGATTCCAACTTGTGCTTCTTTCAGCCCAGCGTTTCTCATGATGTACTCTGCATGTAAGTTAAATAAGCAGGGTGACAATATAAAGCCTTGACGTACTCCTTTTCCTATTTGGAACCAGTCTGTTGTTCCAGGTCCAGTTCTAACTGTTGCTTCCTGGCCTGCATACAGATTTCTCAAGAGGCAGGTCAGGTGGTCTGGTATTCCCATCTCTTTCAGAATTTTCCACAGTTTATTGTGATCCACACAGTCAAAGGCTTTGGCATAGTCAATAAAGCAGAAATAGATGTTTTTTCTGGAACTCTCTTGCTTTTTCCATGATCCAGCAGATGTTGGCAATTTGATCTCTGGTTCCTCTGCCTTTTCTAAAACCAGCTTGAACATCAGGAAATTCATGGTTCATGTATTGCTGAAGCCTGGCTTGGAGAATTAGGTTTGTATTTTTGTCTTGCTTGTTGTTTGCCTGAGACATCCTGCTTCTCAATGGTGGAAAACTGAAAGTATTTCTTTTAACATTAGGAAGAAGACAAAAGTGTTCACTTGTACCATTATTATTCAACATAAAATTTGGAAGTTCTACTCATTGTAATCTGAGAAGAAATGGAAGAAATCCAGATTGGAAAAATAAGGAAGATTCTCACTGTTTGCAAATGAAATGATACCTTACACAGAAAAACCTAAAGATACTAGCAGTAAAGATGCTATCTTATTGTCTTATTAGAGCTAATCAAGGAACTTAGCAAAATAGTAGGATACAAAAGCAATACACAGAAATCACTTGCATTCCTATACACTAACAATGAAAAACCAGAAAGGGAAATTAAGGAATAAATCCCATTTACCATTGCAACAAAAATAATTAAATACTAAGGAATAAACCTACCTAAAGAGACAAAAGATCTATAAACAGAAAACTGTAAGACACTGATGAAGGGAATCAAAAATCAAATAAACAGATGGAGAAATATTCCATGTTCCTTGGTTGAAAGAATCAATATTTTGAAAATCGCTATTCTACCAAAAGCAATCTAGATTCAATGCAATCCCTATCAAATTACCAATGCCATTTTCCACAGGACTAGAACAAAAATTTCACAGTTCGCATGGAAACGCAAAAGACCCCGAATAGCCAAAGTAACTTGAGAAAGAAGAATAGAGCTGGAGAAATCAACCCTCCAGACGTAAGACTATAATACAAACCTACAGTCATCTAGAGAGTATGGTTCAGGAACGAAAACAGAAATATAGACAATGAAACAAGACAGAAAGCCCAGAGGTAAATACACACTCAATGTGGGAACCAGATCTTTGACAAAAGGAGTGAGAATATGCAATGGAGAAAAGACAGTCTCTTCAAAAGTGGTATTGAGAAAACTCAACAACTACGTGTAAAAGAATGAAATTAGAATATTTCCTAACACCATACTCCAAGATAAATTTGAGATGGATTAAAGATCTAAATATAAGACCAGGAATTACAAAAATATACAAATTTTTCTTGATTTACAATGGGATTATGTCCTAATAAACCCATCAAGAGTTGAAAATATTGTAAATTGAAAATACATTGAATACACTAATCTTCTGAATGAACAGTATAGGTTAGTCCAGTCCACTTGAAATGTGCTCAGAACACTTACATTAGCCTACATTTGGACAAAATCATCTAACAAGGCTTATTTTATAACAGCATCCTGCATATCTCCTGTAATTGGCTGAATACTCTACTGAAGGTGAGAAACAGGAGGGTTGTAAGTTACCTGTCATTTACCCTTATGATCATGTGCTGATCCCTGACTCTGATGCCACCAGCACCCTGAGAGTATCATGAATGTATATCGCCAGCCCAGAGGAAGACCACATTCAGAATCTGAAGTAGGGTTTTTACTGATTGCAAACTGCTTTCAAAAACCATGCAGCTGAAAAATTATAAGTGATTGTTTGCTATGTGCAAAGCTCACCCAGAAGCTTAGGTTCTAGAACCACAGAATTAACCACTGACAGTGTCTGCTCATCTGACAACTGTCTTCTTCCACAGAGTAGAATCAATGAATAAAATTTACCTGTTTATGTAAGGCTTCTTGGGTTTAGAAGCAATATTTAAAGATATATCTATAATAGTGTATTATGCTCCTGCTGCTGCTAAGTCACTTCAGTCGTGTCTGACTCTGTTTGACCCCATAGACGGCAGCCCACCAGGCTCCCCTGTCCCTGGGATTCTCCAGGCAAGAACACTGGAGTGGGTTGCCATTTCCATCTCCAATGCATGAAAGTGAAAAGCGAAAGTGAAGTCGTTGGTCTGACTCCTAGCGACCCCATAGACTGCAGCCTACCAGGCTCCTCTAATGAATAAAATTTACCTGTTTATGTAAGGCTTCTTGGGTTTAGAAGCAATATTTAAAGATATATCTATAATAGTGTATTATGCTCCTGCTGCTGCTAAGTCACTTCAGTCGTGTCTGACTCTGTTTGACCCCATAGACGGCAGCCCACCAGGCTCCCCTGTCCCTGGGATTCTCCAGGCAAGAACACTGGAGTGGGTTGCCATTTCCATCTCCAATGCATGAAAGTGAAAAGCGAAAGTGAAGTCGTTGGTCTGACTCCTAGCGACCCCATAGACTGCAGCCTACCAGGCTCCTCCGTCCATGGGATTTTCAGGCAAGAGTCCTGGAGTAGGTTGCCATTGCCTTCTCTGAGTGTATTATATATCTGTATATATGAATTTTGCTTTCCAATGCCTTGCAATTTTAATAATGAAAAGCTATTACCCTTATTACTATTAAAAACAAAAAGCAAAGACATAATATGCAATTCAAAGTAGTTCATATGAAAACAAATTTAATTTGCTAACATTACAAGGATTCTCAAGCATTATGTCTTTCTTGTAGTCAGTACAGTTGTTCAGTCGTGTCTGACTCTTTGTGACCCCATGGACTGCAGCACACCAGGCTTCCCTGTCCATCACCATCTCCTGGACCTTGCTCACATTCATGTTCATTGAGTCAGTGAGGCCAGCTTAACATTTATCCTCTGTTGTCCCTTTCTCCTTCTGCCTTCAATCTTTCCCAGCACTGGAGACTTTTCTAAAGAATCCATTCCTTGCATCAGGTGCCCAAAATATTGGAGCTTCAGCTTCAGTATCAGGCCTTCCAATGAAGATTCAGGACTGATTTCCTTTAGGATGGACTGGTTGGATCTCCTTGCAGTCCAAGGAACTCTCAAGAGTCTTCTCCAACACCACAGTTCAAAAGCATCAATTCTTTGGCACTCAGTTTTCTTTATGGTCCAACTCTCACATTCATATTTGACTACTGGAAAAACCATAGCTTTGACTAGACAGACCTTTGTTGGCAAAGTAATGCCTCTGCTTTGTAATATGCTGTCTAAGTTCATCATAGCTTTACTTTCAAGGAGGAAACATCTTTTAATTTCGTGGCTGCAGTCACCATGAATTTAATTTCATCTGCAATGTTTTTGGAGCCCAAGAAAATAAAGTTTCTCATGATTTCTATTGTTACCCCATCTATTTGCCATGAAGTAATGGGACCAGATGCCATAATCTTAGTTTTTTTAATGTTGAATTTTAAGCCAGCTTTTTCACTCTCCTCTTTTGCTTTCATCAAGAGGCTCTCTAGTTCCTCTTCACTTTCTGAAATAAGTGTGGTGGCATCTGCATATTTGAGGTTATTGATACATCTTCTTGTAATCTTGATTCCAGCTTGTGCTTCATCCAGCTGGGCATTTCTATTGATATCCTCTGCATATAAGTTAAATAAGCAAGGTGACAATTTATAGCCTTGATGTATTCCTTTCCCAAATTTTGAATCAGTCTGTTGTTCCATGTCTGGTTTTAACTGTTTCTTCTTGACCTCCATACAGATTTCTCAGGAGGCAGGTGTGACAGTCCTTAATGGACCAGAACCTGGCAGTCTGGAGTCAATGATAAGAAACTGGAAGTGAGAAAAAACCTAATATTCCTTGGTTTATGCAGAGAACAAATAAAACCCTTGAACAGGGCTTGCACAGCTCACGAAGGCACAGGGCGCACTCTCAAATGGGGTCTTGGAAGCCCGGGCAGGAGAATGAGCTCAGCGTGTTTCTATGCTCCAGAGAATTAGCTGGCAAGAGACAGAGAGAGAGAGAGAGAGAGAGAAAGACAAGGGGACCCAAGCCTCTGGTGGAGGAAGGGTGCTTTAATGAACTTTCTGTGAGTATACCTGGGCTGTTGTATAAGAAATTTCTTTAGACAATGATAAAGATCAGAAAATCAAATGTACAGCAACCGTTACCAAGGGAACAAGGGATTAATAATGGTCACAAAGTCAGGAGACAATCCATATCTCAAGAAAGAGGATTGAGTCTAAGCAGTTTTGTTATAAGGAGAATGTTTCCTGAAAGAGATTCAAGTCTGTCTCATCCTATGACCTCAGTCCTGGGCGCAGTGTGCTCTTCCACTCATTTCTGTTGCCAGAAATTGATAAGAAACAGAAGATTTATAAGAAACATCATGTAGGAATCCTCCTGTTAAACATCCCTGACAGGCAGGTAGGGTGGTCTGGCATTCCCATCTCTTGAAAAATTTTCCACAGTTTGTTATAATCCATACAGTCAAAGGCTTTAGCATTGTTGATGAAGCAGAAGTAGATGTTTTTCTGGAATTCTCTTACTTTTTCTATGATCCAACTGAAGTTGGCAATTTGTTCTCTGGTTCCTCTGCCTCTTTTAAATCCACCTTGAACATCTGGAAGTTCTCAGTTCATGGACTGTTGAAGCCTAGCTTGGAGAATTTTGAGCATAAATTTACTAGCTTGTGAGATGAGTACAATTGTGCAGTAGTTTGAACATTCTTTGGCATTACCTTTCTTTGGGATTGAAATGAAAACTAATCTTTTCCAGTCCTGTGGCTACTGCTGAGTTTTCCTAATTTGCTGCATATTGCATGCAGCACTTTCACAGCATCAACTTTTAGGATTTGAAGTATCTCAGCTGGAATTCCATCACCTCCACTAGCTTTGCTCATAGTGATGCTTCCTAAGGCCCTCTTGACTTCTCATTCCAGGATGTCTGACTCCAGTTGAGTGATCACACCATCATGGTTGTCTGGGTCATTAAGATTTTTTTTTTTTTAGTATAGTTTCTGTGTATTATTGCCATCTATTCTTAATATCTTCTGCTGTGTTAGGCCCATACCATTTCTGTCTTTTATTGTGTTCATCTCTGTATGAAATGTTCCCTTGTTATCCCTAATTTTCTTGAAGAGATCTCTAGTCTTTCCCATCCTATTGTTTTCCTCTTTTTCTTTATAATTATCATGTAGGAAGGTTTTCTTATCTTTCCTTGCTATTCTTTGGAGCTCTGCATTCAGATGGATATATATTTCCTTTTCTTCTTTGCCTTTCACTTCTCTTCTTTTCTCAGCTATTTGTAAGGCCTCCTCAGACAACCATTCGCCTTTTTCATTTCTTCTTCTTGGGGATGGTTTTGATTACTGCCTTCTGTACAGTGTTATGAACCTCCATCCATAGCTATTTAGGCACTCTGTCTATTAGATCTAATTCCTTGAATCTATTTGTCACTTTCACTGTAAAATCATAAGAGATTTGATTTAGGTCATACCTGAACAGTCTAGTGGTTTTCCATACTTTCTTCAATTTAAGTCTGAATTTTGCAATAAAGAATTCATGATCTGAGTCACAGTCAGCTCCTGGTCTTGATTTTGCTGACTGTAGGAAAAAGCAAGAGAGTTCCAGAAAAACATCTATTTCTGCTTTATTGACTATGCCAAAGCCTTTGACTGTATGGATCACAGTAAACTGTGGAAAATTCTGAAAGAGATGGGAATACCAGACCACCTGACCTGCCTCTTGAGAAATCTGTATGCAGGTCAGGAAGCAACGGTTAGAACTGGACATGGAACAACAGACTGGTTCCAAATAGGAAAAGGAGTACGTCAAGGCTGTATATTGTCACCCTGCTNACAAAGCCTTTGACTGTATGGATCACAGTAAACTGTGGAAAATTCTGAAAGAGATGGGAATACCAGACCACCTGACCTGCCTCTTGAGAAATCTGTATGCAGGTCAGGAAGCAACGGTTAGAATTGGACATGGAACAGCAGACTGGTTCCAAATAGGAAAAGGAGTACGTCAAGGCTGTATACTGTCACCCTGCTTATTTAACTTCTATGCAAAATACATCATGAGAAACGCTGGACTGGAAGAAACACAAGCTGGAATCAAGATTGCCAGGAGAAATTTCAATAATTTCAGATATGCAGATGACACCACCCTTATGGCAGAAAGTGAAGAGGAGCTAAAAAGCCTCTTGATGAGAGTGAAAGAGGAGAGTAAAAAAGTTGGCTTAAAGCTCAACATTCAGAAAACGAAGATCATGGCATCTGGCCCCATCACTTCATGGGGAATAGATGTGGAAACAGTAAAAACAGTGTCAGACTTTATTTTTGGGGCTCCAAAATCACTGCAGATGGTGACTGCAGCCATGAAATTAAAAGGCGCTTACTCCTTGGAAGAAAATTGCTGACTAAGGTCCGTCTAGTCAAGGCTATGGTTTTTCCTGTGATCATGTATGGATGTGAGACTTGGACTGTGAAGAAGGCTGAGCACCGAAGAATTGATGCTTTTGAACTGTGGTGTTGGAGAAGACTCTTGAGAGTCCCTTGGACTGCAAGGAGATCCAACCAGTCCATTCTGAAGGAGATCAACCCTGAGATTTCTTTGGAAGGACTGATGCTAAAGCTGAAACTCCAGTACTTTGGCCACTTCATGCAAAGAGTTGACTCATTGGAAAAGACCCTGATGCTGGGAGGGATTGCGGGCAGGAGGAGAAGGGGACGACCAAGGAAGAGATGGCTGGATGGCATCACAGACTCAATGGACATGAGTCTGAGTGAACTCCGGGAGTTGGTGATGGACAGGGAGGCCTGGAGTGCTGCAATTCATGGGGTCGCAAAGAGTTGGACATGACTGAGCAACTGAACTGAACTGTACTGATGCATCTGGCCTTCGTGCTCCAGGGAATCAGCCAGAAATGGAGAGAGAGAGAGAGAGAAGGAAGGATACAGGTACCCAAGTCTGGTGGAACAAGGGTGCTTTACTGAATTTTGTGTGAGTATATACACCATATCACAAGGTAGCTTCTTCAGATAAAGATCAAAAGACCAGGCTTTACAAGTTACCAAGGAAACAAGGAGCAATAGAGGCCATAAGGCCAAAAGGCAATCCATATCAAAAGAGGGTCCTAGATAATCCCTTTCACCATATGGAAAAGCTAATGAAGGAATCCTGTGCAAGAATCCCATCTCTTTGACCTCAGTCCTGGGAGTGGCTTTACTTCTCTTGCTCCTATCAGAAACTGATAACAGAGGGTTCAAGAGAGAGAGGAAAACAGCACACAGGAATCCTACTGTTAAACCCTCCCTGACAGTAAGTCATCATTGAGCTCCCTCACTTGCCTGCTCTGACCAGCTCTCTGCTGAATACTTGAAGAGGATGCTACACAGATCCAGATTTTTCTCTCATACAGCTGTCTCTTCTACATAACTCTGTTTTGTGAAGCCGGCCCACCTTAGTATCCCTGGTTTGCTCCAACTGCTCAGCTCAGGAAATGTGCCAAGCTTTACAAGATTCTCTCCCACTTCACCTTGAGCCTAGAAGCCACCTTGTGGCTCTCTCAAGGCTGTCAGCTAGGACAACTGTAAGACTCACCATGTTAGTTTCCTTTCCATCAGGTCTCACTGCCCTTTGTTGCCTGATATTCAGTGTCTTGAACACTGTTGATTTAGTGTGGGGTTTTGTTTTGTTTTTTTTTTTTGCGTTTTTTTAAAAGTTGGTTCATACAGTAGTATGGATCTTGCCCCTGGTATTTTCATCTTGTCAGAAGTAGAAGACCTGCTTGCCTAGTTTTTTTTTTTTTTTTCTCCCTACTCTCCAGTGTAATATTTTGAAGACAGAAAAAAAAAAAAAATTGGAAGTGCAGGGGTAAAAAAAGAGGAGAAAACAAACCCAATAACATTTTTGTGTAAAGACCATGTTACTATTCTGTCACTTCCCTAACCATGGCGTTATCCAGGAAAGGGCTAGAGCATTACTTACTTCTTCCATCCAGCTCATTTCCTCTTCCTTTGGTGTTCATTCATTCATTTACTTGTTAATTCTATGTATTTGGCAATGCAAAAGGAGCATTTTCCTCAGGTGATTACCCTGATAAATCTTACATACTCTCCCTGGATGATGCTGAGATCATAACCTATGCATTTATGACTCCTTTTGGGATACAAGGGGGCACTGACATATTACAACTAGGGTCTAAGCATCAAATTTCTAACACGGAAAGATCACAATGACTACAATGGAAAAGGTGGGTTAAGTTAAATGTGTTTAGAGAGGAAACCAACTAGTGGATTAATAAGGTGATCTAGGCAAGAAATGTTGAAGGCTTGTAGTCAGATAGTAATCATTTTTTAAAAATGGATATACTATGGACCAGGAAAATATATCTAGGTGACAAAATTTTAAATGTTTGATGATTTACTGGATGTAGCATATGAAGGAGAAAAAGGTTTCACTGGTGGCATTGACTGATATCTAGAAATGAATTGAATACTTACCAAGCTCTTTTCAGGAGAAAGGTTTTCCTAATACAAGTATGTGTGCATTTGCTAGACAACATTCTTTAGGAAGAGCCAACTGACGTGGATACTATTAGCCAAAGAAAGGCATATAAGGATTTCAATCACCAAGGTTATCAAATATCTAATTACACAAGAAAGCTTTTTAATCTGGCTCTTCAGTTCACTTTTTATCCAAGGGGCAATAATGACTATAAACAGTATGTGAATAATTGAGAGGATAAAGCATTATAACAAACAGGAAAACATTAATATAGTATCTAGCCATAAAAAGTGATATAACCTTTATTTTTAATATTGTTATTATTTCCCTTGTTGACCAAGCAGTGTTATTACTATAATTTTGAATATGCCTTTAAGAATTAACAAGCAATATTGATGATTTAAATATTTAGGCTTCTCTATAAGCAATATTGACCAGTGTAAATTATATTAATATTTGCACTTTACATATTTCTTCAGATTTTTTTTTTTTTAGTTTGAAACAGTTCTTTGAGTTGAACTATCTTTAGATACTCTGCTCAATATGGATTTTAGAACTATAATTTGAAGCTAAGATGGAGTAAGATGACCCTCCAAGGAACAATTACCCTGAAAGTTAGGTTCTGTAACATAAATAATTGCTTTTTCTAAAGATATATGTATTTACTGCTCCCTAACTGGAACTACAATAACCTCTAATTATAACCTTAATATTCCTAAAGAATCCTAGAAAATATGGAAGCAAGATAGATTTACTCCACTGAAGAATAAAAGAACATTCTCCTCTTAAATATTAGTATTGTTCAATAATCTTATGCATAGTTTTGGAGTAAGAGTGCAGACCTTAGGGACTTTCTCTGTCTCTCTATAAAACAGTGAAGACAAAAGCAAAACAACTGAAATTAACTCCTGAAGAACACTAATAATTAACAAAGCTACAAAACAAATTATCCTAGAGAAACTATTGAATCAGTGACACAGCAGGGTCTGTAAGTTTTAACTTAGGGCTATTCCTATCACTTCCTCCTTCTCCAGCTCAGTGGCATAGTACCTAAAATAACAGCATTTCAGACAAAGGAGAGATTTGGCCTCTTTTGGAGTTCTCTTAAAAGCACAACACCCGGAACACAGTCAACATTTTGTCTGAATTTGTAATTTCCTACAAAATCTCTATGTTCAGACTGTGCGTATTTTTTGAAAATGTAATTCAGTGAGCTGAGCTCAGCTAGAGGGTGGGCTGCATGAACAGACCATTAAACAATAATAATTGGAGACTTCAATACTTCACTTTCAATAACAAAAGGAATAACTCGGGAAAGATCAACAAATAAATAGAAGATTTAAGCCTATCATAAACCAACTAAATTTAACAGACATTTGTGGAACACCTTCCCTTATGACATCAAAATATACATGCTTCTCAAGAACGCAAAGTCATACAAACACAACAAATTATAGTTATCAAGTCTATACGGTACTGGTGTATAACACCAGAACATACAATAGAATGATGGACTAGAAATGAGGTTCCAGAAGTTATAATATTTACAGTCAACTGATAGCCAACAGAGTGCCCAAACTATGCAGCCGAGGAAAGTATAGTTCTTTCACACATAGTGATAGGACAATTGAATATCCACACTCAAAGAATGAATTTGGATCTCTTCCTCAAATCATACACAAAAATTAACTCAAAAAACAAAATTGAAAGAGACACAGGTACCCCAATGTTCATCAAATTTGAAGCTAAGATGGAGTAAGATGACCCTCCAAGGAACAATTACCCTGAAAGTTAGGTTCTGTAACATAAATAATTGCTTTTTCTAAAGATATATGTATTTACTGCTCCCTAACTGGAACTACAATAACCTCTAATTATAACCTTAATATCTCCTAAAGAATCCTAGAAAATATGGAAGCAAGATAGATTTACTCCACTGAAGAATAAAGAACATTCTCCTCTTAAATATTAGTATTGTTCAATAATCTTATGCATAGTTTTGGAGTAAGAGTGCAGACCTTAGGGACTTTCTCTGTCTCTCTATAAAACAGTGAAGACAAAAGCAAAACAACTGAAATTAACTCCTGAAGAACACTAATAATTAACAAAGCTACAAAACAAATTATCCTAGAGAAACTATTGAATCAGTGACACAGCAGGGTCTGTAAATTTTAACTTAGGGCTATTCCTATCACTTCCTCCTTCTCCAGCTCAGTGGCATAGTACCTAAAATAACAGCATTTCAGACAAAGGAGAGATTTGGCCTCTTTTGGAGTTCTCTTAAAAGCACAACACCCGGAACACAGTCAACATTTTGTCTGAATTTGTAATTTCCTACAAAATCTCTATGTTCAGACTGTGCGTATTTTTTGAAAATGTAATTCAGTGAGCTGAGCTCAGCTAGAGGGTGGGCTGCATGAACAGACCATTAAACAATAATAATTGGAGACTTCAATACTTCACTTTCAATAACAAAAGGAATAACTCGGGAAAGATCAACAAATAAATAGAAGATTTAAGCCTATCATAAACCAACTAAATTTAACAGACATTTGTGGAACACCTTCCCTTATGACATCAAAATATACATGCTTCTCAAGAACGCAAAGTCATACAAACACAACAAATTATAGTTATCAAGTCTATACGGTACTGGTGTATAACACCAGAACATACAATAGAATGATGGACTAGAAATGAGGTTCCAGAAGTTATAATATTTACAGTCAACTGATAGCCAACAGAGTGCCCAAACTATGCAGCCGAGGAAAGTATAGTTCTTTCACACATAGTGATAGGACAATTGAATATCCACACTCAAAGAATGAATTTGGATCTCTTCCTCAAATCATACACAAAAATTAACTCAAAAAACAAAATTGAAAGAGACACAGGTACCCCAATGTTCATCGCAGCACTATTTATAATAGCCAGGACATGGAAGCAACCTTGATGTCCATCAGCAGATGATGGATGAGAAAGCTGTGGTACATATACACAATGGAGTATTACTCAGCCATTAAAAAGAATACATTTGAATCAGTTCTAATGAGGTGGATGAAGCTGGAGCCAATTATACAGAGTGAAGTAACCCAGAAAGAAAAACACCAATACAGTATACTTACACATATATATGGAATTTAGAAAGATGGTAATGATAAACTTGTATGTGAGACAGCAAAAGAGACACACATGTATAGAACAGCCTTTTGGACTCTGTGGGAGAGGGAGAGGGTGGGATGATTTGGAAGAGTGGCAGTGTAACATGTATGATATCATAAGTGAAACGAATCACCGGTCTAGGTTCGATGCAGGATGCAGGATGCTTGGGACTGATGCACGGGGATAATCCAGAGAGATGGTGTGGGGCGGGTGGGGGGAGGTGAGTGTTGAGATTGGGAGTTCATGTATACTCGTGGCTGACTCATGTCAATGTATAACAAAACGAATACAGTATTATAAAGCAAAACAAACTAAAAAATAAAAATTAATTAAAAGAAAAAAAAAAAACAGATCACAGAACTAAGCCTAAAGGTTAAAATAAAGTTCATACAAGAAAACATAAAAGCAAATCTTCATGACCTTGGGTTAAGCAAATGGTATTTTAAATACCACATACACTAAAAGCACAACTAGTACAGAAATAAAATAGATAATTTGGGGCCTCCCTGGTGACTCAGTGGTAAAGAACCCACCTGTCAATGTAGAAGACATGGGTTTGATCCCTGATCTGAGAAGATCCCACATGCCATGCAGCAACCAGGCCCCTGTACCACAAATACTGCCTGTGCTTTAGAGTCCAGGAGCCACAACTGCTGAGCCCATATGCTGCAACTCCTGAAGTCCGTGCACCCTAGAACCTATGCTCCACAACAAGAGAGATCACTGCAATGCGAAGCCCGTGCAACACACGTGCAGAGTAGCCACCACTGGCTGCAACTAGAGAAAAAGCCCGTGTACAGCAACAAAGTCCCAGTTCAGTCAAATAAATAAACAAATAAAACCTTTTAAAAAATAGATAATTTGGATTTAATCAACGTTAGAAACTTTGTGCACCAAACAAGAAAGTTTAAAGTCAAGCTTAAAGTGAGAGGAAACATTTTAAAATCATGTATCTGAGAAGGTCCTTGTATCCAGACAATCTTACAACTCAACAATAATTTGTCAAATGTTGGTTCCCAACCTCAGGCATTCAATGAATGAGATTCAAAATTGGCTCATACACAGAGGGCAAGGAGACTCCAAAGAAGGAGGCAGGTCACTTCAGACTGGAAGACAGAAATTTTAATAAGCAAGGGAACTTACATATGAGTCTTCTCTTTGGTGAGAGTAGGACAAGTAGCTCTCCACATCTCTGTGCCAGAATCTTAAATAGATTTATAGAGACCATAATAAGGTTCAGTTACTATATGGTCCAGATGATCTCAATAACCCATTTCTCTCTCAAGGTTGAATCCTTGAAGTAGCTTCTGGTATGGGAACATTGGGCAGAAAGTACATTCCCAGGACAAGGGAAAAATAAGAAACATCCAAATGCCTGGAATAAGAAACCTCCAGTTACTGGGTCAACAGGCAGTCACATACACTAGACAACCTCTTTCAACGTTAAGTAACAAAACAGGTAAAGAATATGAATAGATATTGCTAAAAAAAAAATACAAAATTAGCCAATAAACATATGAAAAGATGCTCAACATCATTAGTCACCAAGAAAAGCAAAATCAAAACTACAATAGGATACTACTGTTATGCACTAGGAAGCCTAAAATAAAAACAGATGATAATAAGTATTGATGAAGCTGTAAAGATTTTTGAACTCACATATTGCTGGCAGAATGTGGTATGGCACTTTCACTTTGGAGAATTGTTGGCAATTCCTCAAAAAGTTAAAGATAGAATTATCATATAACCCAACAACCTCATCCTTAAATATATAGCCATGAGAAATGAAAACCAAAGTGTACAAAAAATCTTATAAATAAATTTATTGTGAAAATATAGAAACAATGACTACTGTTCATGGATAAACATATATCCTTAAGATAGAATATTAGTTAGCATAGGAAAAGAATAAAGTGCTAATGCATGTTATAATATGGATGAACCTTGAAAGTATTATGCTAATTAGGAAGCCAGTTATGCTAATTATGCTTACAAGAAGCCAGTCACACATATTGAACAATTTCACTTATGTAAAATATCAGATTAAACAAAATATAATATAGAAAGCATATTAGTGAGACTGAGTTTGGGAGAGGCTCTGGAATGGCAAAGATGCAGAACGGGAAGCTAGAATAAAGTATGGCTTCCAATGTTTAGGCAATTTGGGGGTAAGGTGAAGAAAATATTCCAAAACTAGATTTTGATGATGTTTCAAACTTTGAAAATACTAAAAATCACTCAACTATACATTTTAAATTGGTGAATATTATGATATATATATATATATATATATATAGCCTAAACGTTAGAAGCCATACTTTATTCTAGCTTTTCATTCTGCATCTTTGCCATTCCAGGCCCCTCTCCCAAACTCAGCCTCACTAATATGATTTCTATATTTTATCTTGTTTAATCTGATATTTTACATAAGTGGAATCATTCAGTATGTGTGACTGGCTTCTTGTAAGCATAAAACCTCAATAAATCTGTAAAATCAAGATATTTATTAGGCAAATAATTCAAGCATGCCTGTTTATGTCTTATTTAGCAAATATAAAATTTAAAGTGCTAACTTCAAGGTTGATACACAGCCCCTGTTTGAGTTTCCTAAGCCATACAGCAAATTCCCATTTGCTACCTATTTTACATATGGTAATATAAGTTTCCATGTTACTCTTTCCATACACCTCAACTTCTCCTCCCCTCTCTCCATGTCCATAAGTCTATTCTCTCCATTGTTGCCCTGTAAATAAATTCTTCAGTATCATTTTTCCAGATTCCTTACATAAAACAGCAAAATTCTGTAAAGCAATTATCCTTCAATAAATAATAATTAAAAGCCTAAAAAAAAAAAAGTGCTGGCTTCTTCTCTGAAAAAGCACAGTATTATTAATGAAACAAATGACAGCTTTACAGCTGCCACAACTTCAGGAGATTATACACAATTTTTTGGAAAACTTGATTTCCTTCTTTCCTAAAACCTGTATTTCTACCCATAACCTCTGTATTCATCACAATACCTCATGCATAGTAAGTGTTTCTTCTTTTTTTCTGATGAGTGAGTACATTAGTTGGTTTGAGTGGTAATTGATTTGCTTCACTTTATACCATTAACTCTAACATAGAACTTGAGATACAGAATTTCATACATTCATTTTTCAGTATGCCTCTTCTTTTCTCATTTGACTACTTCTGCTTAAATTATTATTATTTTTATCAGACTATAAATTATTATTAATATCATTACTGTTTCACTGTGTGCTCAGTTGCTGAGTTATGTTCAACTCTTTGCAACCCTATGGACTCCCACCAGGTTCCTCTGTCCATGGAATTATCCAGGCAGGGATACTGGAGTGGGTTGCCATTTTCTCCTCCAGGGGATCTTCTTGTTTCATTACCATTATCATTATGATAACAATTCTGCCTCATGGATTTATCTTCATTAGCAGTACTTTGGGAAAAATTTTTTTCAAGTTAATATAAGCTTTTTAAATATGCATTATTTCTTAAGAATCTTTGTCTTTGACTAAATATGAAACAAACATTTCCAAAAAATCCTAAGAAACATTTCAAAAGAGTATCTGCTTACTCTTTTACAATATCTGGAGCAATATCTGATGCTTAGAGGATATTGGGGCTTCCCCGGTGGCTCTGTAGGTAAAGAATCTGCCTGCAATGCAGGAGATGGCCAACAATAAAAGAGACCATCAATAAAGGATGGGTGGGAAAGATCCCTGGAGTCGGAAATGGCAACTCACTCCGGTATACTCACCATGGAAATCCCATGGACAGAGAAGCCTAGAGGGCTATATAGTCCATCACGTCACAAGAGCTGGACATGACTTAGCAACTAAACCACCATCACTACAGAGGATTATTATATGCTGCAAATTATAGCTTCCTGAATTAAAAAATTCCTTAACCTCGTTTTTTTGTTGTTGTCTATAAAATTTCTATTCTTCCAGGTCCCTCTAAAGGATAAGAGCTCCAGATTATACTTGGCAGTATTCTTTCTCTTTCCAGCCTGACAATGCCACATGAGGCTTCTGATCTATAGTCCCTTCTAACCAAGTTATCCAAATAAGTAAACTTAATTGTATGAGCAACCCTAAAATTCAGTATATTTAAGGCAGTTCTGGTTACTGAATCTCTTCAAGTGTGTAAACTAACGGAGAGTCAATGCCTTTCCAAGCTACTTTCCCTAATTTCTGGGCCATGTACATATGCTCTAAATCAAATTTAAAGGAAATCTTGTGTGTGGGTGAGTGGAAGGCACTGCTTTATTCCTTCAAATCAGCAAAATTAAAAATACTAGTCTTCAGGCATTTAAAATATGCAAAACACTGTAACAATTTTCAAGCATAAATTATGGTGGTATTGAAGTGTTTTCCTATTAATAATTTAATATTTGTGAGAATTTATAAGTGCCTTTGAAAACTCTGGATGAGTAAAATGTAGATATTAAAGATAATAATAGATAAAGTCAGATTCAGATAAAATACAGATGCAGAACACTGATATCTTAAAAAAAAACTAGTAAGATTCATAAAGAAAAATGTTTGTAAATTCTAAAGAAAGGTATGATTATTGATACATATTGCCTTGAAATCTTTTTAAGTATACAATGATTTTTTTAATGGAATAATGCTAATTTTTCTTTAAAATTTTTAAGGTGATTTACAGTTCAAACTAAAAGATATAATCTTAGAATAGTCTGACTCAACAGTCTGAGACACTAGGACATTCACTGATAGTTACAAGACTTTAATGTGTATGTAATTAGGCCTTTAATTTTTTAAGTTTAAAGTTTTTTTTGTTTTACTTCAGAATTAAAATTGTTTAACACTATGATGATTCTAAGAAACTTCTATTGACATCTTTATTTTTTCCTGTTTACATATTTAATTTAAATATATATTATTTAATTTAAATATATTTATTCTGCTCAAGCACAAATACTTGCACTTCTGGAAATGGGAGAGAAATGAAAACTCCTTAGGAAAGAATAAGAGGAATTTATTCAGAATGTTTAACAGTCAAACTATGGTTCTGTATTCTAGCTTATTGTTCAGTTTGGTTCAGTTCAGTCATTCAGTTGTGTCCGACTCTTTGCAACCCCATGAATCACAGCACTCCAGGCCCCCCTGTCCATCACCAGCTCCTGGAGTTCACCCAAATTCATGTGCATCGAGTTGGTAATGCCACCCAGCCATCTCATCCTCTGTTGTCCCTTTCTCCTCCTGCCCCCAGTCCTTCCCATCATCAGGGTCTTTTCCAATGAGTCTACTCTTAGCATGACGTGGCCAAAGTATTGGAGTTTCATCTTCAGCATCAGTCCTTTCAATGAACACCCAGTACTGGTCTTCTTTAGGTCTCCTTTGGGATGGACTGGTTGGATCTCCTTGCAGTCCAAGGGACTCTCAAGAGTCTTCTCCAACACAGTTCAAAAGCATCAATTCTTCGGCACTCAGCTTTCTTCACAGTCCAACTCTCACATCCATACATGACCACTGGAAAAACCATAGACTTTATGAGACGGACATTTGTTGGCAAAGTAATATCTCTGCTTTTCAATATGCTATCTAGGTTGGTCATAAGTTTTCTTTCTAGGAGTAAGCGTCTCTTAATTTCATGGCTGCAGTCACCATCTGCAGTGATTTTGGAGCCCAAAAATTAAGTCTGACACTGTTTCCCCATTTATCTGCCATGAAGTGATGGGACCAGATGCCATGATCTTAGTTTTCTGGACATTGAGCTTTAAGCCAACTTTTTCACTCTCCTCTCTCACTTTCATCAAGAGGCTTTTTAGTTCCTCTTCACTTTCTGCCATAAGGGTGGTGTCATCTGCATATCTGAGGTTATTGCCTGGCAATATTGATTCCAGCTTGTGCTTCCTCCAGCCCAGCATTTCTCATGATGTACACTGCATATAAGTTAAATAGCAGGGCGACAATATACAGCCTTGACATACTCCTTTTCCTATTTGGAACCAGTCTGTTGTTCCATGTCTACTTCTAACTGTTGCTTCCTGACCTGCATATAGGTTTCTCAAGAGCCAGGTCAGGTGATCTGGTATACCCATCTCTTTGAGAATTTTCCAATTCTCCTTTCTGGAAACTGGAAAGGCTTTGGCATAGTCAATAAAGCAGAAATGGATGTTTTTCTGGAACTCTCTTGCTTTTTTGATGATCCAGCAGATGTTGGCAATTTGATCTCTGGTTCCTCTGCCTTTTTTAGCTTGAACATCAGGAAGTTCATGGTTCACATATTTTTGAAGCCTGGCTTGGAGAATTTTGAGCATTACCTTACTAGCGTGCGAGATGAGTGCAATTGTGCGGTAGTTTGAGCATTCTTTGGCATTGCCTTTCTTTGGGTATGGAATGAAAACTGACCTTTTCCAGTCCTGTGGCCACTGCTGAGTTTTCCAAATTTGCTGGCATAGCGCTATGTTTAGAAATTGACAAATTTAGCAGATATTAGAATGAGAAAGAAAAGCAAACAAATATTTTAAATATAAATGAGGAAACATGTGGACCATGCTGCTGCTGCTGCTGCTGCTGTTAAGTCGCTTCGGTCATGTCCAACTCTGTGCAACCCCATAGATGGCAGCCAACCAGGCTCCCCCATCCCTGGGATTCTCCAGGCAAGAACCCTGGAGTGGGGTGCCACTGCCTTCTCCATGTGGACCATGGGTTATATACTTTGTAGAATACACTCATTAGTATACAGCTTTCATTTATTGGTATACAGAAACTCATGTCAGCACTCAAAAACAAACTGGATTAGCCCCTGAAATTATTTAATGAATTCATAACATCAATATTAAGGATAGTTCCTCCCTAATATATGTCACTTAGCATGAAATGTTTATATATTACTTTCATAAAAACTGAAATGTTAATTTTCTTTCCTACATATCTATGACAAAAATAACTTGATTCTAAACTCTCATTGAGATGGGCATATGAATGTGTAAAACTTTCTATTTTTACAGAAGGACCTGCCATTCTGCCATCACCTATAAATAAGGGCACTGCCAACACTGATTACTAGGGTTCATTCAAGTTCTTACCTTTTCTTGATATGTTAAACCTTTCTGAAATGTGAGTCAATTTTCTCTTTTATATTTTTGCTTTCTTATCAGTGAAAATGAAGAACAGCTATCACAATCCTTTCTCTGAAAATGTATTTATAGCCTGAGAAGGGCCTTGGGAGATCATCGATCCTTTCCACTTATGGCGTTGGGTAACAGTGAAGGTCACCCAGTAAATTCACGGTGTGATTAGATTGAAGGAACAATCTTTTGACAAGCCTGAGCTTTCTCTAGTTTTCAAAGCTTAAGTACATTAGTGAATCACTCCAGAGCTTTTTTCTTTCCAGTTTAAAGAAAAAGAAATGATTTTATGATTTACCTTAAATCATAGAACCATTGGATAGACAAGCAGAAAATACATCAGTGTAGTCAAACTTCATAAACTATGAAAGAAAATGCTTAACCCCTTTGAAGTTCGTTACCTCCTAGAAGTTTAAAAAGGAAAAATCATATATCATCTAAGAATCCCTTCCAGAATAAAGAGTTTGTTTTGATATTGTAGCTCATATATTTAAGGTTTACTGAAATAAAGCCATTATAAAACAAATTAGCAGGAAATTATGGAATTGTCTGTGTATTCTGTGTATTGGTAATGAAGGACACAATATTTGTAAACAGTTTCTCTGTTTTCACTAAAGAAAATGAAATAGTTGAGGTAACTGTTATCACTTTAAGCATTATCTGCTTGTCACATAAGCAATATTTCTAGAAATAAACAGAGGAAAACATAACAGATGTACTCTTAATAAATGGACATATTTACTTTTTATTTATACTAAATTGCTACATAGTATATGATTATTAAGCAAACAATACAAACTGCTAGTTTTATATATTTTCACTTACGTTAAAAGTTATATTTTAAATCTTATTATTTAATATTTTGTGGTTGGAATTTATTTCAATCTATGCACAATGCAATATTTTAGACATATTTTAATTCATAGTTCATTCTTTTTCCATAATTACTGTGATAATTTATCACATTACACACAGTTGAGCTGATTTATCTGTAGATACTGTAACTGTAGCAGTTAGACACCTGAATTTTCCTGGTTAATAAATATAAATCATAAAGAGAATATACCACCTATCTAGGTTTTATTAAAGAAAAAAACATGAAAAGGATGCCAAGGTACACTGATTTTTTTGAATTAAAATGCTGATAAAAATATATACAAGAAATCAGAGGTATAATGGATAAATAATAACACGGATAAAAATGAAAAATAGTTCTAACTTTATTGTTTTTTAGATTCCCATAGCATCTCTCTCAATTTCTCTTTTTTCTGCCTTCCACACACACACACATAATGGCAAATATATAAATTATATATATATATGTTTTATATACACAAACACACACAATTCATTCTATTCTTAAATGTCCTGCTTGTAAGGTTTTTTCTGTGTCTTGAGACTCATATCCTAGAAGAAACCAATATGAGCTGTGAAAATCCTCATTTCCACTGGGAATTTTATTTTTAGATTTTCACTCTCCATCCATCTGCCTTTGAGCAATTTTCCGTGCTTCAAGCATGAGCAAGCAGTATTAATCCAATTTCTAGTTTCTGTGAAGCACATTATGTTAGATCATATGCACTTCAGTGCTTCTTCTTAGAAACTTCGTGTTTACTTAACTGTTTCATTATCAACTTTTATCGACAATAGTAGCAAAGAAATACAAGAAGCTAGGTAAAAATGTGATTAATTTTATTTCCATCAAAATAAAGTACACTGTCTCAAGGAAGACATAGTCTCATGATAAGATGATATACTCTCTGACAGAACAAAATTACATTTTGATAATTGAGTAAATATCAATACTATAAAAACTAGCTTATTTTTCTAATGCTCATATACTTCAATTATATTTGAGGGAGCTTATGAAAACATCTTCAGTATTAATAGAAACAATTTTATATGAACTCATTATGATTTATAAAATTTTATTTCCTTCACTTAAATTTTTTTGATATATTAGAATATACAGTATGTTTAACCCTATGTGTACAATTTGGCCTTTAATATTTGCCAAATAAGTCACAGCTCTCACAAAACAGATTTAGTATGAGTGCATGATACAAATTTAATATTAACATTTAAACATTATACTGTATTGATGAAAAATCTGAAATGAATGAGCTTTTCATTATTCACAAATATCCCAGTAATGCTAGAGATATCAACAAGGTTTATTGTTTTATTTAAAGGGAGTTCAATCTGAGCATATGGTGTCAATCTATCAATATATTTAGTAGTGCTACAAATAAACAGTTGGCCCTGAGAATTTCATGCTAGGAATTATAGAACATATGTTCTTCAACTTAAAACAATCTGTATAAAATTTCACTCAATTTCACACATATTTAGGTAATGACCAAATAATAGGCTCTGCAGTGTTAGCTGTGTTAAGTCAAATCTCTCTCTCAAAAAAAAAAAATGCATGCCAATGAAAGGAAACATAATGAAAATTAAGTAATGCAAAAGAATAAAAGAAAATCATATGCTCATTTTTTTCTAGATTGACTGAAGAATGACAAAAACATCAGATATACTTAGGTATACAACTTGATATTTTGATACATAGATACATTGTGAAATAAATCATCACCACAAGCAAGCTAATTAAATATGTATCAACTCACATAGTTATTTGTGTGTGTATGCGGTGACAGTCCTTAAGATATACCCGCTTAGCAAACATCAAATATCCAATACAGTATTATTAGTGTTTTCACGCTATACTATATATTTCCAGAACATATTACATTAATCTTACATAAGTAAATCACTGTACCCTTTGGCCAGTGTCTCCCAATATCCCTCTCTCACCAGACTCTGGGGACCCTTCCAGTCTCTGCTTTATGAGTCTGACTATATTACATTCCACATAAATGAGATCATACAGTATTTGCCTTTTGGCTTATTTCACTAGCATAATATCCTCCAGGTTCATTTATGCTGCCACAAATGGCAAAAATTCCTTCTTTTATTTTTTTAATTTACTTTTTAATTGGAGGGAAAGTGCTTTACAATGCTGTTTGTTCTGCCATGCAACAACACAAATTAGCCATAATTAAGAATCGATGTTTTTGAACTGTAGTGTTGGAGAAGACTCTTGAGAGTCCCTTGGACTGCAAGGAGATCCAACCAGTCCATTCTGAAGGAGATCAGCCCTGGGATTTCTTTGGAGGGAATGATGCTGAAGCTGAAACTCCAGTATTTTGGTCACCTCATGCGAAGAGTTGACTGATTGGAAAAGACTCTGATGCTGGGAGGGATTGGGGACAGGAGGAAAAGGGGACGACAGAGGATGAGATGGCTGGATGGCATCACTGACTCAATGGACGTGAGTCTGAGTGAACTCTGGGAGTTGGTGATGGACAGGGAAGCCTGGTGTGCTGTGATTCATAGGGTCACAAAGAGTCGGACATGACTGAGCGACTGAACTGAACTGAACTGAACTGATACATATATCAGGGACTTTCCTGGTGGCTCAGAAGGTTAAGCGTCTGTCTACAATGCAGGAGACCTGGCTTCGATCCCTGGGTCGGGAAGTTCCCCTGGAGAAAGAAATGGCAATCCACTCCACTACTATTGCCTGGAAAATCCCATGGACAGAGGAGTCTGGTAGGCAACAGTCCATGGTGTCGCAAAGAGTCGGACATGACTTGAGCTTCCTTCCTCCCATCCTCCAACCCTAGCCCTCTAGTTCATCACAAAGAACTAGACTGTGTTATATAGCAACTTTTCCCCAGCTATCTATTTTACACACAATAATGAATATATGTCAATGCCACTGGAGGAGAAACAAGATGGGGAGATCACCTTCCTCCTCACAATTACATCAAAAATACATCTGCACGTGGAACAACCTTCTGAAGGCTGGCAAAAGACTCCAGACTTCCAAAAACCCCAACTGAGTTAGTAAGCCCTAATAAGCCACTGCTTTCACCCTTCATGTCTCCATAGGGAAAGGACACCCAAAGGCAACCCACAAGCAGCTGCTGCTGCTGCTGCTGCTAAGTCACTTCAGTCGTGTCCGACTCTGTGTGACTCCATAGACAAGCAGAGGTGAGCCCAAAACCAAATTGGAGAACCAGAGGCTGTGTGAGCAAAGGGGAAGGGAATTCTCTCCTGCAGTAGCTGGTGCAGTGGATTAAATCCCAGCAATTTAGCCTGAGTCTGTGGACTTTAGGGGGTAATTGTGGACTTTGGAAGCAAAAGCAAGCTGGAGTAAGGCCAGATCTGAGTATGAGCCAACCACATAGCATTCACAGCAGGTCCAGAGACCTTCCTAGAAATATTGGAGGACTTCCTGAGTAGGCAGATTGGCTGGTGCTCACTGTGTGAAGAAGAAGACAGAGAACTCAGGAGGACATTTCTTACTTCTTTTTAAAGACTGAATAATATTCTATTATGTATATATACATTTAGAAATACATAAATATGCTTCCCTGGTGGCTTATATGGTAAAGAATCTGCCTGCAATGTAGGAGACTTGGGTTCGATCTCTGGGTCGGGAAGATCTCCTGGGGAAGAGAATGGCAACCCACTCCAGTAGTTTTGCCTGGAGAATTCCATGGACAGAGGAGTCTGGCAGGCTAAGTCCATGGGGTCACAAAGAGTCAGACATGACTGAGCAACTAACTACACATAAATATATACATGCATATGTGATAACACTTAATGAGCAATGGCAAGAATGTAAAAATATCTGTAAAGATTTTATGTAGAAATTTATTTCTGTCAACAAACATTTAAGGTGTTTCCACATCCTGGCTACTATTGCAAGGATCTTTGGAGTGAAGATATCTTAAATACTGATTTAATTTCTTTTGATGTATACAAAGAAGTGGGATTAACTGTTTAGATGGTTCTTCTATTTTAATTTTTTGAGGAATCTTAGTACTGTTTTCCTCTCGCCTGGAAAATCCCATTGATGGAGGAGCCTGGTGGGCTGCCATCTATCGGGTGCACAGAGCCGGACATGACTGAAGTGACTTAGCAGCAGCAGTACTGTTTTCCATAACAGCAATTTACATTCCCATCAACAGTGTACAAAGCTTCCCTTTTCTCCATATCCTCCCTTACACTTTTCACTTGTCCTTTTGATAACAACAATCTTAACAGGTGTGAGGTGATAGTTCATTAATTGTTTTGATTTGCATTTCCCTGATGATTAACAGTGTAGAGCACCTTTTCATATACCTGCTGTTCATTTGTAAGTCTCCTTTTTAAAAAAGTCTATTCAGAGCTTTTGCCTATTTTTAATTGAATTATTCTTTTTTGCTATTGAATAGTGAGAGTTCCTTACATAGTTTTGTCAGTAAGTCTATATCATATGTATGGCTTGAAATATTTCCTATCATTTTATAGGCTGCCTTTTCACTGTGTTGATGGTTTTATTTGCTGTGCAGAAGTTTTTCAATTTAATATAGCCCTACGCATCTTCTATTCCTTTTGTTATCTATGATTTGATGATCATATTCAAAAGACTATTGCCCAGACCAATGTCAAGAAGCATTTCCCTATGTTTCCTCCTAGTAGTTTTATGGTTTCAGGTCTTACATTAAAATCATTCATCCATTTTGAGTTAACTTACAATTATACATACATACCTCAGAGATAATGCATCTTCAGGCTGATGACCACAGTAAAAAAAAAACACTATGGCAATAAGGCAAGTTACACAAGTTTTTTGCTTTCCCATGTATATAAAAGCTATGTCTACACAATACCATGCTCTAAGAGCATTCTGTCTAAAAAACAATGTACATACCTTAATTTAAAAATACTTTATTGATGAAACACATGAGCCTTCAGTAAGTCATAGTAGTAATATCAAAGATCACTGATCACAAGGCATCATAGCAAATACATTTATAACAAAAAAGTTTGAAATACTGCAAGAATTGCTAAAATGTGACACAGAGATATGACGTAAACAACACTGTTGGAAAATGAAGCCAACAGACTTAACTTCATGGACGGTTGTACAAGCCTTCAATTGTATTTAAAAAAAAAAAAAAACCTATCTGCAAACCACAATAAAGAAAAGTCCAATAAACTTACTTAAAAGCCTATATACATGGTGTGAAATAATGATCCAATTTAATTTTTGCTTGTAAATGTCCTATTTTTCCAGCACCATTTACTGAATAGATCATCTTTCCCTCATGCATATCTTTGACACCCTTATTGACTATCAGTTAATACAGTACTGTAAAGCAAAACAAACTAAAAAAATAAAAATTAATTTAAAAAAAAAAAAAGAAAGTTCATGGATTTATCCCTGGGCTCTTTATTCAGTTCCACTGCTCTATGTGTCTTTTTTTCCTAGTACCATATTATTACTCAGTTTTGTAATATATATATACTGAAATCAGGAAGTGTGATGCCTCCAGCTATGTTTTTTCTTGCTTAAGATTGCTATGGTTATTTGGGTCACTTGTAGTTCCACATGAACTTTAGGGTAGTTTTTTCCTATTTCTGCAAAGAATGCCATTGTTTCAGATTTTCATAAGGATTGTATTGAATCTGTAGATAGTTGTGGGTAGTTAAGGACATTTTAATACTAATCATTCCAATCTATAAACATGAAACATATTTTCATTTTCCAGTGTCGTCTTTAATTTCATCAGAGCTTACAATTTTTAGTTATAAGTCTCTCACCTCTTTGGTTAAGTCTATTCCTAGGTATTGTATTCCTTTTCTTGTTATGTATGAATGGGATTGTTTACTCATTTTTCATTGCTGTTTGTACATAAAAACATCAAGCTTTTGTATATTGATTTTGTATACTGCAACTTTACTAAATTCATTTATTAGTTCTAACAGTTCTTTTGTTGAATTCTTAGAATTTTCCACAAATGTGTTTTAGTGAGTAGAAACTACTTGTTTTTTCCTCACAACATCTTTATTCTATGTATTATCCACTCAAAGTATACTTTGAATTAAGGTGATTAGTCATTTCTGAAATCTTGGATAAACAAGCACTGATCCTTAGAGGGGTTCAGGTGGTAGGACACATGTACACCCATGGCTGATTCATGTCAATATATGGCAAAAAACACCATAATATTGTAAAGTAATGAGCCTCAAATTAAAATAAATAAATTGATTTTTTTAAAGGGTAGGCATTTAATTGTTGTTGTTGTCACAAAGTCATGTCCCACTCTTTGCAATCCCATGGACTATAACACAACAGGTTCCTCTATCATCCAGTATCTCCTAGAGTTTGCATAAATTCATGTCCATTGAGTCAGTGATGCTATCTAATAAATTCATCCTCTGCTGCCCCCTTCTCCTCCTGTGCTCAATTTTTCCCGGCATCAGGGTCTTTTCCAATGAGTTGGCTCTTCACAACAGGTGGTCAAAGAATTGGAGATCCAGCTTTAGCTTCAGTCCTTTCAATGAATATTCAGGACTGATTTCCTTTCTCCTTGCTGTCCAAGAAAGTCTTCCCCAGCACAAGTCGAAAGCATCAATTCTTCAGTGCTCAGCCTTCTTTATGGTAAAACTCTTACATCTGCACATGACTACTGGACAACCATAGTTTTGACTACATGGACCTTTGTCAGCAAAGTGATGTCTCTGCTTTTTAATATGCTGTTTGTCACAGCTTTTCTACAAAGAACAAATACTTTTAATTTTATGACTGCAGTCATTGCATGCAATGATTTCAGAGCCCAAGAAAATAAAATCTGTCACTCTTTCCACTTTTTCCCCTTCTGTTTCCCTTGAAGTGTTAAGAACAGATCCATGACCTAATTTTTTTAATGCAATTTAAAACCAGTTTTTTCACTCTCCTCTTTCACCTTCATCAAGAGGAACTTTAGTTCCTCTTCACCTCTGTCATTAGAGAGGTATTATCTGCATATCTGAGGCTCTTGATATTTCTCCCAACAACCTTGATTCCAATTTGTGATTCATCGAGCCCCCCATTTCACATAATGTACACCATATATGTTTTAAATAAACAGGATGACAATAAACAGCCTTGGCGTAATCCTTTCCCAATTTGGAAGCAAGTGGGTTCACTTAGAACAGTCAGTCACTTGTTTCATGTCTGGTTCTAACGTTTTGCTTCATGATCAGCATACAGGTTTTTCAGGATACAGGGAAGTTGGTCTGGTATTCCCATCACTTGAAAAATTTTCCACAGTTTGTTGTGGTCCACACAGTCAAAGGCTTTAGTGTAGTCAATGAAGCAGTAGTAGATGCTTTCCTGGAATTCCCTTGCTTTCTCTATGATCCAATATATGCTGCAAATTTGATCTCTGATTCCTCTGCCTTTTCTAAATCCAGCTTGCATATCTAGAATTTCTCAGTTTACATACTGCTGAAGCCTAGCTGGAAAGATTTTGAGCATAACTTCACTGAGGTGTGAAATAAGCACAATTGTACGGTAGTTGGAACATTCTTTGTCATTGCCCTTCTTCAGGATTTAACTGAAAATTGATCTTTCTTACTGTGGTCACTGCTGAATTTTCCAAATCTGGGGACATACTGAGTGAAGAACTTTCATAGCATCATCTTTTAGGATTTTAAATACCTCAGCTGGAATTCTATCACCTCCACTAGCTTTGTTAGTAATAATGCCTCCTAAGGTCCACTTGACTTCACATTCCAACATGTTTGGCTCTAGATGAGTGACAACACCATCATGGTTATCCAGGTTACTAAGATCCATTTTGTACAGTTCTGTGTATTCTTGCCACCTTTTCTTAATCTCTTTTGCTTCTGTTAGGTCTTTATAATTTCTGTCCTTTATTGTGTCTATCCTTGCATGAAATGTTCCCTTAATATCTCAAATTTTCTTGAAGAAATCACTAGCCTTTCCCATTTTATTGTTTTCCTCTGTTGCTTTGGACTGTTCACTTAAGAAGGTCTTCTTATCTCTCCTTGCTGTTTTCTGGAACTCTGCATTCAGTTGGGTATAACCTTCCCTTTCTCCCTTACCTTTTATTTCTCTTCTTTCCTCAGCTATTTTATAATGCCTCCTCAGACAAGCACTTTGCCTTATTGCATTTCTTTTTCTTCGGGATGATTTTGGTCACTGCTTCCATACAATGTTATGAACTTCCATCCATGGTTCTTTTGGCATTTTGTTTACCAGATCTAATCCCTTCAATCTATTTGTCACCTCCAATCTATAATCATAAGGGATTTGATTCAGGTCATCTCTGAATGGCCTAGTGGTTTCCCCCCCTTTCTTCAATTTAAGCCTGAATTTTGCAATAAGAAGCTAATGATCTGAGCCATAGTCAGCTCTATGTCTTGTTTTTGCTGACTGTATAGATGTTCCTCATCTTTGGCTGCAAAGAACATAATCAATCTGATTTCTGTATTGACCATCCAGTGATGTCCATGTGTATAGTCATCTTTTGGTTTGCTGGAAAACAATGTTTGCTATGACCAGTGTGTTCCCTTGACAAAACTCTGTTAGACTTTGCCTTGCTTCATCTTGTACTCCAAGGCCAAAAAGTGAAAGCATTAGTTGCTCAGTCATGTCTGACTCCAAGCCAAACTTGCCTGCTATTCTGGATATCTCTTGACTTCCTACTTTTCCATAGGCCTTTGAAATATTAAATAGTCAAATTATAACTCAAATCAGGTGCTGATTTTCTCTCTTAAATTGCAGGACTCTTCCCAGCACTTTACCACTGCTCAGTAAAAGTACGAGGATATTGCCTGTGAGGGAGTACTTTGATCTATTACAAGCTATTGTCATTCAGTTAAACCCCATGGGAGATTCATATAACAGATAAAATTAAAATAATTTCTAGCAAAAACCACCTTTAAAGTTGAGGAAGTGGGATAAAAGCAATGAGAAGGACAAAAACTGAATATAATGATCTTCACAACTAAGGACAGAGTTTGGACTAGAGATACTAAACCAAGGGCATAAAAATGAAACAAAATAACAAAAATTAAAAAAAAAAAAACTCATACCATCAAAAACAAGGACACAATATGGATCTGGGAAAGCTCAGAAAGGAAACAAAAATTGCTCCATATGATTAGTATAGAGAGGTTGATTAAGAGTTATAAGCAGGGTTAAAGGAGTAAATAAGGTATAGTAGGCATTCAGATACTAGCAATGTTAGGAAGCCATTACAATCTGTACACATGAAGAGAAGAGGGCAGAAAATATTTTAAAACTCCTCAGTGAGAACTTGAACTAGTGGAGGAAGGGATACCCAGCTGCAGTTGTAGAAAGCAGCAGCTGCACAGAGAAAAATGCATACTCAAGGCATAAAAGAATGAAGAATCTCTCTTCACTCTCTCTCCTTCTAATCTCATGTTACTGTTCATTTTTTGTTAAACCTAATAAGAATCCAGAAAGCAACAGGCCCTTGGTGATGCTGTCCATAGAGGTTGACCCCTGATGGTTAGGTGGATAAGAACCAAATATGTGGGATGGGTAAGCAGAAAAGAACCATCACACAATTCCATTGCTCATATTTTCAAGGTTTACCAGAATGACAAAAAAAAAAAAAAAAAAAAAAGATGTATTTTCTGGTCTTTTATAGTCACTTTTTTACGAATTCATTAAGTGACTACAAGTGTGTAGTAACTATAATGGGTCTAGAAGATCCATTTCCAATCTGACACATCAGTACAATGTCCAGGCTTTGGAAGACAGAATCATGTTGTCAATGGCACTGTTGATTCAAAACAAAAGATACTGTTGTTTGTGGAATTTACATTGCCACACATTCCTCACCTTCATTGGTATTGAATATCATCCTTTATTTCATATTTCATTTAATATGCTCATGTTTATGTACTACTTAAGGTTGTACTGAACTCATTTTATTTTGTAAAACCTTTGCTTATAGATGGAAAATTTTAAGTAACTAAATATCTTTTCCTTTTTGGGGCAATTTAAATATAACTTGAATTTTGAAAAGTATGACCCAGTTCCTAAAAGGGGAGTACTATCTAATCACTCGAATAGATATTTTATTTTCTTAATTATGTACTGGTACAACATCAAAATGTCTATATATATTTTTTTTTATTTTTAGGCTCATAAAGATTACTAGATATAGAAATGGTGAAATCTGTCCTGATAAGCCAGAAATGAAGGAAGCGGAGAGTATCTCCAGCTTCTACCCTATTTTTAATGCATTTTCATATGATATTTACCTTTTCCCTTCATATGATATTTCCATATCATTTCATATATTTCCCCTTTCCCTTCTCCAGGGGATCTTCCCAACTCAGGGATCAAACCCATGCCTCCCACATTGCAGGCAGATTCTTTACCAGCTGAGCCACAAGGAAAGCACTCATATGATAGTATTATGAGATTTTTAACTTTAATTGTTTAATGAGTCTCCTCTTTCAATGTCTGACATGAACAATATATATCCTGAGTCGCTTAGTCATGTCCGGAATCTCTGTGACTCCATGGACTATAGCTCACCAGGCTCCTCTGTCCATGGAGATTCTCCAGGCAAGAATACTGGAGTGGTTTGCCATGCACTCCTCCAGGGGATCTTTCCAACCCATGGATTGAATCCAGGTCTTCTGCATTGCAGGCAGATCTTTTACCATCTAAGCTATAATATATTCATCATTGCTTCAGAGAAGCAATAATATATTCATCAAAAACTTCTATTAATGTTTTATTTTTCAGATTATAAAGTTAAATTAAAAGTACAGTGGAAATAGTATTGTATTTGAAAGGAGAATTTATCTAAGATTAAATCCTGACCAGTCCTCTTTTTCAAACCTTCACCCAACACCCACAAATAAACCTGTTCACCAACTCTTATTCTTTCTTTCTGACTCTAAGTTTGTGCAATGACAGCAGTATTTGGTAGAAAATATCCTCTTCTCCTTTCTAACATTAAAGCAGATATTGCTGATTCATGAGGAGTTGTTCTTATTGAATAGAGATGCAGCCAAAGATTTTTTCTCATCATTTTCTGTAGCCACAATGAATTCGGAGGTAGTTGCAATAAAAGTGAAACTTACTTTTCTTCTTTGGGCTAGTAACTCAGTTTTATCAAAATTTAGATTTTTGGTGATGAACTGAAATTAGAATACCTATATTTAACAGTATTTACTTATATTTCATAAGAGTGAGGTATGTCAAGTGTCTGACATTTTGCAGCACTTTATAAATGTCAACGACTTTCTCCTTCAACCATCAATACCATAAAAAATAGCTACTTAAACTACCTCATTGCTTCTATACCATGTCACTATATAATAGTTTTTATACAAATAACTTACATTTATTTCACTTACATAATTAAGTTTACCAAAGCTAACATAAAATTTAGTGAATTACTAACTAACCATATGGTAGAGATTATACATATATGTATATACCTATTTGAACTCTTGGAACTCTAGTGTGTTGCCTTAGTACTTTTTTTAACACCAGTCTCTTCCAGGAAGCTCTGATATTGTGTAAATGCTAAGTGCCCAGAAATATTTTAGAATTGAATAGCTGAAGTACCTAAATATGTTTAATTACTTAATTTAGTCCTTTAATTCTTAATTATGTCATGGTACAACATCAAAATGTCTATATAATTTTTTATCTTCAAGCTCATAAAGATTACTAGATATAGAAATGGTGAAATCTGTCTTGATAAAAATGAAGGAAGCAGAGAGCTGACTGATCTCCAGCTTCTACCCTATTATTAATACATTTTCATATGATATTTTCCCTTTCCCTTCATATGATATTTTCATGTCATTTCATATATTTCCCCCCACATCATGTTTCATATGATAAACATAACTAAATATGTTTAGTTACTTCAACTATTAACTTCAAGTTGTTTTCCAAAGTTCAGATGGCATTATAAATATTCTGTTCCTCCAATTTTCCAACTTTTACATGTTGAAAATCTTTCATTTGTGCCTATATGCATACATACCCTTCTAGAATAGTGCCAACTCTATAAAGTAAAAATAAACACTTCCCCAACTGCCTCATGACTCACAAGTTCACATAACTGTAATAGAATCAGCATGGCCTTATTATTATGCACTGCCATGATGCTTCCTCCTCTTCAATTTTCCAACCCCCCCACCTTTTCAAATGTGCTATTTCAGATCTATCTGGAATAATAAATTGGCTAATGCTGACCCATAAATCTATATAGCATGCTACCTTAACTAACTAAGACCAGGCAGAGGCTTTGAAATTACTTCTTATACGTACTTGATTAAATTCTTAGCCAAGGGCCATTCTTCTCCCCTACCACTCTATGGAGAAGAAACAGTCATTTTCTTCTTCCAGTTACAAGAGCTTTTCAAGAAGAAACAAGTAGTCTGTGATTTTGATTGCTACAGAGAGGTCTAGTCAAGTAAGTACTTACAAGAGATCATTGAATTTATTAATTAGTAAGTCGTTGGTGAATTGAGCTCTCAAAAACTGTAGTTTCACCAAATAGGTAGGAGGAAAAAGTAACAGAGAGTAAGCTGAGACTGAAAGAAAATGCAATAGAGGCAACAGTACTATTTTGAGAATTTTTCCAGGGAACAAATTGAAAGAGAGAGAATGGAGACTGGGTAAATACTGATTTCCATGGTTGACACTTTGCTATCAAATTGGAGAATGTTCAGTATTCATGACTAATAAGCCATTATAGGTCTTTCTTCTTTTTAAAGAGCCTGAAGTTTAGACATTCATTATAAATTGAGGCAATTTGTATAGGAACCAACTTTTTTTTTGGAATGGTTAGATAATTGGTATACCTTAGTTGGACAGTCTGTACAAAGTGTTTTGAATGTTGGTCTGACTTTTTTCTTGAGACTTGTTTATATGTCAAAACCATTATCAAACTTCTAGGACTGGTTGGGATGTCTACCACATCATTATCTCTTCACTGTTAGGGGTGGAGGAAGTACCCCTTAAGTATCTGTGAGGTACCAGGATAGCCCTGTCAGTTCAGTTCAGTTCAGTCACTCAGTCATGTCTGACTCTTTGCGACCCCATGAATCGCAGCCCACCAGGCCTCCCTGTCCATCACCAACTCCGGGAGTTCGCTCAGACTCACGTCCATCGAGTCAGTGATGCCATCCAGCCATCTCATCCTCGGTTGTCCCCTTCTCCTCCTGTCCCCAGTCCCTCCCAGCATCAGAGTCTTTTCCAATCAGTCAACTCTTCGCATGAGGTGGCCAAAGTACTGGAGTTTCAGCTTCAGCATCATTCCTTCCAAAGAAATCCCAGGGCTGATCTCCTTCAGAAAGGACTGGTTGGATCTCCTTGCAGTCCAAGGGACTCTCAAGAGTCTTCTCCAACACCACAGTTCAAAAGCATCAATTCTTCAGCGCTCAGCCTTCTTCACAGTCCAACTCTCACATCCATACATGACCACAGGAAAAACCATAGCCTTGACTAGACGGACCTTAGTTGGCAAAGTAATGTCTCTGCTTTTGAATATACTATC
>SJXQ01003832.1:125299-338072 GCA_006408695.1 Aepyceros melampus | reverse complement strand
GATGCCATGATCTTCCTTTTCTGAATGTCGAGCTTTAAGCCAACTTTTTCACTCTCCTCTTTCACTTTTATCAAGAGGCTTTTTAGTTCCTCTTCACTTTCTGCCATAAGGGTGGTGTCATCTGCATATCTGAGGTTCTTGATATTTCTCCCGGCAATCTTGATTCCAGCTTGTGTTTCTTCCAGTCCAGTGTTTCTCATGATGGAGAAACTTCTCTGCATAGAAGTTCCATAAGCAGGGTGACAATATACAGCCTTGACGTACTCCTTTTCCTATTTGGAACCAGTCTGTTGTTCCATGTCCAGTTCTAACTGTTGCTTCCTGACCTGCATACAGATTTCTCAAGAGGCAAGTTAGGTGGTCTGGTATTCCCATCTCGTTCAGAATTTTCCACAGTTTATTGTGATCCACACAGTCAAAGGCTTTGGCATAGTCAACAGCCCTGTAGAAAGGATGAAAAAGGAAAAGAAAAGAAAGCTTTGAAAGTTTTGGCAATGTCCCAATGCCCTGAGATGAGGTTTCTAACAGGACAGCCCAAGTCTCATAGAATTGGGACTTTAAATTAATCTCATCTCCATCCTAAATGCAGTCCATGTATTCCTCCTCGGCAGGCAATGGAAACAAACTGGTAACTCAGGAGAGCTTCCTTTCCTCATACCAAGTATAGTGGTAATAAATTGGCAGCAGCCATCCTGTCTCATATCTTTGGTGGTTTCCCACCATCTAGGACCCTTTACAAAACCTCATTCATTGCTATGTCCTAAAGCAATTGTCCCTGACTATAAACATTGCATAATGAAAGCAGGTGTGAAGCAACACAGCCATGGATCCTCAGAGAATGTAGATCCAGTTCTCCTCAGTCCTGGCCCTGCCCTGTTGCTTGCTGGGAAACTACAGTCAAATCACCTAGAATTTTAAGTCTCCTACCTATGACAGGAGACTTAAAATTCTATGATTAGGTGATTTGTATGACAGGGGCTTCCCTGGTGGCGTAGAGGGTAAAGCGTCTTCCTGCAATCCAGGAGGCCCGGGTTCAATCCCTGAGTTGGGAAGATCCTCTGGATAAGAAAACGGCAACCCACTCCAGTACTCTTGCCTGGAAAATCCCACAGATGGAGGAGCCTGGGAGGCTGTAGTCCATGGGGTTGCAAAGAGTCAGACACAACTAAGCGACTTCACTTTATCTATGACAAAGAGATAACAGTGATATCTTTGTCCTAGGGTTCTTCTGGAAAATAAATGATCTCTATTATAAACATCCCTAGCCAATCCCATCCCTAGCCTCACCAAAGTGTACTTCATATTTGATGACTGAACAACTATGTATTCATTGTTTAGACCACATGAAAAGCAAACCCAAAAGTCTTTGGGCAAATCTACAGAAAAATAAGCCTGGCTAAGATTAAGAAAAGCCATGGGCAATTAAAAAGACATATCAGTGTATGTCTATGTGAATAGAATGATGTATATCATGTTTATCCCTTTGTTAAATACATTTATAAAAATAAAAATTACTGAAGGTGAAAAATGAGAAGAAATCAGCATTATTAGATACTAAAAGATGAGATGGTTTCTAATTATGTTTATTTCAAAACAAGTTTATATGTATAGAGTATCATTTCCTATTACATTCTATAAAATATGTCTGCAATTGCTTCTTCAGGAAATGAAAGCCTCATCAAATGTGACTGGCAAGAGAGTTATGCCCTTTGCTCTCAAGGAAATTTGGAAAGCACATTATATTAAATCATTTGAGAAAAAAAAATTTAAAGGAACATGATTAATTTTATTAAGCATTTACCTCCAAGCATTGAAATGTCACAAGACTAATGTCTTGTACAAAGCACTCTATAAGATGTTGAACTAGTTAGAAACAGGATTTCTTATTCCATCTCTGACCAGACACTCTAAAACTTTCTGAATGTATAAAACTTATCCTCTTACTAAAACTCACATGGATAGGGAGTAGATACTTGACTGTAATAGTAAAGATAATGGAGAAAAAGACACAAAGAACAAGATCAAATTATGCTTTGTACAGGTCAGTGGTCAGGACTATGAGGAAAAGCCAACTTGTTAGAGGAGTCTAGTTTCTTTTTTTATAGTATACAAATATAGTCTGTCATTCCGCCTCAGAGTGTTTCATTTCTGGTAAAAATTTGTTTATACTTTGCACTCTTTCCACAGTTTCTAGAAGTGAGTTAGGAGGAGCCAAAGTCATCTACTAGTTCTTATAACTCTGACTCCATAACCCTTAGTGAAATTCACCATTGGAGATGTCTTCATGCTGAGCTATTACACTGCAATTTGACACTTTTGTTGAAAAAGAAAAACAAATTACATGACTGTGCTGTTTAGAAAGCAGCACTTCCAGACCAAATCTCCTTTGATGTCTTCTATTCCATAGTGATTGAAACATTTACAATATCCATTTTAAGCAAAAAGCTGTTGGCCATGGTTTGGCATCAATTACAACCTTGAACCCCATATATGTGTTTCTTTCATCATTATGGTTTTTGAGATTGAAAATGCTTTTGAAACCTTAAGGAATTTAGTTGAACTTTTATCTTTCCTCTAGTACATCATCACAAAGGAGAAGTTTTATTCTGCAACAGAAGGCAAATTCAGGTATGTTCTCTATTAAAAATCAGAGGAATTGGTTTATCTGCACATTATTCATTATTTTATTGACTTAGTGTTAGCAAATTGAGTTTCAAAGATAAAAGGTATAGATTTTCTATCCCCTCAGATAGTATAGATTAACATGACATAGTTATATCAAAATAATTCCAGGGAAGCATGTGCCAAAAATTGTGGTAGCACTAAGGTTGGAATAAGCAGTTCTTCTTACTGCAGAAGGGGCTGAAGCATGGACTGTAAACTGGTGTTTTTCTCTATTAAAAATCAGAGGAATTGGTTTATCTGCACATTATTCATTATTTTATTGACTTAGTGTTAGCAAATTGAGTTTCAAAGATAAAAGGTATAGATTTTCTATCCCCTCAGATAGTATAGATTAACATGACATAGTTATATCAAAATAATTCCAGGGAAGCATGTGCCAAAAATTGTGGTAGCACTAAGGTTGGAATAAGCAGTTCTTCTTACTGCAGAAGGGGCTGAAGCATGGACTGTAAACTGGTGTTGATTGAAGACAGTATTCATAGAGATTACTGAGATGGAGCTTAACAGGTCAAAAGGATTTTTGATGCTGTAAGATGTGAAAGGCAGAGAAATCACAGAATCATGTGTAATGCACAGAAAGGGTTTCCACAGTTATTAAAATATAAAAGCTAGGTGATATGATATAAAAGTCTTACATTTATAAATTGAAAATGACTTATAAATTAAATGTGTCTGTATGATTTAGATGCCATGTACATAGTTTCAGGATGACATATAGATCTAAATCTTGGAAATCTAGATATTCTGTTGAATTGTCAACTTGCTCCAGTACACAGAATCATTAACTAATCTGGAATATTGAAGAAATATGTAGTTAGATGAAAACATGATGTAAGTTTTGATATTGTCATGTTTGAGGTAACTGTGTATATGCAGATGGACTATCTACTGGAGGAATTAAATATTTTAAATTAACTCTCACAAAATAGGTATTGTCTATAGCCAGTGGAAATTTATTGTATGATGTAGGGAGCTCAAATCTGGTGCTCTCCAACACCCTAGAGGGTGGGAGGGAGATTCAAGAGGCAGAGGACATACTTATACCTATGGCTGACTCATGTTGCTATATGGCAGAAACCAACACAATATTGTAAAGCAACTTTCATCCAATTAAAAATAATTTTTTAATTTAGAAGAGATAATATAATTTTAATGAACAGTTTTATATCTATTTTAAGGTAGGTACCTTAATAGATTCTAGGAATATATTTTATGAACAGAGGCAACATGTTTGTTCTCTCTTTGAGTTGGCAATTTACTGGGTGCAGAGAAAGATGCTTCCATGTGCACTGCACAGCATGTTCTTCAACGCTATTCAGTTCTTATTCTTTCGTTAGATCTGTTTTACAAAAACTGCAAGTTGTAGGTATCTGATAGCAGTGAAAAATAATTAGTGCCAATAGATATGTAAAAGGCTTTCCAATTCAGTCTATTTAATTGACTTCCATCAGGCACCATGTAAACACCCTTCACTGCTTCCATATCCATACTCATTTTGAAATTTCTACACAGTAAACATGTTCTTTGGAGTCTCCATTAATTTCATTAAAACATCATCTTAACAATTCATTACATAAAATCCCGAACATATTTACTTTTTACACTCATAGGACACTTTCTTTTGAAAATTATCTTTTCACACAGAGAGTATATTCACTGAATATACACTGACAATAATACATCCTTTGAAATGAACCACAACTCTAATTTGTTAGTAAACCACAAGGACACAAGCCTTTGTCCTCCTCAGGAGATAGTACAAAGGTGATGATAAGAAAGTTTGGTGGCAGCTAGCCAGATGAATTATGAAAGGGTTCAAAGAGAAAAAACAGAAAGTTTAAAGACTTAGATGCAAATAAAGAAGGTGCTGAATTAAAGGAATGGAGTCTAAATTGGATGGAAGAAAGAAAAGAGAGTTTCAAAAAAAAAAACAGTCAAAAGCAGACACTCCAGCTCTTTAAAGATATATACTTGCTCTTAAAGGAAATAAAATGACATTCAAAATGGAATATAATGATGAATTTTATCTTTTTGTCTCCAGTCTAGATGCTGATAGGGAAAAAAAAATAATGGTGGCAGGTGAATACATGGAAACTGATTAGAAGTAACTAGAAAAGGAAAGGGCTTCCCTGGTGGCTCAACAGAAAGAATCCACCTGTAATGAAGAAAACAAAGAGACGTGGGTTCGATCCGTGGGTGGGGAAGATCCTCTCGGGGAGTGCATGGCAACCCACTCCAGTATTCTTGCCTGGTGAATCCCACTGACAGAGAAACCTGACAGGCTACAGTCCATGGAGTCACAAAGAGTTGGACATGACTGAAGTGAGCACGCATTCATGCAGAAAAGAAATACTACATAGATATTTATAATAACAGCATCTTGGACATATAGTTAATATATATTTATTAATTGAATGAGTATAACATAAAGAATTCAAAATATCCTGCTGCTGCTAAGTCGTTTCAGTCATGTCTGACTCTGTGCAACCCCAGAGACAGCAGCCCACCAGGCTCCCCAGTCCCTGGGATTCTCCAGGCAAGAACACTGGAGTGGGTTGCCATTTTCTTCTCCAATGCATGAAAGTGCAAAGTGAAAGGGAAGTCGCTCAGTCATGTCCGACTCTTAGCGACCCCATGGACTGTAGCCCACCAGGCTCCTCCATCCACGGGATTTTCCAGGCAAGAGTACTGGAGTGGGGTGCCATTGCCTTCTCCGCAAAATATCCTAGAACTCTGAATTATGCAGTTTAATGGCAGGCAGTGTTATCTACTGAGATAGAGTTTATGGTATAAGAAAGTCTTAAATATATTTAATGGTGACAACATATAATAGTGATAATATAAAATAAAGAGAAAAGTTAAAAATAAAGACTGAGGAAGGAATGATCTATAATGTTCATCTGAAGAAAACAGGATATATGATACAAAGTTCAGGATGAAGAGACTGCACCCCTTTTCCACTGTGAAAGCAGGGAGAGGTACAAATTTCCCAAAATATGGAACAAATTTAATTAGGCTGGTACATTTAAGATGTGAAGGTGTTACTATATAATTGCTTCTATTTCATCTGAGAAACAGAAGGCAAAGTTATGTCCGGAGAGAGGGGAAGGAGATGGTAGAATCAGCACAGTTTGACACAACTACAGAAAATCAAAACAGACATGGTAAATTTTTGATAGAGAATCATCACGGGAAATGCGGAACAACAGTTGACATTCATTGCTGAGATCTAGTTGTGGATGGTGATCATTATGGAACCTCTGCTGAAAAGTTAAAGCAATTGTTCTTAGCATTGTCAAGCTGCCTGTGTGTAATCATAACACAAGTACATATGACTTGGGAGTTTCAGCATGGAGACATCACACAAAGAACATCCAGTAAGTGAGGTTATAAAATTAGAAAGAAATGAGTTGAAATGATTCATCATGGTCTAAACTTCACAAAGAAATAAAGGAAATGAGAAGTTCTGTTCAATAGGTTAAAGTAGAAAGTGAAAGAAAGTGAAAGTGAAGTTGCTCAGTCATGTCCAACTCTTTGAGACCCCATGGACTGCAGCCTGCCAGGCTCCTCCATTCATGGAATCTTCCAGGCAAGCATACTGGAGTGGTGAGCCATTTCCTTCTCCAGGGGAAGTTCCCAAGCCAGGGATTGAACCTCAGTCTCCCATACTGCAGGCAGACTCTTTACCGTCTAAGCCTCCAGGGATACCCTTCGAAAAACTGAAAGTAGGAGAAAATAGGGAGATAAATATATTGATGGGGCTGATGAAGTACAAAAAAACAGGTGAAATGAGAGAGACTGAGCAGGCAGGCTGGTCACAGAAAGAACTTTTGAATTAGTGAAATACAGATACAGGAGTTTCTGATGGAAAGAGGAGTTTTTTCTCATTTCAGTCCCCACTCCCATTCTACAATTCACCAGCTCCAGGACATCAAGCTGATTGCTTCATATTTCTGACGCCTCTTCCTCCCTCCACCATTAAAATGGCATTGTCAATCAGTTCAGTTTCTCAGTCATGTCTGACTCTTTGTGACCCCATGGACTGCAGAACACCAGGCCTCCCTGTATATCACCAACTCCTCAAGTTTACTCAGACTCATGTCCATTGAGTTGGTGATGCCATCTCAACCACCTCATCCCTTGTTGTCCCCTTCTCCTCCTGCCTTCATTCTTTCCTGGCATCAGGATTTTTCCAATCAGTCAGTTCTTCGCATGAGGTGGCCAAAGTATTGGAGTTTCAGCTTCAGTCCTTTCAATGAATATTCAGGACTGATTTCCTTTAGGATGGACTGAAAGGATCTCCTTGCAGTCCAAGGGACTCTCAAGAGTATTCTCCAACACAACAGTTCAAAAGTGTCAATTCTTTGGTGCTCAACTTCCTTTACAGTCGAACTCTCACATCCATACAAGACTACTGGAAAAACCATAGCTTTGATTAGATGGACCTTTGTTGGCAAAGTAATGTCTCTGCTTTTTAATATGCTGTCTAGGTTGATCATAACTTTTCTTCCAAGGAGTAAGAATCTTTTAATTTCATGGGTGCAGTCACCATCTGCAGTGATTTTGGAGCCCAAAACAATAAAGTCTGCCACTGTTTCCACTGTTTCCCCATTTACTTGCCATGAAGTGATGGGACCAGATGCCACGATCCTAGTTTTCTGAATGTTGCATTTTAAGTCAACTCGTTCACTCTCCTCTTTCACTTTCATCAAGAGACTCTTTAGTTCTTCTTTGCTTTAAGGGTGGTCTCATCTGCATATCTGAGGTTATTGATATTTCTCCTGGAAATCTTGATTACAGCTTGTGCTTCTGCCAGCCCATCATTTCTAATGATGTATTCTGCATATAAGTTAAATAATCAGGGTGACAATTTACAGCCTTGACATACTCCTTTCCCTATTCGGAACCGGTTGTTGTTCCATGTCTAGTTCTAACTGTTGCTTCCTGACCTGCATACAGATTTATCAGGAGGCAGGTCAGGTGGTCTGGTATTCCTATCTCTTTAAGAATTTTCCATAGTTTGATGTGATAAAATAGCATTAGTCAGTGTTTTTCAAATTTTAGTTTTATAAGAATCATTTGGATAGTACAGAATCCAGAGACTGATTTTTTTTTTATCTGAATTTAGGCCTCAGAGTGTACAGTTTCCAAAGAAAGTAAGGTCACAATTTTATCAGTACTGCTATGGACTGGGCTATCTCACAGACAGCTAAACTAGAGATAATGTATAAAAATGTTACTTGTTATACAGCATATAATCAAGTATCAGTTACTCTTCTCAATGAATATTTACTTGTTGCTATTATAGAAAAGGTGAAGTATCAAAATCTAAAGAACTGTAATAAGTGTATTAGTAAAAGGAATTCTAACTACCCAAGTAAATTGCATCTGAGTCATTTTCAAGTTTTTACTTTTGACATTCCCAATCTCTCTTAGTCAAGTGATAAGAGTGCACAGACTGAAACAATACTGTAAAAGGAGACTTCACAAATATCTCTAAAGCATTTTGGTCTAAGCATTGACTTAGTATATCATGGAGATAATATGGTTTTCAGAATTATTCTTTTATTACCTAACCATTTATCTTATATTCTTTTGCCAAATACCTCTTCACTCTGATAATTCCTATTCCTATATAGTCATTGTTACCAATAGCTACATAATTCTTGTTCTGCTATTGTGCACCCCCCACAGATCCAACTCAATTTGTTTATAGTTCATGAATAATTACAACAAACACAAACTAAGTTTTAATGAAGCAATAAAAAGAAGCTGATTAGCCCTAGATTTCATTGAGCTAAGAGTGTTGATTCTATGTTGTTTCCTTCCCAGAAGACGTGGGTGATGGTAAAAAAACAGATGCAAGTAATAAAACTGCTAACATAGAATGCTTATGAAGAATGCTATGGAAATAATAGAGAACAATACATACTATTATTATGTATGTGTGTGTGTGTGTGTGTGTGTATAATCACTTAAATTCAGTATTCACTTTAGCTCAGATTAGGTACAGAAAACTATAACAATTTCATATAATCCTCATTACATAATAAAGGAGAAAAATCAATGCCTCAGGATAATTAGTATTATTTCCTAGAAATGACTTTTAAAAGGAATTTATGGCTTCAGACCTTATTCAGTAGATACTGAACAAAACAACAGACAATGAAGTTTAAAGTACTTTTGCAGTTGAATTCAGGTCATATAAAGTGAATGTGGAATTTAACCCAGGTCCATGTTCCCAGAGATTACTGATGCTTCAACACCTCTGCCCCCATCCAACACACACAGTTCTGCACTCCAGAATGAGCTAATTTCAGAAGACACACCCTTCTCTATAGGACTTACTGTCCATTCTTGTTCACAGCTCCTGTAAATTCAAATTTGCCTTCTTTATCTGCCTCCATAGAACCCCAAACCCATTTCCTTTTCTTTGAGATGTTCCCTATTAATGATCATCTTTCTATACAATAATCTGAATAAAGCAATCTCCTTAATCATGTAGGCCATATGGCCAGTCACTATCTTCATGCTGCACAGGAACTGAAAATAAAATACGAAAGAATTTTTTTCTTTTCAGGGTCTCTATCTTGTTCACTTGGCTAACTTCTTTTCTCTATTTAAAAAAAAGTTTAGAAAACAGGTCAGACATCTAATTCCCATTACTTTAGAAAAAGTTTAATTTTTATACATCTATTTCATGAGCCTTGAGGCCTTAAGCATTCCCAAGGCCTTATGTTTCTATCTGTACATACTTACTACTCTAAGTCTAAGAAAATAGCAAGTAATTTTTGAAAACGTGAAGGAATAATGAGGTCAAATTTAAGAAAGAATAAAGGAAAAAAAAAGAACAGCTTCAGGTTTTTTGTCTCTCCAGGTGTTTGGTCTTAAATTGCTAATCTTCACAAAATTTTCCATCTATAAGGCTAGCATTTTATGGTGGTCATCTCCACCAAAATGAATTCATCATGACACTCCCATTTGCATATTCTGGTTTATTGCTTGTACTGCCTGTACTTTTCTGGTGAAAATGAATTATAAACAAAGAGTTCTGCTCTCAACATTTATAATTAGGGTGTTAGCACTTCCTGTGCTTAGGTTTACTTTTCAATTTTCTTTTTTACTTCACTATCCAACTTACATATTTTACACATTTCATCCTTCAGAAAACATCACAGATTTTCTTCACTGTTTTCCTTTCCATTTGAAACTAAAATGAGCTATTACAGAAAACAGATATTCACATGAGAAATGTTTTGCCTTCCAGTCTTAGCTGGACTTCTGCTCAGGTGCCTTAACCAAGACCTCTGTAGAGTCAGTCTCAAACAGGTCCTATGTTTTCTCTTCATTCAGCCTCCAATCTTACTACCAAATATTTGAGTCTCATTCTCAAAATTTTACACAGCAACTATTTAAGCTAAGATAATATGACACCACTGTACAATATGGAGCATTTCACTTGTTTACTGATGTAGAAATTAATCTGCCACCAACACATAAAACTTCAACTGGTATAGGAGTCAAGATTTGCTTTTTTATTCTTATATTTAATACTAACCATTACTATACATTCTTATTTTCATAATTTGTTGTATGACAGCAGGTTTACTTCTTACAAAGCTTGGTGACTTGTATTTACTGAACTAAAATGAAGCATAACCTCTGTTTCATCCTAACACAATCATCCACCATATAACCAGAGCTATTGTAGGTGATCCATGAACAGCTTTGAAAGAACAAATAAATCATGCACTATATCATCTCTGCAAAAGTTATTTTCATTCACATTACAACTAGACCTCAAGAATGGCATTTTCATACTGTTTAGTTATATTGTAAATAACACAGAAAAAAAAAAGAAGTGTATAAAAGGAGATGCAAGTTTTAGCAAAATATTCCAAAATCAAGCATTTATAACACTGCATGTAAGTATCATAATGACTATTACTATATATTTAATATAAACATTTCATAAAGATGCTGAAAGAAATGTGAAAATATTTCAACCACTCTAACCACAGGCACTTTTATTGGCCACTTCACCATCAACATATGCTCATTTTCAGTCTAATATTTTCCTTGCCAAATTGATAATCAAGTTGAAATTATTCTTGGGTAAAATATACCATCACCTTACAAATATTCAATTAAATTTGTGTTAGTCATAGTTTTGATGTGCAGTGATGCAGGAGGGAGCACTTGAAACATTAGATAGTTGCCAGTTATAAGTACTCATTTCAAACTATAAATTTTTAGCTAAAGTAAAATTAAATTCTTTGCTGAGAACTTATTGTTCAAGTTGTTTATAGTCAATAAATCTCCTTAGAAAGTATTATTTATGTTGCTAAAGAGTTGAATGAAAGAAAAAGATATGTAATTAGAATAATGACCTGGGAAAAAGATTATGATGAATAGAAATCTGTCATTAGGGAAACCCAACTATTGATGGGCTTATTTGTAACCTTAATTTTAAAACTCTAGAATTAAAAAAAAAAAAGAGCAAACAAGGGCTATCAAGTAAGAGAACAGTACCTAAAGATATAAACATTCCCCTTTATTTAAATTAGGTAAACTGTAATTTAAAAACAATTATCCCCATATATACCTTGGTTTAGATTTCACATAGCTTATTTTTTGACTACAGAAAAATAAGTAAAAATGAGTATCCTCAAGACATTTTAAAAAGCAATCATGAGCTATTTATTGAATCTACTATCTTACAGTGATAAAAGGATATTCCCTTTGGCAGATTGTTTACTTTTCCCACAGAAAGAAAAGGAGTAATTACTAAGGATCTCACAATATTGTTTTTGATAATATAAATAGAAAAAGATCCCAGTACCCACCCAGGGGAGGTGGTTACATAATTTATACACTACCTATGCTATAAAATACCGTGAAGCATTTCAAATGAAGGTGAAGGTGAAGGTGAAGTCACTCAGTCGTGTCCGACTCTTTGCGACCCCGTGGACTGTAACCTACTAGGCTTCTCCGACCATGGGATTCTCCAGGCAAGAATACTGGAGTGGATTGCCATTTCCTTCTCCAGGGGATTTCAAATGAACAGAGTAGATATATATGTACCAAAATGCAAACAGAAACATGATATATTTTTAAAAGACATGAATCCTATATTTAATATCTGTAAGAAAAAAAGATTGTGTGTGTGTGTGTGTGTGCGTGGTAGAGTGAATACAAATCTCTACTTCAAACTCCTGCTTCAAAAATATAACTTTAAAAAATCTTTTCTGTAGTTCATTTTAATCTTTACATTTTCAGTAGGTAAAACTTTAATCTCATCAATTTGAGAGTACATCAGTCTCTTTAGCCAACCACTCTCCCTCACAGTTCCCATATAACCCTGGGATCTTCCATAGTGCGAAGGCACCCTTATTCCCTGGCAGCTGTCCATGCTGGAAGTATACTAGGATTTATTCATCATTTATCTGATCTTCTCCTGTCACTACACATGGCTAGAATTTATGGTTCCCTCGACTGTGAGAGCAAAGCTCTTACAAATAAACAACTTTTGAGTAAGGAAGTTCAGGAATGCTTATGCTGCAAAATTATCTGTGTCAGATATAGCCAGGTAGTGACTCTCCTTACAGGATTAAAAAACAAAACCAAAGTTGAGGTGGGGAAACAAATTACTCTTTCCTCCCTCAGTTTAATATCAGCCAAAATTAGTTCAAGCTAAGGTGGGGACAGGTAGAAATACAGACATATTCTAACTAAATTTGTTACTAAAAAACTCTTTGTAAAGGATACACTCTTTTAATAAAAGGCAGACTTTTTTTTTTTCATTTAGAGCTCAAGAGAAATGTGGCAAAGAAATTCTTTCAAACCACTTGACAAATTTAAATGGAATCTGGAAAGTCCCACACAAAATATCAAATAATGAGCTAAGAAGCTGATCATAAATTATGTCTGTCACAGATTTTAGATTACAAAACATGCCAAACAGAATAAATAATAGGAAAACCAAATAGTCCCATATCTACTAAAATACAAACTAAAATGTTTGTAAATGATCAAATCCCAGATGTCTTCTCTGCAAAATTCCACATATATATAAAATCAGAGTTTTTATACATATACACACACACCTATACATTTGTTTCTTGCTTGATTTTATTAGGTCAGAAAATTCTCATTTTCAAAATCTTATTAGGATATCAAAAGGACAACAATCAGAGGCAATGGCAATGTCTCTCATAATGATAGTTGCAAATCCTAACCAATGTATTATCAAATTGAATCTATCTATGTATAAAAAGAATAATACATGCATCATGACCAACTGCAGTTATAACCAAAAGATACATGAGCAAAAGTCACTTAATTCACCATAGAAACAGAAAAATGGGAAAAGACTAATTTACTTCAATAAAAATGGAAAACTAATTTGATAAAATTTAATATTCATTAATGATAAAAATCTGCCATTGGCAACAACAAAGGGATTACACTAATAAGACAGAGAAGACAAATTCTGGATGATCTCTCTCATATGTAGAATCTAATAAATAAATAAATCATATTCATGGATTCATAGAAAAGATTGGTGGTTGCCAGAAGCAAAGGAGGTGGAAGAGATGGGTGAACTGTTTTTATTGTTCTCTTTACTAGTTTAAATAAATTGAAAAAAAAAGTGCTCATTGGTTCAAAGAGGATTAATAAGGTTTATGAGACATGAGATCTCTTTATATAAGGTAACTAAAATGAAAAGCTGCTAGCAAACTACACTAAAACTATGTTATTTTTTGTAAAGAGGTGTATGCTTATCAGGAGTCAGAAAGCTTGCAGCCATTTTAGAATTGTAAAATTAATAAAATTTAGAATTATCACTGGTACATATAAAAATTGTCAGCATTCAATATATTCAATGGTGAAGTATTTTTTTCCTTAAAATTGAGAAGGAAACATGAATGTCCATTCTCACAACTTCTATTTAAATATCCAACTCCTATTCAATTCAATAAAACAAGAATAAGAAATGGAAATCACAAAGATTAAAGAGGAAAAATTAAATGTCAGTTTTACAACATCAAGATTGTATACGTAAAAATTTTAAAATAATATCCCCTCAAAATTGTTAGAATAAATTCCTGAAGTGTGCTAAAATAAATACCAATATACAAAATTCAAGTGTAGTTCAATATACCATTAGAAAATATTTAAAAATAAAATTAATAAATAAACAAAATCATTCATCATAACTTCAAAACACTTCAATACCTAAAAATACACCTAATGAATACTGTTCAAACATTCACCCCCCAAAAAAAACAACTATAAAATAGTGAAAATAAATGAAGCCTATATGTTTTCATTACTCATGTCATAGATTGGAATGCTTAATATTTATAATGTCAGTTTTCTCAAAATTACTATATAGATGTAACACATCCTCAAAATTTTGTTTTGGATTCCAAAGTTCATATGGAAATCCAAACAACCAAAGATATCTGCAAAGCTACAGTATTAGCAATTAATGCAATGTGATATTGGCACTTGACAAAAAGAATATGTAAATACCCTTAAGACATGAAAAAGGTGCCGAAACTCATTAGTCATCAGGAAAATTCATTTTCAATCCTAGTGATAGACCACATCAACAGAAATCAGCAAAATTTACAAAGACTAACAGACAATAAATTACAGAAATAGTGGTACTATTTATGTTGAATTGATGGGCTGTATATTTGTATATCCATTATGAAAAACTATTTAGCAGTATTTATGATTTGTACATTAATGATTTGTAGTTAATGATTTGTACATTCTAAAACCAGCTGTTTTACTCCCTGGCATGTATAAATCATGCATGTAAAAATGTGGACAAAATTATATGTGTGTGTGTGTGTGTGTGTGTTAGTTGCTCAGTTGTGTCCAACTCTTGTGACTCCATGGACTGTAGCCCAGCAGGCTCCTCTGAACATGGAATTCTCTGGGCAAGAATACTGGAGTGCATTCATATTCCCTTCTCCAATATAAATAGAAGCATTATTTTCATAGTCCCAAACTGCAGTAATGTGATTGAATTTCACACACACACACACACACACACACACACAGTAAAATATCAAATGGTATATAAATTTTAAAAATGGGACAGCTTGTACTTTTCCCAGTTCTGCAAAATCATTGATCTGACATCATCCCTCCATGATTGGTAATTATATCATCCTGGTAGAGTGTCTTCTCCAAACTTGTGTCATGACCTTCTATTGTCAACATAAGGAAAATGATTCATTCCTTTTCTAACTGAAGATTTTTCTTGTGGTTGACTTTTCTTTGTCTATCCTCTGGTGTGCCATCACTATTTCATAAAGCAACCTTATGGTATTTCAGGAGCTACAAAAACTGGTCTCCAGGTATACAACTTTAAACATGTTTTGAATTATATATTTTATTTGATATTTACAAACACATGCTTCTGAAATCTTCTAAACAGATGGAAAACCCAGCTAAAGGCAGATTCAATCCCATGTGGCAACTGCCAGCCATGAATTGAATGAACAGAAGCTACCTAGTAGGGCACACCCACCCTAGTTAGCATAATCCCTCCCTGACACAATGATTGCATAAGCATTTATCCTAGCCACAGCTCTTTTGTTTTTTCTCGGTCACAATGGGGATTTTAACTAATTGCTTGCTTGTTTCCCTTCAGTCCTGATAGATTCTTTGCAACCCTATTGGATTGTAGCCTGCCAGGCTCCTCTGTCCATGCGATCCTCCAGGCAAGAATACTGGAGTGGGTTGCCATTTCCTATTCCAGGGGATCTTCCTCACTCAGGGATCAAACCCACATCTCTCGTGTCTCCTGCATTGGCAAGTGGGTTCTTTACCAGTAGCGCCACCTGAGAACTTCTATTAAATTTCCTAAAGAGCTACCAAGCAGCTCTAGCTATTTCCAAATTTAGAAATTCCTCTTGCCTCTGAGACTAACTCCTTATAAAGGCAAGAAACGGTTAGTCTTTGAGCTATTAAAACCTGCTTCCAGTTTATTCTTCCAGTGGGGCTGAAGATGAGTCATCTCTCAAAGGTTGGTTTTTCCAGAATTCTCTTATATGAGAGCAATTTGACAGCAACTAAGGTGTCCATGACTTCTTTTAAACCTGTTTCCCTTCACTGAAATCTGTTATTAAGGATATGTGCTACACAGAATTTTAGCAAGTTACCCTTTCGTTTTCCGCCTGAAATCACATAGAGTTCTCTATTGTGACATACTGTGGGCTTCCCCGATAGCTCAGTTGGTAAACAATCCGCCTGCAATGCAGGAAACACCAGTTTGATTTCTGGGTCTGGAAGATCCACCGGAGAAGGTATAGGCTACCCACTCCAGTATTCTTGTGCTTCCCCTGTGGCTCAGCTGGTAAAGAACCCCCTACAACGTGGGAAACCTGGATTCGATCCCTGGGTTGGGAAAATCCCCTGGAGAAGGGAAAGGCTACCCACTCCAGTATTCTGGCCTAGAGAATTCCAGGGACTGTATAGTCTATGGGGTCACAGAGTCGAACACGACTGAAAGACTTTCACTTTCACTTCCATTGTGGCATAACAAATCATCAACTCTCAGCAACTGCGACATGTGTAATCTTACAATTCCCGCACATAAGCCGGCCAGGCCAGACTCACCTGTATCCTCTGCTCTGGGTCTCAGGAGGCAGCCATCAAGGTGTCCTCCTGACGGCGGCTCCAGGGTTAGAAGAGGCGACTCCCAGATTCGTGGAGGTGGTTGGCCCCAACTTCCTGCTGACAGCTGACAGGAGGCACCTCAGGCCCCAGTGACCCCTCAGCTCCTGAGGCCACCAGCATCTCCCGAAGGCAGCCCACGGTTCCTGGTAGCAGTCTGGCACCAGGAGGCCTCCGAGGCACACGTTAGTACTGAGCGGCGTCCCTCATTTTCCTAGGCCCCACAGCTGAGAAGCCAGCTAGGCAGCCACTACGCAGTGAGACTGGAGGTCTCAGTACAGAGGCCTGAAAGTTTCCTTCCGCCCAAGCACCACGTCCATTTCCTGGACCTGAGCCTTGAAGAGCAGCAGGCCCGCGAGGGCCCGCGGGGGATGCTCTTCCAGGGCGTGGCCTGCTGGTTATCCTTCAGACTTGGTCGCCGCGGCCTCAGCCACCACAGCCTCGGCCGGCCTCGTCTTGGACTTCAGGTCGGCTCCCAGGTGGAGCAGAGACACTCCTGAGGCCCAGGCCCAGGCCTGCTGGGAAGCGCCCTGCGCCGGCACACCAGGCCACAGATGGAGACCCGGTGGGGCCAGAGGACACCCTGCAGCCCTCAGAGCTCACCGCCCGCCTGCCGCCCTTGCACGCCGGGCCGCAGAGGAAGACTCCGCTCCCGACCGGAACTTCCGGCCACAGCCACCACCTCTGCGCCTGAGCCCGAAGTTCTCATGAGAGGTAGGGAACCTGCTTGCGGTTCTTAAAGCCTTGAGAATTGCGTTAAAAAACCTTGCAAACATTAAAAGCATGATTAAGCTTACAAGTGTAAAGGCAAACCTTTTTCCAACTCAAATCAAATAACAAGATCAAATTTCTTAGCAAATTTCAAGTGTGCACTACAGGCTTATTAACTATAGTTAATATGTCTCTTGATCTATTTCTTTTTAACCTTAAAATTAGTTAAATTGACTTCCCACGATATTGAAAAAAAAAAACTTAATGAATGATATTTGGTGTAAACTCGAGATTTCTTGACCTCTCTCTTTTTTCAATTAAAACCAGTGATCCCAGTTTAGGGAATAAAAATATGACCTTCTAAATAAATTAACAGATACATTATTTTCCACATATAACATGCCAACATTAGTTTGTTTAAATAGTAATACATGGAATAACTGGAAATAATGATTGACTTATGCCATTTTAAAAGAAAATATCTCTACCTGTCTTTCACACAGATGAATAAATGTAAATACATAATTTGTAATCAATAGAGTAGGTGGAAGCAAATAAGGAAAAGCTGAATCTATTCACTGATAAATAAAGAATTATATAATGTACTAATCTGGATTTATGCATACAAATTAAGGAAGCTTCAAAGTAGGAATTTGGGGCGATAGATGTCTGTCATCAAGTTTTTATAAATAACCAGAATCTATAATGATAAATAATATATAGGAACTACAAGTATAAATAGGACTTCCCTGGTGGCTCAGAGGTTAAAGCATCTGCCTCCAACGTGGGAGACCTGGGTTCGATCCCTGGGTTGGGAAGATCCCCTGGAGAAGGAAATGGCAACCCACTCCAGTATTCTTGCTTGGAGAATCTCATGGATTGAGGAGCCTGGTGGGCTGCAGTCCATGGGGTCACAAAGAGTCGGACACGACTGAGTGACTTTACTTACTTACTTACTTACTTACAAGTGTAAATGCCTTCAAGAAACACTATGAAACAGTCTTTTAGATTCTGCTTAGGAATCATTCAAAGTATGTGTGAGTTTGGAGGTGGTAGAGATGTCAGCTAATCTATCAAAGCTGCAGAGCTACTCAAATAGTTCATTTTAATACTACTTTGAACTTAGTGCCTAATTTATTCAAATCTGTTTTTTCTTTCCTCCCTCTCTATCCCTGTTGAAGTGAATAGACTATCATATAGTGGATAATAATGTAGCTTCTAGATTCAAACTTAGCAAGTCTGAGTGTTCACTTTATATTGTATGATGGTTCAGTAATTAATGAGATAGTACATGTATCAAGTTATATAACAATGCTCAGTACATAAAAAGTGCCCAATATATCTTGACTATTTTTATCAAGGAAAAAAAATACACACATGCATATATGAATGTATGTGCATTGTACATATAGGTATAGGTATAAACATACTTATATATGCTATCATATGTAATATGCAAAAATATGATATGTACACATACCTATTTTCCACATTAAATTAATAAAAATTAGGTTGATATATTTTTGTGTATTAGCCTATTTTATATATATATATAACTTACGTATAACTTAAGTTATATAAGTATGTAAGTATAACTTATACTTTAGCATTTCACAGTAACTGAGCCACAAAATATTGAATTAAGTGTTTAAGTGACAGGACTTGACAGCTTCCAAAAGTCAAAGTGAAAGAGAAAAGTGTCATTGGTGGAAACCACATTGTGGGCTACTTAATACACTTTGACTGTTAGCTAAGGAATTTTTAAACTGCCAAAGATGAATAATTATCTGATGCTCCCTATCCTACCAGTTTTATAACTTACTTTAGTATTAGGTCTTAGCTTAGTATCCTTCCATTATTGAGGCTATGACATTTTATTGTAAACTTTCCAAACAGTTTTATTCCTTCTAATGCAATTCTGCAGATTTTATCTCTATACTGTCAATTATGTCATAAGCATAAACTTGGAAACCACATTGTGGGCTACTTAATACACTTTGACTGTTAGCTAAGGAATTTGTAAACTGCCAAAGATGAATAATTATCTGATGCTCCCTATCCTACCAGTTTTATAACTTACTTTAGTATTAGGTCTTAGCTTAGTATCCTTCCATTACTGAGGCTATGACATTTTATTGTAAACTTTCCAAACAGTTTTATTCCTTCTAATGCAATTCTGCAGATTTTATCTGTGTACTGTCAATTATGTCATAAGCATAAACAGTGACATATTAAAATGTGAAAATAGCATTTTTACCTAAATATACTACATTTGCAAATTTGAGTACCTTAAATTTATCATTTATATAAAAAACTACTCCAGTACATTACAGCAATAATGTAATGTGCTGTTAATATGACCTATATTACCAAGATAAGACTAATTACTCCACAGTAAAATGCAATATGTCACCAAATGGTGCCAAGGATACAGAGAAACAAATTTCACATACTTTGGTGGTAAGAATGTAAAATGGCACAACCACTCTGAAAAATATTTTGGCAATTTTTAAGAAAACGACAAAAACTAAAAATGTTCTTTATATATGACTCAGCAACCTCACTAGACTTATCCCAGAGAAAATCAAACTTATGTTGATACAAAAACATGCATGTTATACTTTATTTGTAATAGCCCCAAACTAAAAACAATCCAAATGGCCTTCTGTAGATTAATGGTTAAACAAACCGGGGTGCATCCATATCATGAAGCACTATTTGACAATAAACAGGAACTATCTACTTCTACTCAGAACAATTTAGAGTAATCACAAAGGACTTATGCTGGAAGAAAAAAGCCTTACACACACACACACACACACAAACAAATATATATATAAATATATGCATTGTGTGCTTGCATTTATTTGACATTCTTTAAATGACAAAATTATAGTACTAAAAACAATCCAAATGGCCTTCTGTAGATTAATGGTTAAACAAACCGGGGTGCATCCATATCATGAAGCACTATTTGACAATAAACAGGAACTATCTACTTCTACTCAGAACAATTTAGAGTAATCACAAAGGACTTATGCTGGAAGAAAAAAGCCTTACTCACACACACACACACACACACACACAAACAAATATATATATATAAATATATGCATTGTGTGCTTGCATTTATTTGACATTCTTTAAATGACAAAATTATAGGGATAGGCTGAAAGGAGATGTTAATGAAAGGCATAAACTATGAAAAGGTAGCAAGAGAGATCTTGTGATGAAAACACAGTTCTATATCTTGAGTGTAGACACATGTAGACATACACACACATACAAGTGCAGGTAAAACTAGTGAAATCTGAAAAAGTTCTGTGGATTGTACTGATATCTTTTCCTGGTTTTAACTGTGTCAAGATAAGTAAATTCAGATACTGATGGTGAGGGCATGTTCTACTAGTGCAGCAAGAAAAGAATACAGCATGAATTCAACTTTTATTCTTATCATAAATAACTGGGTACTTAGGCGAAGATGAGAAGTTATGGAAGAAGATGAGCAGAGGTTTAGTAGAGTTAGGAAACTGAAAAAATGCAAAAATCTGGAAGTGGGTAGTTTAGTTCAGTTCAGTCACTCACTTGTGTCCTGCTCTTTGCAACTCTGTGAACCGCAGCATGCCAGGCCTCCCTGTCCATCACCAACTCCCGGAGTCCACCCAAACTCATGCCCATTGAGTCGGTGATGCCATCCAACCATCTCAACCTCTGTTGTCCCCTTCTCCTCCTGACCTCAATCCCTCTCAGCATCAGGGTCTTTGCAAATGAGTCAGCTCTTCACATCAGGTGGCCAAAATATTGGAGCTTCAGCTTCAACATCAGTCCCTCCAAAGAATACCCAGGACTGATCTCCTTTAGGATGGACTGGTTGGATCTCCTTGCAGTCCAAGGGGCTCTCAGTTTTCTCCATCACCACAGTTCAAAAGCATCAATTCTTTGGCACTCACCTTTGTTTATAGTCCAACTCTCACATCCGTACATGACCATTGGAAAAACCATAGCCTTGACTAGATGGACCTTTGTTGGCAAAGTAATGTCTCTGCTTTTGAATATACTATCTAGGTTGGTCATAACGTTTCTTCCAAGGCGTAAGTGTCTTTTAATATCATGGCTGCAATCACCATCTGCAGTGATTTTGGAGCCCAGAAAAATAAAGTCAGCCATTGTTTCCCCATCTATTTCCCATGAAGTTATGGGACCAGGTGGCATGATCTTAGTTTTCTGAATGTTGAGCTTTAAACCAACTTTTTCACTCTCCTCTTTCACTTTCTTCAAGAGGCTCTTTAGTTCCTCTTCACTTTCTGCCATAAGGATGATGTCATCTGCATATCTGAAGTTATTGATATTTCTCCCAGCAATCTTGATTCCAGCTTGTGCTTCCTCCAGCCCAGCATGTCTCATGATGTACTCTGCATATAAGTTAAGTAAGCAGGGTGACAATATACAGCCTTGACGCACTCCTTTTCCTATTTGGAACCAGTCTGTTGTTCCATGTCCAGTTCTAACTGTTGCTTCCTGCCTTGCATACAGGTTTCTCAAGAGGCAGTTCAAGTGGTCTGGTATTCCCATCTCTTTAAGAATTTTCCACAGTTTGTTGTGATCCATACAGTCAAAGGCTTTGTCATAGTCAATAAAACCGAAATAGATGTTTTTCTGGAACTCTCTTGCTTTTTCCATGATCCAACAGATATTGGCAATTTGATCTCTGGTTCCTCTGCCTTTTCTAAAGCCAGCTTGAACATTTGGAAGTTCACAGTTCACCTATTGCTGAAGCCTGGCTTGGAGAAGTGGGTGGTTAGTTTCTGTGAAACCCATCTGTGTTTGCTGACTGACCCTTTTCAAATTTAGATTCCTATCCTTCCACAGAGACTGGGAGACAGGGGTCCTACCTTCAACTGTTGACTGGGAGAAACAGTAATTTCTTTTGACAACCTTGAGTTTTCTCAGGCAGGTATGTTATTATGAGAAGCTCTGGTCATTCTAGCAATGAAGCCTTTCCCTGTTAGAATCTAGTGTGTGTTTAAGTCTTTATGGGTCAAGGTTGAGGCCTAGTGGAGAAGAAGGCTCAGAGAAGCCTGGCTAGAGTTTGGTCAATGAGAGAACTTTGTCAACTGTAGTTAAATAAGATGTCACCATTAGGAAAAACTGAATTACTAGTACACCATCTCTTTACTATCTTAAAACTTCCTGTGAATCTATAATTATTTCAAATAAAAAGATTAAAAATATGCAATATGTTTATTATATGATCATAATTTATGGCTGATATAACATCTTAAGGTGTTTAGAATTTGACATAATCATTAGAGCAGTATAAAGGAGAGAGAATTTTGTAATCTGCCAATATCCACTAAGGATTCATAAAAAGTCTTTTTCTTACCAGTATATTCTTAACATTAGGCAGTGTACCTTCCACATTTTAGGTGCTTAGTTTTATATAGTAAAAGAATAGATGGATGATCAGCTTATCAGTGTTTATTAGGATTATCCAATTGTCTTTAACAAGGCTTTATATTCACCAGAAATTTTGTATTTAGTAACCTTATTTACTTAAAAGCACAGTTTCTGTCTTGTATCTTGAGAGAGTATACTCTTTACAACATAGTATAGGAAAATAATGTCCACCCTGAATTTTCTGTTTTTAAAACATATATATTGAGTTGTTTCAGAGAAGGCAATGGCACCCCACTCCAGTACTCTTGCCTGGAAAATCCCATGGATGGAGGACCCTGGTGGGCTGCAGTCCATGGGGTCACTAAGAGTCAGACACAGCTGAGCGACTTCACTTTCACTTTTCAGTTTCATGCATTGGAGAAGGAAATTGCAACCCACTCCAGTATTCTTCCCTGGAGAATCCCAGGGATGGGGGAGCCGGCAGACTACCGTCTATGGGGTCGCATAGAGTCGGACACAACTGAAACGACTTAGCAGCAGCAGCAGCATTGAGTTGTTTTTCACTGTAAATCTGTAAATTGGTATTAGGTGTCATTCAGTGGTCATCTTTGAGTTACAGTACAGGAAATCCATTTTCTGGATTAGATTCCTACATTAATGGAATCAGTATTCCAGAGAAGAAAAGTAAAAGCCATGTCCTAGGCTATTAATAGTGATCTAGGATCCTGTGAAAACATACAAGAAGCTCCTCTTATTTTTTATATATTATCTATTATAAAAATTAATGTACATTGTTCTTGTTAACAAAATGTTAAGGTGTATTGCTTGTAGAAAACGGTATTCAACAGCAATCTGCATGTTACAGGAGTTACATGGTAATAATTTAGCTTTTCCTTATCTAGACTGAGATAAAGGAAAAGCTAAATTATTTGAGAGTTCCATCTCACCAGGAATTTCACTAAAGTCAGACTTGACCTCAAATAGATAAAAGACTCAAATATTATAGAATCTCTAGTCTGCTGTGGAATATTCCTCAATAAAGCTTATAACGTATACAGTTTTCTCTTTTGTATCTTTGTATTTTTGAAGTACAAGCACAGTGGCATAGAGTGTTCTAGCCCCTCAAAGGTCAGAGCCACATGTACAGTACAAGGTCTGTACGTTGGCTCAACTCCATGTCAGCACACTGTCAAAATAAAGAATGATATATAAATCTATACACTCTGCCAACAACAGCATATAAACTACCTGGAGTTTATCCAGCTCTACCCAGAGGGCACCTTTATGCAGCAAGCCCAGAATATTCTTATGATGTCATGTTGGTGAAGGATGCTATCAAGGGTAGAAATTTGTGGAATTTTCAACAATAATAGGTAGTGCATCTTTCCAAATGCTTATATTCTATGTATCAGTTGTATTAAAAAACTAAGTATTTTGTGTTTATTGTATAATTTATTTAAATAATTGTATGTGTTTTAAATATAAATTTTTGAAGCATAGAGATATATGTCAAAAATATTAAAAATCATTTAATGTAGGTGAAAACCAGGTTTCTGTGTGTGGAAATAAATTATCACAGGAAGAATTTTAAGCGAATAAAGAATGAATTGAGAAGAAGACAAATGATTGATACAATTAGGCTTAGGTGATTTCTAGTTGTGCAGTACACAGAGTGCAGCTACAGTCTTGGGTTACTAGAAACTGTCATTTGAGAAATTTCTGCTTTTTACTCAGAAGTATTTCATTAAAATACACATTGAGAGAAGGATAAACACTCTATCAAGTATTGGATCGGCTTGCAGCTAAGAAATGCTAAGCAATCCAAATGTGCAGAAAGCCAGAGAAGTTAATGATACACAGCTCATAGAGCTAACCTCTTAATCATGATTGTGACTTGAAAATTTTCACACTGTAATACTCTGATATCACTTTTTTGCACAAATAGCTATTTCCCTAGGTGATGATCTCCAATGTGGGTAAGGAGAATGAGAAAGGAAAGGTGCATCGAGTTCATAAAAACTATACTTAGTAAGGAACAAAAGTACATTTGATGCTTCTAGTCATAAAGATGGAAAACTTTTAGTAGTGAGGTTGCTGCTGCTGCTGCTAAGTCGCTTCAGTCGTGTCCGACTCTGTGCGACCCCATAGACGGCAGCCCACCAGGCTCCCCTGTCCCCGCGATTCTCCAGGCAAGAACACTGGAGTGGGTTGCCATTTCTATCTCCAATGCATGGAAGTGAAAGGTGAAAGTGAAGTCTCTCAGTCATGCCTGACTCTTAGCGACCCCATAGACTGTAGCCCAGCAGGCTCCTCCATCCATGGGATTTTCCAGGCAAGAGTACTGGAGTGGGGTGCCATTGCCTTCTCCAAGTGAGGCTGCTACCAGTAGTAAAAACTCAAAAGAGAGCTTCCTATTTAAAATATCCCTCAGAGGGATGGTACAGGGAGGGTGGAGGACGGGGGTTTCAGGATGGGGAACATGTGTATACCTGTGGCGGATTCATGTTGATGTATGGCAAAACCAATGCTATATTGTAAAATAATTAACCTCCAATTAAAATAAATAAATTTATATTAAAAAATAAAATAAATAAAATATCCCTCATGCTTTCCTCATAATAACTTCTTTTGTTGCTGAAGCTGAGACAAGTTAAAAATACTAGAGTTGCTGACTCTTTTAAACTGATTTCAAAAAGGAAAGGTGAATCTGGGCTTTGCGGACCCTATTCAAAAAGTCTAGAAACATTTCTCTTTCTACTATCTTAAGAAAGGTACTTTTAAAAAGCTGTTTTTCATTTATTTTAAATAAGAAAGAAGAGAGATGTTGCAGAACTTTATTACATATAGTGAATGCCACACCCCATGCTATTTTCCATTTCCTAAAATATTATCACTATTTTTTGAAGAGATGGACCAGTAGTACTGTTTGTAGCTCTTTTCCTTTAAAATTCGTAGACTATAACAATTTCCTTTTAAAAAGGAAAGTTGTATAAAATGTAATATTATTATCAAGTTTTCAAACCATAACTTTATAAGTAATATAAATTATGAAATTTACAATTGTAGGGGAGAAAGACTTTTCCTTTCTTCTAAGCACGGTTCTTTGATTGGCCTAACAATTAAATTGACATAAAACAGATTAACAAGAGAAAAACAAATTTAATTTCATGTTTATAAAAGCCCCAAAGATATGAGACTCAAAGAAATGACCAAAGCAGGTGACTTTTATTCCTTTAAGACAAAGAAACAGTAAGCTTTTGAATAATTGAAAAGATTGGGCTTGGGAGAGTAAATTAGTGAAGAAACAGTATGTTTGTTTATACAGTCTTCTCAGACCTAAATTCCCTGTATCTTGATAAGGATTCCTTCTCCCTTCCTGGTACAGGAAGGGCATCTTTCACATGAAAGATTTATTTCCTGTGTTCAGAGGGACAAGGGAAGGTCAAAGTGTCCTTGTATCCTCTGTTTCTTAAATAACTTTAATTCAAAATAGTCAACATGCCAGAATAGCACACTTTGTCATGTTAAATTACTGAGTACTTTTGATCCTGTCCAAATATTAATTGATTAGTCATTTCTATAGTTAAAACTTCTTAGTTTAAAACATTCATTTTGCTTCAAAAAAGTTATTTCTCTTGATTTGTCAGAAATAAAATGGAAAAGAATAATCTCCCTTATACATTGAAAATCCTTTTGCTTTGAATTCAAATGAAGCTTCTTCTACAATCCAGAATTTGAATTCTCAGAAACATTTACTTGTGTTACTTGAAAAATAGCCTTGACTTAAAAAAGAGCTACTGAACTGTTTAGTTATAAACAAGCAATTTGTATATTTAGTTTAAATATTTAAAACCAACTTATGTATTAATCATAAACGAAGACAGAAATGAAATCTCATTACATGCTTGAAAAAATACTGATCATTTATCTTAAGAAAATTTACGTTTAAATTGTATTTCTATCCATGCAGTTCATATAAATGGTCTTCTTAAATTTCACAAATGTATTTTTATATATTCTAAAAATCTACATTAAGCAAACAAGAAATCCTTCTTATTTTTATTCCACAGCTATTGAACTGTAAGGTACAAATAACAAACTCATTATCACACTTCAGTTTGTTTTGGAGAACTATTATAATTTAGTGGAGAGAAGAATTTCAGTAGAAGGATGATGCGTAACCACCAAATGTAGCATAGAATATTTAGGTTGTAAATAGTAGAATATAAATGATAGGTTACCAATATTCTATTCAACCTTCTCTTAACTCAAGAAAACTTTGGTGTGTAATATCAAACTCTATAAATTCCTACAGTTTATTTCTTATGGATTCGGCTCAGGAAACATGCTGCGTTCTATTAAATCATTACAAATTTCCTTCTAAGAACTATTGGGTACATAATATTCTGTTTTTGCAGTTAGATGAACTGAATAAAGATTTATTGCTATGTTTACTTTGCCTGAAGTTGAAAAAAACTGATTGGATGAAGCAAAATTATTTTCCTGGTGTCAGAGTTTATTGTTCTGAAGAAAAGTGTTTCTTCTTTTCTTTATATTAGCATAAGGGAAAAGCAATTATTAAGTTCTGACTCTCTTACAGATACTCTAATAGTATATTAATGAAATTAATTGAAACAATCATTTATTTAAAAACCACTATTGAATGTTTATTTCAATATGTTTATTTCAGTTTATTTTGTTCAATATAATGTGGGCTAATAGTTTTTCACACATAGACTTCAGAACCAAGATTCTGTTCAATAAATCAAAGTATGTGTTGGGAACTGTTTATACAATCTAACATTGTAGGGAATAAAGGCTTATGTAAAAATTAGTAAAAAGTATAACATTTTAAAAACATGGATGCCATCTATGGGGTCACAGAGAGTCAGACAAACTGAAGCGACTTAGCAGCAGCAGCAGAAACTAACATAACATTGTAAAGCAGCTATTAGTCCGTCAGTTCAGTCGCTCAGTCGTGTCCAACTCTCTGCGACCCCATGGACTACAGCACGCCAGGCTTCCCTGTCCATCACCAACTACTGGAGCTTGCTCAAACTCATGTTCAAAATATATAAATAAATATATAAATATTTAAAAATATATATAGTCCAATAAAATATTAAAACAACAACAACAAAATAAAAACATATTTTGCATATTAGAATTAAAGAATTTTAAATCCCAAAGGTAGTATATATAAAGTCCCCAAATCAAAGGAGCATCATTGCTATAAACTTTGCCATAAACTTCAAACATCATTTTGCACACAAGTAATTTTTAACACCTGGCATTTTTTTCCTTTGGTAGTTCTTTTTAAATAATAGATTCTAGCCTTAGGTAGAGTTCTACTTTTAATTTAAGTGGAAATCTAAAAGCATGAAATTCTCCTTTGTAGACAATATTCTGCTACTGCACATAATTGTTAAAGGGATAGGCCATGCCTGACTTTGTAGTCTTCATAATAAAGGACCTCATCTACAGTTATTCACCTCACACTAGAGAAGAATAACAGCCCCTTCAAAATTTGAAGATATACACAATGTTTTTATATAAATTAAATAATGGAAACATTTTTAAATGGAGACATGATGTGGGGGTTCTCAGCCCTTAACAGGTTTATCCTAAATTATCGCTAATATATCTATGACAACTCAGAGATAAGATGTATCTAATAAAACATATAAAAATTTAGACTGATAATAAATAAAACTATTTCCAGAATCTGAGAGTTTTCTGAGCTATAATCAGACGTGACCAGAGCTATTCTCAAAATTTCAAGTATTAACTCACAAAGTTTTGGAACTGTGAATATTTATTTGCCTTTGTTTATACAGAAGAGTCAGAAAGATACCCTGGAGAAAGAAATAGCAACCTACTGCAGTATTCTTGCCTGGGAAATCCCACCGACAGAAGACCTGGCAGGCTATAGTTCATGGGGTTGTGAAGAGTTGGACACAATTTAATGACTAAACCACTACATACAGAAGGGTAGATATTATATAAAGAGATGCTGACAGTACTAAAGAGCTCTGTTTCTATGCCAATCTGGAAATTAGACAGGAGACTCTCTTCTAAAAACAGTCTGTTCAGATATCCTCATCCACTTCTCCCCCAGTAGCTCTCCTTGGGCAACTGGGCTTTTGTTCAAGGACCGGTTCTAGAATATACAATGGCATCTGTCATTAAGCCTTATAATGACAGACACTATCCCATCCATCTTCTGGTCCTTCATGATCTCATGCCTAATTCTCCAGGGTGGGAAACAGACAAAAAATTAGCAACCAAGATGGAAAAATAAATAATCACAATGAAACAATCCAGAAGTGTCTTAAGAACAAATCTTTGAGTGACATTTTGCAACAGATTTGTAGTGCAATCATTTGGACTTCCCAGGTGGCGCAGTGGTAAAGAATCTGCCTGCCAATGAAGGACATGCAAGAGATGTGATTTTGATCCCTAGATTGGGAAGATCTCCTGCAGTAGGAAATGGCAACCCACTTAGTATTCTTGCCTGGAAAATTCCATGGACAGAGAAGCCTGGCAGTTTATAGTCCATGGGGTCACAAAGGCTCAGACATGATTGAGCACACAGTACATAAAATCTACTGTTAAATAATTAGTAAAACAAAGACACTTGATGGTCTCAGAGATACAGTGAAGAAAGCCTTACACTCTTCAGTCAACAACAGAAATGAAACATTTTATGGAGAAAATTTGGCTGTATAAATTGTGATCTAAGTGAAGGAAGCTAAAATATTACTTGACTTTATGCAGTTAATAGAATATTTTTTTAAATGATTAAACTAATATTAGATTAAGTTTAAGAGAAAGCTGATTTTGTGTCCTCTGCAAGTTCAATGATATGATTGTTCCACAGGTAATATTTACATTACTATCTTGCAATAAAAATTATTTATGACCTTTTGTCTTTCTAAACAATGATGTAGTATGAAAGAATTATAGCCATGTAGTAAAATTTTAATGTTATAAATATATTGTGAAATATATTATGTCATTGAAGACCTGAGAGGAAGGAGAGGTTGGAGAGATACAGCAGTACTAGTTTTAGCATGTATATAAAAAGTTAAAATTTAATTTGATGATTCAAGTTATATTTTAACACTGTATTCAGAATTATAAAGTTATAAAAAAGGAAAACCCAAGTGAAAATTAAGAAAGATTGGAAGTAATTTAGGGCAACTGGGAAAATTGTATAGGACAACTATCAGTCTCATCTCTTGTATAAAAAGATAGGCTTGATGTTGATAAATAGGTAATAATGTATAAGCACTTTATTTATAATTATAAAGGTGACCACCAGAAGAACAAATAATAGAAACTTTCAAATCACATGATTTCCAAGGGGAAGTTTTTCAGCACTGTTCTTTATCTTTTAAAAGCTCATATCAGTTTTGAAATTTAAAAAAGAAGTAAGGAAAATACCAAGTTCTTAGTTAAATCATAAGCTCATAAGAAGCTGAGATGAATAAGTATTAAGTAATGTGTTAATTGAACTTACCCACTCTATAAGCAATAAAATAGTATAAGTATTGAATAGTCATTTAAAAAAGGCACTTAGGTCGTGTTATTTATTTCTCCCTATAATCACTAGCTATTAAAAGCTGCTTGATAAAGTTAAATGTGAAACCCAGTGCTTCTCTAGGCCAGGATTACATTTGTAAAAAAAATCCAGAACCATGAAGGACACAATAGACAGGTGTACATAAGACCTATGTACATAAGACTGCAACACCTAGGTGGCTGCAGTCAGCAGGAGTGCCAGATTCTGGGACAAAATAGTTGTAAAAGTGTTTTCTGCACTTTGGGAAATAATTTCCAGATGTGACCTAACCTGGACATTATTTTCTTTCTCCTAAAACTAGGGCACTCTTTATAAGCCCCCTCCTAACACTGGAGCACAAACATAAAATTGTTAGGTCAAAGGCAGTTTTGACAGGACAGTTTTATCGACTGAAGAAAATATTCCCCTTTAAGTTTCCAGATGATATAAGATTGTACAACAGATAACAGAGAAAATAACGTGATATAATCTGAGCTCTAGAAAATCAGATGAAGAAAAACCTGTACTTGGCACCTGAATTTCTTATAACTATAGACAAATAATGACAAAAAATAACTATGCCAAAGCCTTTGACTGTGTGGATCACAATAAACTATGGAAAATTCTGAAAGAGATGGGAATACTAGACCACCTGACCTGCCTCTTGAGAAACCTATATGCAGGTCAGGAAGCAACAGTTAGAACTGGACATGGAACAACAGACTGGTTCCAAATAGGAAAAGGAGTGCATCAAGGCTGTATATTGTCACCCTGCTTATTTAACTTATATGCAGAGTATATCATGTGAAATGCTGGGCTGGCAGAAGCACAAGCTGTAATCAAGATTTCCAGGAGAAATATCAATAACTTCAGATATGCAGATGACACCACCCTTATGGCAGAAAGTGAAGAGGAACTCAAAAGCTTCTTGATGAAATTGAAAGAGGAAAGTGAAAAAGTTGGCTTAAAGCTCAACATTCAGCAAACTGAGATCATGCCACCTGGTCCCATCACTTCATGGCAGATAGATGGGGAAACAGTGGAAACAGTATCAGACTTTATTTTTCTGGGCTCCAAAATCACTGCAGATGGTGACTGCAGCCATGGAATTAAAAGATGCTTACTCCTTGGAAGAAAAGTTATGACCAACCTAGATAGCATATTGAAAAGCAGAGATATTACTTTGCCAACAAATGTCCATCTCATAAAGTCTATGGTTTTTCCAGTGGTCATGTATGGATGTGAGAGTTGGACTGTGAAGAAAGCTGAGCACCAAAGAATTGATACTTTTGTACTGTGATGTTGGAGAAGATTCTTGAGAGTCCCTTGGACTGCAAGGAGATCCAACCAGTCCATTCTAAAGGGGATCAGTCCTGGATGTTCATTGGAAGGACTGATGCTGAAACTGAAACTCCAATATTTGGCCACCTCATGTGAAGAGTTGACTCATTGGAAAAGACTCTGATGCTGGGAGGGATTGAGGGCAGGAAGAGAAGGGGACGACAGAGGATGAGATGGCTGGATGGCATCTCTGACTTGATGGACATGAGTTTGAGTGAACTCTGGGAGTTGGTGATAGACAGGGAGGCCTGGCGTGCTGCGATTCATGGGGTCGCGAAGAGTCGGACACAACTGAGCGACTGAACTGAACTAAACTGATAGACAAATAAATTTAGAAAACTTGGTAAAACACATATTGTAGAAAGAAGATAATTACTGATGAAGACTGATTTGAAACACATAAACATTTCAAAATTTAGAACCATGAAACAAATGAAAACAATAAACATCAGATATAGGTAGAATGGTGAAGTTTCCCTCGCTCACAACCCTCAAGAAGAAAAATGTCAATTCCTAGGTGAGACTGAGAGTTAAAAATCACATTGTACTTATAATGGTGTATTAATTTTAGGCATGGATGGATGGATATGTGTATTTATGTGTGAATTGTCTAGTGTGTGTTTATATATTCTGATACTGAATTATATATAATAACACAATCTCCAGTGACACTTATGTGTATATGATTCTATAAAAGTCAGATTCTGTATAAAAAGTCTAAGCAGCATTCTTAAAGAATATTGATTATTACAGGCAGAATAATGCCCGCCTAAAGATGTTTATGAGTTTCCCTAGTGGCACAGTGGTAAAGAATCCACCTGCAAATGCAGGAAATGTGGGTTCAATCCCTGTTCCAGGAGGACCCTCTGGAGGAAGAAGTGGCAACCCACTCCCGCATTCTTATCTGTAAATCCCCATGGGCAGAGGAACCTGTCAGGCTACAGTCCATGGGGTCGCAAAGAGTTGGTCACAACTTAGCAACTGAACAACAACGAAAGATGTTTGCATTCTAATCCCTGGAACCTGAGAATATGTTAATATACATGGGTCGGGGGAAGCCCTTACAAATGAAATCAAGGTTAAAGACCTTAAAACATGCAAATATTGTGTAATATATGGGTAGATTATATTGGGATATAATATAATATATATTATATGTTCATATAATATAATATGTGGGCCTTTACAAGTATTAGAGAAAGGCAGAAGACTAAATCAAAGAGGCGTCACAGAAGAAGTATAAGAGACTGAAGATGCAACAAAGTCCACGAACCAATATGGGCAACTTCTAGACACAGAAAGCAACACTCAACTGAAAGGGAAATGGAGACCTCAATCCTACAGCCTCAGTGAACTTAATTCTGCCAACAACTCAAATAATTAAGGAAATAGATTCTTACCTAGAGCCTCTAGAAAGTAACTCTGTTTTCCCAACATATGTATTTTAGCCTGGAGAAACCCCTGTTAGGCTTTTAACATACAGAACTATAAGATAATAATAAATGTGTGTTGTTTTAACTTGCTAGATGTGTGATAATTTGTTGTGGCATCAATAAAAAGCTAATTGCTTCCAAACCATTACTCTGCTATAATTATGTGCCTGATTATGTGTGTAATATGAATTTATTATGTGAACAGTGCTAGTAAAGTACATTAGTCTACTGTTTACAAAATTATGTCTTAGATTATTATTATTTCCATCTAACAGATGAGAAAACTGAAGGCTCAAAAGGAAAAGTATATTTTCAAAAGCTAGATTGCTGGTACACTCTGTGACTTATATTTGAAAACAAGGCTTAAAATCAGCTTGTTTTAAAAAACTATGCTCTATGTCTATACTTTTATATGGATAGCCTTCCACACATACCCACTCATACCTTCTGCATTTCCTAAATTCATCTTAAAAATCTCTTAAGTAACATAAAGGTTTATGGGTCAGGTATTTTATTAGAGTGTTTCTCCATTTGAATAAAAACTGATCTTGCGATGTGTATTTAAATAAAGGTAAATTACTTTGCTTAATTCTTTTGAATACATTTACCTTAAAAAGTTAGTAAGCATTTTTACTGAATTTAATACTAAATCTTTACTTATATAAATTTTGAAACTACTTCTTATTGCCAGGGTAATTTTAGCAATGTAAATAACATATGTGCATTTAAATACATGCAACGTAAAATAAGTCCTCAGATTAAATGAAGTTTAACAACCAGTGTCAGCTAAAAATAAAATTAATTCTAGGTCACAAAAGTCATAAAAATAACAAAACCTTAAATAACTTCCATATAACATGTCTGAGATTTAGTTTGCATGTTAGGCAAAAAAAAAAGAAAAATGTGTTAGTATTTCATTATTTAATTTTTCCTGTATTTTATTTTTGCATTACCATTTTGCACCACTACCATCATTACCCACTTTCTCTCAGAGGAGACTGAAAAGTTCAACTCATGCCAGGGGCAATCTAAGTGAGAACTAAGGTCTTGAGAGCCACAGCTGAGCAAACATTGGCTCCTTGAGATAGAATGAGACAGCAGGTACAGGAGTGAGCTGAGTCGTGTAGGAATAGAGGTGATGTTGAAAAGTAAGGGTAGAACCTGGGGACATATAGAGATTTTTTTTTTATGGAGACAAGACAAAATAAATTCTAGGACCAATAATCTAGATTGTGTCATTTGTTTTTTGAAAAGTACTAGGGTAAAACACAAATATTTAATAGGTATAATAATACTGACTTTACAGTAAAATTCTCATTTAAGGAAACAGTAATGCCCTTGGAAGGGAGGGTGTGGATAATTGCTACTCTCTCCATCTGTGGTTGGAAGAGTTCTAAGAAGGTCCCTCAAGATTCCCCTTCTAATAACCCCACCCCCTTTGGTGTGAGTGAGAGCAGTGAGTATAATGGGATACAACTTACATAATAGGGTAACTTTGAGGATAGCCCTGACCTCACTGAGTGAGATCTTTAAATGAAGATGGTGTATCATTGAAAAGTTATCTTGTAGGCCTGAAAGAAAGCAAATAACCATGTATGTTGTAAACTACCTGTGGAGAAAGCCCTAAGACCTGAAAAAAGCCTCTAGAATCCTCTAGAATCTAAACGCTAGCAAGATGGGGATCTCAGTTCTAATACCAGAAGGAACTGAATCTTCTATTCATCTGACTGAGATTTGATGAGCACTTGAAGCTCCAGATGAGAAAAGTACCCTAGCTGGCACTTTAATTTCTGTTTTATGAGGTCCTAAAAAGATCACTGAATTGTGTCATTCTTGGAACTTCTGATCTACAAAAACTAGGAGTATAATTTTGTTTTCATTTAAGCTAATGAATTTGTGGTAATGTGTTATAACATTAAAATAAAAGTAATGTAAGTGTTGGTTGGAAATGAGGTACCACTGATTAAAAAAATATTTTGGAGAAAAATTTTTAATATGGGAGCAGCTTTGATATCAGGCAGTAAGTAGAGGATGAAATAATTTTGACGAGAATGAGCGAGAAAGTCTAAATTGCCTTTAACACACTACTAGTAGAAATTGGTGCTCTAAGGATGATGCCTGGGAAGGCTCAAAATGAAGTCAAAAACATGTTACTGAAATTTGGAAGAAGGGGCATCCTTATCATGTAGTGGCAGAAAACTTAGCAAAACTGCACTCATATTGAAAGAAGAATTTTGAAGTGAAGAACAAAGGTGGATAAGGAGATTTCTACTGGAAACGTAGTGTAAAACATGATCACTATAGTTAAGAGAACTGTAAGGGATATTTAAAAGTTGTTAAGAGAGTAAATCCTAAGAGTTTTCATGGCAAGGAAAATCTTTTTTTCTTTTTTGTATATGAGATAATTGATGCTTTTAAACTTACTGTTATAATCATTTCACTACAAATATATGTTTAAGTTGAATCAGTGTGCTGTATACATTAAACTCAGTGCTCTATACCTTAAACTTAGTGTGGTATATATCAATTATATCTCAATGAAACTGAAAAAAAATACAAATTTCCATCAAAGACAAAAGTAAATATATTAAGCATTAAAAAAGTAAATTATAATTTTGATTTAAAAAAAAAAGAAATTTCTAACCAAAGCGTTAATAGTGTTATCTGTTTTGTTATTACTACTTAGGATAAAATGCATGAGGAGAGATAAAATTGAGGGAAGAACTATTAAAGGGAGCCAGGGATGTCTGATTTTGAAGCTTTCAATTAATTTGAATGACAGAAGATTCTAAATTCAGAAATAGCTACTAGAAACTTGACATAGAGAAAAACGTTTGTCACTGATGTGCCCCTATATAACCTTTTACTGCAATCTCAGAAAAACCAAAACTCAAAAGTATTCAATAACGCAAAGGGACTTTTCAAGAGATTAAGGATGTGCTTTATGAATTGAATCCTCGCAATCAAACTAGAGGTTCTCTAGGAAGCTTAAGGCGTTGTCACTCAACCATCCACTAAAAACCAAAGATAGAGAAGAGATTATCTCAAAAAGCTTTATGTCTTTGACTAATGGACTGAAACCTGGTGAAATTCATACAAGATCCAGAAAGTTTTGAGAAACTTATTGTAGCAGAAACAGTACCAGCTTAGATGGAAAGGACAGAGTAAAGATGAAATTAAAGTAGGATTTTGGCTTAATAAAATTCCATCATATCTATATAGACAACATCTTATTTCTTTATTTTTTGATGGACACAGGTTGTTTCCATGTCTTGGGTATGGTAAATAATGCTGCAATAAATTCAGATACCTTTTGGACATGTTTTCAATTCCTTTGGGTATATACTCAGAAGTTTGACCTTGTGGTAGCTCTTATTTTTTTTTAATTTTTTGTTTTCTTTACTGTTTTCCATAGTGTCTGCACCAATTTACATTACCACGAGAAGTCTATAAGGGTTCCCTTTTCTCCATATCTTTGCCAACACTTGTGATTTCCTGCCTTCTTAATGATAGACCTGACAGGTGTGAAGTGATATTTTATTGTTTTGATTTGCATTTCCTTGATGATGAATGTTGTTGAGTATTTTCCCATGTATCTATTAGCCACAGAGTTCTCTTCTCTGGAAAAATGACTATTCAGTTCTGCCAATTTTTTAGAATCAGATTATTTGTTTATTTGTTATTGAGTTATATTGTTTAAAGGTACAAACTTGCAGCTGGTAGATAAATTCTGGAGATCAAATACACAGGATAGTATTGTATTATGATTTTGTCTATTGATGGCTACAGCCAGGTGTCCAGATGTTTACTTCTCTTTCAAATTCCTCTATTTGATTCATTTAGGGAGGTGTTCACCACCTTCTTTAATGTGAATTAAACTTCTTAATCTCTTTTACCCTTGCATTTTTCTTTCTCCCTTGAAAACTTCTCTATAACATTAAACAGCTTTTTGCTTGTATTCTTCTTATTGCTTGCTTGTAAGGAATATGTCACTTTCCTCTGTTTTGGACTAACGACATTTTCTTTATCCATTAAACTAAATGACTTCTGTTGCCTCTGGGGCCTTCAGCCTCCTTCATTCCCTCTTATCTCATCAGCTTGCAAGCTTTCTCCTTCCACTAGCATTTCCTTCCTCTCCCCAAACATCCTTAAATCTTCCCTGTGCCTTATAGCAATTCTTTTCTGTCATGTCTGAGTCTCTTCTCCTTATTGTCAAGTCACTTCTAGCAAACTATATTCAGTCTCCACTTATGTCCACAACATACTCCCCTCCATAGCAGTTAGAGTTCTGTCAGAGAACAGAAGTCACTCAGTTACTGTAACAGAGAGAATTTAATGTAAAAAAATTATACCTAGGTATAAAGCTAAAAAGATAAACATTAAGCTCCCATGTGGTGTGAGGAAGCAGCTGTAGAAAGTACCTATAAATCCCCAGGGCTAGGAGAACCAAGGGAAGTTCTTGGAGTTGTTAAAACTTTAAAGAGTTTGTTGCAGAGATGAGAGTCAGACCTTTGTGGTTAGAGTAGCTGTCCCCTTCTTGTTGATGGACCTGCACTTGGATGAGAGCCCTGTGGGAAGGGACTCTGCTTAGGTTGTTGCATACTAACTACAAAATTGGAATGGCACATTTTGGGAAAACAGGATTCAGCTGCTGCTACAGAAAGAAATACCTGCTGCAAGAGTGAGCAAGCTATATTGGAGTGATGTTCACAAGAGTTAGAAACTGAGAAGAAGTCCCTAATTAGGATCCAGATAGGATAAATCCCTTCTTTCTCTTTAGTATCTATATTCCCTTAATTTAAAAAAAGTTTATAGGCAACTTTTCACATAAGAGAACATTAAAAAAAACACATGCAAATTTTTCAGTGTGCAGTAAACAATTTGACCTTGTAGTAAACAATTTGAACAATTAGAGAAGTCTGACCCTTGCCCTTGGTTCCTGAGAAGTAAACTCGATAGCCTTGGAATGTCCTGCTTTATAAAAGTGTCTTTGTCCAGATCCTTGGGCTGTGCCACCAAATGTAACAGTGCGATTTACGGTGATAGGATCTGAGGAACAAAATATCAGCTCAGTAGCTCCAGAGAGGCTGGGGGCTAAGCTCAGTTTTGGGGGCTGTCCACCAGGTCTACCTGAGAGAGTCTGACAAAGACTCTGGACATCGAAGCTTGAGAGAGCTTCCATGGTTGCCTGTGCTCTGTGCATATAGCCAAGCATCATTACTCACAGGAGTTAATGTTGTCCACAACTCTATGGAAGGCACAAAATGGAATGTTGAACTTTTGGAATCCTCCACCACATGTGTCTCTTCCCTTAACTGATTTGTATCTGTGTATTTTCACTAAGATATGTTGTAACCACAAACATATTTGCTTTCAGTGAGTTTTGTGAGCCCTTCTAAAAAATAAAACCAAGAGTGGTATTTGGAACCCCCAACTTGCTATTAATGGCAGAAGTGAGGGCCATCTTGGAGACTACTCACTAATTCTAGCTCAGTTTATGAAAAAAAAAGTCATATATACAAAAATAACATATAGCTTAAAATGGCACAACTTTAGGTTGGAGTGTTTTGGTGTTCTTAATATGATTAAAAAATTAAAGAGGACAGTGTAATTTATGGCTTTATTGTGTGTGAAAGTCGATCAGTTGTGTCCAACTCTTTGCAACCCCATGGCCTATACAATCCATGGAACTCTCTAGCCAGAATACTGGACTGGGTAGCCTTTCTCTTCTCCATGGGATCTTCCAAATCCAGGGATTGAACCCAGGTCTCCTTCATTGTAGGTAGATTCTTTACCAGCGTACCACAAGGAAAGCCCAAGAATACCGGAGTGGGTAGCCTATCTCTTCTCCAGTGGATCTTCTCAACCCAGGAATCGAACCAGTTATCTCCTGCTTATAGGTGGATTCTTTACCTACTGAGCTATCAGGGAAGCCATGGCTTTATTGATGTCATTTTAAATATTACTTTCATGAATTATTGAAATATAACTTTAAAATAAACATCATTGCTATTTTAAATACTCCAGAATTTTCAAAACATTTCATAATTCTGATATTACTAACAAAAGGTAGGAAATCAAAGACCAACTCAATGAGTATACCAGGCACTGCACAGGAAATCAAGGTATGTGAATTTCAGACCTAGCTCTTCTACAGATGAATTATCAAGGCCTTCACAAGATCACGTAAACATTTTCCCTTCTGTTACAGTTTTTTTGGGGGGCTGAATGGTGTACAGGATGAGAAAAGTACCTTTTTCAGGGACATTTTCACTTCTATGAATTTATCTTTTTCAATCAAATTATGTAGAAAAACATAAGAAATGACATAAAATCTAGAAAGTAGAAGTTTTCTATATATATTATACATGACATGACTCAAAAGCATCTGAGAACGGATTACTTGTTCATGTACTTGTTCATGTAGAAACACCACTTATATTAAGAATGTCTTTTCTAAGCCAGATAATCATTTGCATTACCTTCAAGCACTTCTACAAAGTTCACTCAGGTTATATATCCTGTTTTTAGATGATAGACCATCACTGTACTCTTCCCCTAGTGTTTTGAATTTTGCTAATTAGAACTATTTTATTTTATTTTATAACAGAACAGATCTCAACCCTTTTCTTACAGATTGTAGACTACTCCTCATCAAGGATTTAGAAGTCAAAGGGCCCATTTTCAACACTGTCAGAAGGGAGAGAAATTGAGTAATCCAATTTTGATATCTACTGAACCTTCATGCTATGATTGGGGATTGTTCTGGATCAGAGTTCTCTGTTCATTTCATTATCAAAGTCACATCCTGAGGATAACTGAGTGTTCTGTAGTTGGACCCAGTCATGCCCTTTTCACATCTCTAAACCAGCATGAGGAAGGCCCGTTCGAACTACTGATTCCTCTTTTAATTTAATACATGTGTTGTGTTGACCAAGCACTTACACCTAAGTAACAATAAGTAAATATCCTCCACATGCCCTTGCTCACATTGGTGTCCTGATCCTTGTAACCTATACAATTCCCTGGTCCTTTCCCAGAACTGGTTTCCTATCTTGCTTTCTTCAGGTCATTCTCTTGAAGTTCATTCCCAAATACTAACATGTAGTTATCTGTAGGAAGGAAAAATAAATGGCAAAAACAGCTTTTCTGCACTTATAATAATATATTCTCATGTATTTCTTGTCTGATGAGACACCACTAACTTGTGTCAGATTTCTTGATGTTGAACATTTTCATGTTGGGTCCTCTGTTATATTGTACTCTGCTTCCAACTACCTGAAATCTAGATGGTCTCCCTAACATTTTCCCTGCTCTTTTAGGCAAGATGTTGCAACTATTGGTTTAGGATACCATTAACACACTCCTACCCCCCACACACACACATAAATTTAACTGACAAATAAAATTGATACATCCTGAATTGTGGCTACACTTCATTAAAGGTGCAAGTAGGTCTATAAATCATAGCAATAAAATAAAATTTAATGTAACATTTTCAGTACTCAATAAAGTCTATGAATATATCATTTCATAGTAATTCTTTATGAATTTTCTTTACTTTGATTTCACTCTCAGCAGCGCTGATTAGTGTGAAATCTCAATTCTCCTAGAAATAACTGAAAATTCACTTTAAGGTACAGAATTTAGCTAGATCAAACCCAGCAGAGGTTATAATACTTATACTAAACATGGGGGGAAAATCAATCAGAAAGGATGTAATGCTTATATATAGAGATACAAACCTCTAAGAACATCAAAGGAAAGTTAGGTGATGAATTAGTTTGATTAAAGTAACATGAAAACGTTTGAGTAAGAAGGTACCAATGAAAATGATCAATAAGTGCTATCATGCTACCTGGATAACATGGTTCAAGAACACTGATGCTGAGTAAAGTGAAAACAAATAAAATGCTCTCAGTCAAATGCAGACTCTTCCTCATTTGCAGCCAAAGTGTCCTGAATATGTTTGAAAACCAAACATCAAAAGTGTAAAAATATTAAATATTAAATAATATTAAATATTACTCTTTCAAGGAAGACAATAAACAATTTCTTAAAATTACTGCAATATTCCCATATCCTTCTTAAGTAAATCTCAGCAGGAGAGGGATAAAATTTATGAGAATCAGATATCATGGAAGCAAAAACATTCCTCCATCATTATATCCTCATTGGCCATTATCTATTAAATATCTGAAGTGAAATGGGGGACAGTAAATCTCTTCTTTCACTGGATAATGCATTTGATTTGTTGCCTTCCTGTTCCTATATGGCCAGAACCTCAAGGAGAGTCTCTGAATTTTTCACCCACAAATCCTGAAAGAAAGGTAAGAGAAGATAAGGACCTATAAGAACCAACCAACTCTGGATACTTATAGGTGATTCAACTCGTGGGGTTGCAGAACTCTGAAGCACATTGAAAAGAAAGGGGCAAGTAAAATTTTAGGCCAGTTTGGAGTGAGGCTGGTAGAAAGTCTGCATATCAATAATACTCTTCTTTATTTGTATAAATATTCTTTATATCTCAGTAAGAGCCATTTGTCCTACTCTAGCTAGATAAGAGATCGAAACAAAAGAGGTTCTCCTACTCTAACTAGATAAGAGATCACCACAAAAAAGAGGCAGGAGAGGGGAGGTGGGGGTCAGGATTGGGAGTTCATGTATACTCGTGGCTGATTAATGTCAATGTATAGCAAAACGAATACAGTATTGTAAAGCAAAACAAACTAAAAAATAAAAATTAATTTTAAAAAAAGATTCAAATTACCTTTTGACAAACTGAGTATAAAAATAATAGATAATGAAAAGTTATATAAAACTGAAGTTACATAGATTGCATCAAAGTCCAAACATATATTGCATTCATCTGTATCTGATTTTTTGACATTTAACTCTAACATATGTTATATTTAAATTTGAATGTACATGATATGTTTTAGGGGGAAAAAAATCTTGTCATGACTTAATTGGTCAGAAAATAAACTGGAGAAATGTAGGAAGAGGGTTTTATAGGCATACAGTCAGCAGAGCCATAGATTTATAATAAAGCCATCTTGTCATGTAAGTATTAAATTATTGAACAAAGTAAGTGGGGTTTTCAATATTCTGTGACAATGCAGCTTTCTTTAATAGATAGGGAAATTTAAATTGAATTTAATGCCTTTTCTTGATACTTAATGCCTAAATGAATTTATGTTGTCTATGGGGATCATGACTGGAATGAGATGACCCCAAGTTTGGAACTGGTACTACATGGTATAATAATTAAAAACATACACAAAACTCTGTCATTTTTATTCTGTATTTCTATTAACATATTTTGCCATCAAACCTAACTAAAAGTATAATTGAAAATAACAGCTAAGAGTCATGAAATAAAACAAAAAATAAAAATAAAATATTTTTTAAATTCCCACAAATGCAAAGTAAAGGGAGCAAAAAGGAAGAACTCTGAACAGGGTAAATGGTTACCAAACTATCTCTGCTTCAGTGTCAGGCACATTTAGTTCTATGAAGGGACGTTGCCATGTATGGGGCTAATCTTTCTTTCAAAAGGTTTATTAACCTACTACAGGTGAGTTACTGTAAACTAAGAGAAAAACAAAAACTATTCATTTGAGGTAATTTAGAGAGAAGAGCCAGAAATAAACAAAAATGGAAGAACTAATGGAGAAGACAGAGAGATTAGACTAATAATTACATTCTGATAATGAATATTCCCACTTATATCAACAATTGCATTCTGTCTCAATAACCTCTGATTTATTAAACGTGTATTGTGCACTTCTATTAATATGTTTAGATATGTATGTATAACTATATACTAACTTTTTGAATTTTGCATTGAAAAGATTAGATTGAAATGAGTCTACCCAGACACCCAGTCTTTCTATTATTATTTTCCACTAATAGGAAAACAATAGCTGATTAGAGATCAGGGACAGGGAATATACAAGATGATCCTGGAATTTCTTGAAGTACCAAGAAGTAAAGGAGTGCTAAAAAAAAAAAAAAAAAAAAAGTGATAGGGGCATGTAAAAATGGTACATGTGCCAACCTGAGAGAGGTTCCAATGACCAATTTGGAATAATTTTGAGAAAAAATAAATAATATAGTATTGACTTATAATCCAGTGCATACAGTTAGTAGTTGTGAGTCTATGCTGATATAAATTAAAGAAAAAGAAATGCAAAAGAAGGAAAATGGTTGGCTGAGGAACACTTCAAATAGCTGAGAAAAAGAGAGAAACTAAAGGCAAGGGAGAAAAGAAAGATATACTCATCTGAATGCAGAGTTCCGAAGACTAGCAAGGAGAGATAAGAAAGCCTTCCTAAGTTGTCAATGCAAAGAAATAGAGGGGGAAAATAGAATGGGAAAGACAAGAGATCTCTTCAAGAAAATTAGAGATACCAAGGGAATATGTCATGCAAACATTGGCACAATAAAGGACAGAAATGGTATGGACCTAACAGAAGCAGAAGATATTAAGAAGTGGCAAGAATACACAGAAGAACTATAAAGAAAAGATCTTAATGAACCAGATAACAACAATTGGCATGACAACTAACCTAGAACTAGACATCACTTGCCAAGTGAAGTGTGCTTTAGGAAGCACCACTACAAACAAAGCTAGTGGAGGTGATGGAATTCCAGTTGAGCCATTTCAAATTCTAAAAGATGATGCTAGAAAGTTCAGTACAGTCACTCAGTCATGTCCGACTCTTTGCGACCCCACGAATTGCAGCACCCAAGGCCTCCCTGTCCATCACCTGCCGGGGTCCAGCCCCGGTGGATCCAGGGAATTCTAAGCAGGGACGGAGCTGGAGTCTGGGAAAGGACTATTTAATTAGAAATATAAAGAGATTAGGAAAGAATAGTGTAGTAGGAAAATTAGTGGAGAAAAGAGCTGAATAACTTGGTTTACGTGGAAAACTAATAAAACCTCGAGACAAGAGGTTTGCACCATCTACATTAGGCCGCCGGCACCCACTTGAATAGCAGAGGGTGCCCCGCCTTGGGCTCCCTCTCGTGTGGATCTTAGAAACCAGGGCAAGTAAGTAGAATTGGCGAGCCTCCACACTCCAGATGGAAATTCAGCCAGAACAGGGGAGAAAAGAACCACATAGGGGAGCCCAGCATCGGTGCAAGACTCAAGACTTCATTTTCAAAATCAGCTTATATACCTCAAGTTGTACATAAAGGAATAATGGAATATGCAGAGTTATGCAGGGCAGCAGTCCTGACCCTCATTGAGACCAGGCTTTCTTTTTGCATACCTTCCCGTATACAAAAGTTCTCAGGTGGTTTACATTATCTTCTGGCCAAGAGGCCTGTTAACATTTTTATGGCTCTCTTCCTAGATAAAATGTCTATCAACCAGAAAACTCTTTTTCCTTAGAAGAGTTTTTTCTTTACTCTGCATCACCCTCAAAGTACTAAATAAAGTTACATTCCTGTAGAACAAAGGTGCGGTGGGTTATAACAAAGAGAGTACTTAACTTAAAGATCTAATGTTGCTAATACCAAGTCTACTACCTGTTTTTTCTATATACCAACTATAACTACAAATAAAAGATATGAAAATTTGGCAGCAAGTATTGGCTCAACAAATGAAACCTTTAATCAGTCCTAGTCTAATGATTTTGACTCCTTGGAAGCCCCTACAGTCCTACAATGTTTTAAGCTTCTTGTGCCTCTTGCAGTTGGGAGGCCACAAACAATCACATGAGCAGCTGTAAGAGTCTAGCAGGCAGGCTAGAAAGCCATCAGAGGGGTTTTTTGGATTGAAACACTCTTATTAGGCCCAGGAGATTTATTATCTAAAATCTCTAAATTAACTTTTTCCAGAAAAAGGTGCTGGGGGACAGCCCCGTTAATGTCAGAAGAGTAGGTGGAAAGCATAACAACAGTAAAGCAGGAAAACTCTGGTTTTGGGGGTAGATATTCAGGAAATCCAGGGGGAACCCCTGAGGCCTGACTCACCTTGCCCATCAGGCCTCTCTGCATGACCTTGTCATGGGTGGGATCTCCTGTCCAACTCCCAGAGTTCACTCAAACTCATGTCCATCGAGTCAGTGATGCCATCCAGCCATCTCATCCTCTTGTCGTCCCCTTTTCCTCCTGCCCTCATTCTAAGCCCAGCATCAAAGTCTTTTCCAATGAGTCAACTCTTCGCATGAGGTGGCCAAAGTACTGGAGTTTCAGCTTTAGCATCATTCCTTCCAAAGAACACCCAGGGCTGATCTCCTTTAGAATGGATTGGTTGGATCTCCTTGCAGTCCAAGGGACTCTCAAGAGTCTTCTCCAACACCACAGTTCGAAAGCATCAATTCTTCAGCACTCAGCTTTCTTCACAGTCCAACTCTCACATCCATACATGACCACAGGAAAAACTATAGCCTTGACTAGTCGGACCTTAGTCGGCAAAGTAATGTCTCTGCTTTTGAATATGCTATCTAGGTTGGGCATAACTTTTCTTCCAAGAAGTAAGCGTCTTTTAATTTCATGGCTGCAGTCACCATCTGCAGTGATTTTGGAGCCCCAAAAAATAAAGTCTGACACTGTTTCCACTGTTTCCCTATTTTCCATGAAGTGATGGGACCAGATACCATGACCTTCATTTTCTGAATATTGATCTTTAAGCCAACTTTTTCACTCTCCTCTTTCACTTTCATCAAGACGCTTTTGAGTTCCTCTTCACTTTCTGCCTTAAAGGTGGTGTCATCTGCATATCTGACGTTATGCACTCAATATGCCAGCAAATTTGGAAAACACAGCAGTGGCCACAAGACTGGAAAAGGTCAATTTTCATTCCAATCCCAAAGAAAGGCAATGCCAAAGAATGTTCAAACTATCACACAGTTGCACTCATCTCACATGCTAGCAAAGTAATGCTCAAAATTCTCTAAGCCAGAGTTCAACAGTATGTGAACCATGAATTTCCAGATGTTAAGCTGAATTTAGAAAAATCAGAGGAAGCAGAGATCAAATTGCCCACATCCATTGGATCACAGAAGAAACAAGAGAATTCCAGGAATATGTGTGCTTCACTGACTATGCTAAAGACTTTGACTATGTGGATAACAGCAAACTGTGGAAAATCTTAAAGAGATGAGAATACTAGACCACCTGACCTGCCTCCTGAGAAATCTGTATGCAGGTCAAGAAGCACTAATTAGAACCAGAAGTGGAATGATGGACTGGCTCCAAACTGGGAAAGGAGTACTGTATTATATATTGTCACCTTGCTTATTTAATTTATATGTGGAATACATCATACAAAATGCTGTGTTAGATGAAGCACAAGCTGGAATCAAGATTTCTGGGAGAAATATCATAACCTCAGATATGCAGATGATACCACCCTTAATTACAGAAAGCGAAGAGGAACTAAAGAGTCTCTTGATGAATGTGAAAGAGGAGAGTGAAAAAGCTAACTTAAAACTCAACATTGAAGAAATGAAGATCATCGCATATGGTCCCATCACTGCATGGCAAATTGTCAGGGGCCGTGTTAGGCATTATTGACAAAATAGAGGCAGGGCCCTAAACCCCCTCCCTTTGTTGTGTAGGCACAGACCTGAAAGGAAGGAGTTAGGCTTTGTGATTCTGACTTGTTTTTTTCCTTTCCTCGGCTGAATTGACGGAAGAGAATATTAAGGTGCTTATTGTGTTTGAGAAGAGCATGAGAAGGCATAAAGCCTTCTGCAGCTGTGCTCAAAGAATAATTTGTAAAGTTAATCACTGACATTTGTTCAAGGACTTTTACAAAAAAGTGTTCCAGGGTGAGCACACAGGCTGCAGCTTGAGACCATGGGAGGGATTGCTATCTGAAGCCCATTTGTGAGAAAAGTGTTTATGGCTTAGGAATAATTAAAATAGTTAGAAGCTAAAGATTTAAGGATTGCTGTAATGTTAGCTCATAGAAATTAGAGACTTTAGAGATATTATTAGCTAGAAGCCCTTTCTAAGAATGAGGAGCTTAGGATACTAGGGGCAAACAGGACTTAGAAAGATAAGAATTAAACTGAGGAATGTAGTATGCAGCCCAGACATTAGCATGAGTTACAGTGTATTCACAAGGACACGTGAGAAAAAGTAAGTAAGAGAATCGCTGAGGAAGGAACTCCTTTTGAGGGGCAATAATAAATCTGGGTCAATGGGAACTAAAAATATCAAACCTCTGACCTAATGCTTTTGTAAAAGTATAAAAGAGAATCCTAAGCTTGAAATAAACAGGCAGTCCAAGAAAACTGAGAGGCTGCCTCAGTTTCTCGCCGAAACCACTCACACCTTCAGGTTGAATCCCTGGCTGCTGGAGCTGGACTCTGGCAGCAAATAGATGTGGAAACAATGGAAACAGTAAGAGACTTTATTTTTTTTTTCAGCTCCAAAATCACCACGGATGGTGACTGCAGCCACAGCATATTAAAAAGCAGAGACACTACTTTATCAACAAAGTCCTTATAGTCAAAACTACGGTTTTTGCAGTAGTCATGTATGGATGTAAGAAGTGGACCATAAAGAAGCTAAGCATCAAAGAATTGATGCTTTTGAACTATGGTGTTGGAGGAGAGTCCCTTGGACTGCAAGATCAAACAAGTCAATCCTAAAGGAAATCAACCCTGAATATTCATTGGAAGGATTGATGCTGAAGCTGAAACTCCAATACTTTGGCCATCTGATGCAAAGAACTGACTCATTGGAAAAGACCCTGATGCTGGAAAAGATTTAAGGCAGGAGGAGAAGGGAATGACAGGATGAGATGGTTAGATGACATCACTGACTCAATGGACATGAGTTTGAGCAAGCTCTTGGAGTTGGTGATGGATAGGGAAGCCTAGTATGCTGCTGCCCATGGGGTCACAAAGAGTCAGACATGATTGAATGACTGAACTGAACTGACATAAATGATTAGCTAAATAAATGAGGCAGCATATGAAAATTTCCAGTGCAGAAGAATTGCACTCTGTAAAGTGGAGTATAACTCTAAAGCTTTAAGTATGGGCTGGGCATAGTGATTTATTTTTAAGGAGTGTGGTATATAAAGAAGGAGGGGTAACTTTATAGTAGAGAAACCTGACAAAGACTCCCTCAGAGAGCTGGTCAAGGTTAACATCAACAGTTGTAAAGCAGTTCAGTAGAGTATACCCTTGATATGATGTCAGGAGGATGGCACTTCTCCTTTTTTGTCTTCTTATCCAAATGCCATAACCCATAGTTTTAGTATGAGAAAAAATTCAGACCAATCCCAACTGAGGGTATTCTTGTAAATATCTGATCAGTATTCCTGAAAATGACAAAAGTCATCAAAAAAGAAGGAAGATTTGAGAAACTGTCAAAACAAAGAAACCATCCTAAGGAGTTATGATTACTAAAAGTAATGTGGTAAATCTAGATGTGATTCCAGGTCACATAAAGTCATCAAGGGGAGAAGAATGTGGGGAAATATGAATAAAACATAGACTTTAGGTAATACTGTGTGCTAACATCATTTCATTAATTGTGACAAACATACCATAGTAATGTTAACAATAGGAGAAACGTGATGTGGTGGTATACATGAGAACTTTTTGTGAAATTCTTGTAACATTCTTTTGTAAAGCTAAAACTGTTCTTAAAATGAAGTTTACTAAGCATTTAAATAATACATGAAATAAAATACAAGATAGAATGATTAAAATCAATTAAATTCATTTTATATTCCACTAAAGTGCAAGAGTCATATTCTGTCAAATGTCTACAGTGCTTATTATGATATAACACACATAATGTCAGTTAAAGAGACACTATGAAGAAAGAAATATCAAGGAATTAGAATGAAACTACACTAGATAAAGCTTTTTGATCTATAAGCAATGGAGCATCAACTCAGGATGCCTTAAGCAAAATGTTGAATTAATTGAATAGCATAGCCAAACCACAGCAAGAGCAAGGATGGAGAGAGCCTTAGGAATTACAGCAATCAATGATTCTAGTCCCATCTACACTCCATCTATCACCTCAGTTGTTTTCAATTACCAGTCGTATTGTTTTAGTTAACCATTCTCTGTGACTGTTATTTTCATTCACAACTACAGTGCCCCAGAAAAAGAACAAAGAGGACTCTTTTCTTCCAGTCATAGCTGAACAATCTTATGCAAGATCACTGTTTGGCAAGTTTCAAGTTACATGTATAGCAGTCCAGTTACATGTATAGGGTCCAGAGCGGTGAGCATGTATCTCTATATCAGCCTGTTATTGCAGGTGGGGGAGTAGAGTCATTAAAGAAAAAGTACCTGCTAATCACACATGGCTCTGTGGAAGGAGAAGGAAGTGGAGGAGGTGGTGGAGGCACTGGCAAGTGACTATAGCTGAGGCCAAACTTTTAAACCAGATGTGACATTTATATAATTTATTATATTTATCATTTTTCCCAAATACAAGGAAATTCGGAGTGAAATTTAAAAATTATTCTTTAAAAATATGTATGATGCTATTATTTAAAATATTTTATTGGTTTGTAATTGCTTATTAGCCAGAGTGTCCTTGATCAGTATCTATATCTCCTTGGTCTTTTAGATCTGTCTTTCACATTTTCTTTTTTTAAGCTTTAATTCTATATGTCTGTTTGGTTGTTTGTTTTTCCTTTTTTGATGACCCATATCAACTGCTTTCAGGACTAGGGAATCTAAGATTGGATTCTCCAACAAACAGATGCCAAGACAAGACTGGAAATGCAAGCAACTTACTGGGGGAACTGACTATGAAGGAAAGAGTGGAGGAAGCAGGACTTGGCAGAGAGAGCTTGCAGACTACAGTACAGGACTGGCCTGTGACAGGACAGGGCAGAGGGAGGAATCTTGCAGATGTAGCATCTCAGCATGCTTTCTTCCAAAGCATTGAGGACTCTCCAGCCAGTGCCACCTGTTAGAGCACTTCTGGGAGCTACAGGAATGGGTCAGCACTCCCAAGGGGACCCTCCCCCAGACACTGGCTGAGAATCATCTCATGTGTAGGACCTGAGTGGAAATATGGTGCTTGATCCCCAAGGGTGACACTGGTACTGTCAGTCAGCCACATTCTATCCATCATGGAGTGTGAGTGGTACATTTTTATGGTTTCCTCCAAGAGGGGAAAAAATTATAATTATAAACAAGTATGCTGCTGCTCGGAGAAGGCAATGGCACCCCACTCCAGTACTCCTGCCTGGAAAATCCCATGGATGGGGAACCTGGTGGGCCACAGTCCATGGGGTCGCTAAGAGTCGGACACGACTGAACGACTTCACTTCACTTTCACTTCTCACTTTCATGCATTGGAGAAGGAAATGACAACCCACTCCAGTGTTCTTGCCTGGAGAATCCCAGGGACGGGGGAGCCTGGTCGGACACGACTGAAGCGACTTAGCAGCAGCAGCAGCATGATATAATTTTTAACTCACACTCAAGTCAAAAGCACACAAAACTTCCCCCTGCTGCTGCTATTTCCTTCTCCAATGCATGAAAGTGAGAAGTGAAAGTGAAGTGGCTTCAGTCGTGTCTGGCCCTTAGCGACCCCATGGACTGCAGCCTACCAGGCTCCTGCGTCTATGGGATTCTCCAGGCAAGAGTATTGGAGTGGGTTGCCATTTTCTTCTCCATAAACAAGTATAGACTCTTTCAAATTCAATAGTAATATACTTAAAAGTCATCAACCAAAACACAAAAATAAATACTGATGTGTGGCCCCAGGGAACAGGCTGGGAATCTCCCAGAAAGGTAAGTACAAGTTGTGAAAGCTGTGTTCAGAGGGCTAGAGCCGGGGTCTCCACTGGGCACCAGCCTTGCCAACAGAAGAAAGATGATGCAAGTGTGTGGGCTGGTTGTTTAAAGGGTTCCAGGCACCTGAAGACCTCCAGACTTTTCCTCGTGCCCTGTTTGGAGAAGAACTTTTCTCCCCTTCTTACTGGCCAGACACCCCTGGGTTATTCACCAGGCACCCTCTTTTCTTTCCCACAGATGTGATCTCTTAAAATGTTTAAACCATGGGATTAAATTAAATGAAAGGAAGTAAATTACTCCTACAATAGCAAATGTCAATCAGAATTTCTTACAAAGCGAGGTTTGGAGAGTTTCTGATTGTGCTTTGAGAACAGAACATAGATGTTTTAATATAAGCACACAAGAGCTCATGTTTATGCTCTTCCAGATAACAGACTGTCCATTTTCAGCATCCTGTTATCAAGATGCTGGGTATATGACTTTTAAAGGTGAGCTTCTTAATAACGTGGTTGCATTAGGCAACGTTCTCCAGAGAAGTAAAGCCAATAGATTATATGAAGAAATATGTAACAGATTTATTATAGGAATTGGCTTCTGTGGTAATGGACCCTAAGAAATCCCAGGTTCTGCTGCCTGTAAGCTGAGAACTAGGAAATAAGAACGTATAATTCAGTCCTACTTCAAAAGCCTGAGAACCAGAAGGTCACTGGTGTTAAGTTCTAGTTACAGGGAGGCAAAGAACCAGAAACTTGGATATGAGAGGGTGTCCCAACTCAGAAATCTCACCCATCTTTTGCCTTTTTGTCCATTCTGCTGTCAGTGGATTGGATGATGAGGGGAATCCCCATTGGTGAGGGGAATCTCTTTACTCAGTCCACTGATTCAAATGCTGATCTCTTCCAGAAACACCTTCACAGACACACCTAGAAATTATATTTTACCAGCTACTTGAGCATCCCTTAGTTCAGTTAAATTGAACATAAAGTCAATGAGCACTCTGATTATGATATATCTGTGAGTTTCAGGAGTGGAAGAGGCAGGAAAGAATGATGGGATGAATCATCTTCTGAAGGAGTGAGTACCGATTGTTCTGGCTTGGGCTCTACACAACAAAGAATGACAACCCAGCAGTGCTTACTTTGCAGGGTTGTCATTATCATTATAATAAAAAATCACATTCTGATCTTTTGTTCTAGATAATCTCTTTATGACCCTATGGTTATCAAAGAGGACGGCAAATGCAGAATGGTGGTAGAGGGTAAGGATGGTTTGTTTCCTTCTATACTGAAGATACCATCTCAACTTCACAGCCATTTCAGAATGAACAAAAAATATACAATAAGACAAGTGGTATCACACATGTCCAATTAACTTTGCCCAAATATTTTCTCTTCAATCCCCAACTATGTGGAGAAGTAGAAACCTTATGAGAGTTTCCTGATGATGACATTTAAAAGGAAGATGCTGTAGTTGGTGCCTTGAGATATAACAATGTTTACATTTGGGTGTTTAGGGGACTTTTTTCCTGTTTTTCTTTCTCCTTTATATCTGCCACAACATCTGTTGTGATTTCTTTCATCCTTTTTATTAAAATTCAGTGCTGGTAGTTATAGTATAATCAGGATCAATGATGGATAATTTTCTCCCTTCTCTGCCTTCTTTGCTATTATTTCCTAAAATGGAACAGAAGCAGAGATATATTTAGAAAATAAAATGCTAAGAATTGCTGAATTTAGAAGGATATTAAGGCTTATATGTATAAACACCCTGTGCAATATTCTCAGAGGCCACTGTCAATTACCCAAAGCTACTAGGAGCCAGGGTTGGATTCAGTATCTTAGTATTTTCTGCCCGGTGGCTCCATTCCTCTCCCCAGTATAGTTGTGTTCACTTTTTCTACTACATCCCCAATAATCTTTTCAGTAACTCTTTCTTCACCTGAATATCACACCTCTGCAGATATGTGGCTGACTTCCCCAGGTAGGCCTAGCTTTATAGACAGTTATCAGCAAAAACCTCCTCCAATAAACATAAGAAATTTCTGACAAATTACCTTAGGTCCCTGCTCACATCTGCATGCAAGTTCAGTACAGTCGCGCAGTCGTGTCCGACTCTTTGCGACCCCATGAATCGCAGTATGCCAGGCCTCCCTGTCCATCACCAACTCCCGGAGTTCACTCAGACTCACGTCCATTGAGTCCATGATGCCATCCAGCCATCTCATCCTCGGTCGTCCCTTTCTCCTCCTGCCCCCAATCCCTCCCAGCATCAGGGTCTTTTCCAGTGAGCCTGATGCTGGGAGGGATTGGGGGCAGAAAATTGCCACTCATAATTTTCATTGAAATGATTGTCTTGAGGGTCTAATCCAAAGACTGTGATAGTAATTGAAGATTCATATATGGATCTGAAGGATAAATGTTTAAGAATGTGTATATGGTGGGTATAGAATGGATTAGATGGTGAGGTTTTTCTAGTACATGTCTCCAATCAGAGAGAATAATTGGTTTGACCCAAACCTAAAGCCATCCACAGTTAAGAAATAAAAATGATCTGAAATAGCATCAACTTTCCCTTGAAGTTGGAAAAATCAATTTATTCCTATTTGTGTTTTCTTCTCTAGGTGAACATCAATAAAATGTGTTAAGAGAGCCATTTTAGTACAGTTTAGAAACTGAAGGAAATGGACATTAATTGTAGAAAACAGCGTAGAATTGTAGTCTAGTACATGTCTTACATTCCCTCAAAATGGAATAATCCAATACATCACATGTAAATAATAATTTACAAAAATCTCAAGGTGACAAGTAGATATATATATATATATATATATTTTTAATTTATTTATTAAAGTTAATTATTTGTGTGAAAGAAAATTGGGCTATAATCAAACCTGTTTGCACAAGAAGCACTCTGTATATTTCTTACATTGAATTACATTGGACCGGTAAATATTACAAGTTAAAAGTAGTGTTGTACCTTGTAGTAATTTTGGAAGTAGTTTCACTGACCAGCACAATGATCTAGTTCTCTAGTTACCACCGTGAGCCCCTGTTGCTGTAAGAAATGAAAAACAAGAGACCTATAAGAATATCATTGCAACTATTATGGAGTCCAGATGAATTTATTTTTCCTTTAGAAAGAAAAAGAAGAATACAATTCAGCAAAGTTTCTGAGTTCCAGCAAGCAAATACGCATGCACAGGCACATGTACACAAGTGTACAGCTAGAATAGTGAATTGGGCATGTAGTCCCTAATTATTTATTCTTTGTTCCTAAAATTTTCATAGGAATTTAATGCGGTTGCTGAGGATCATGAACATTTAGACATTTGAAAACCTTTCCCTTATATCACAAATCTAATTTCTATTGGAACAATCATAATATTTGCTCATACACATTTTAAATTCTATTCTGTAGGGGGAAATTATCAAAATATCTTTATGAAGAAATTAAACAGAGATATAGCTATTTATTTTTTAATTTATTTCATTTTTCTTTTGTTTCACTCATACAAATAAAAGAGAAAATTACATGAAAAATCAATTAGAGTACCTAAATTATACAAGTTCATTACAGTATATATTGTAGATTTTGAAATTTTAGTTGAGGATAGCATAATTTGAATCATGAGAAAGAAAGATGTTGAATCATGGTATTTTCTGTCATGCTTATATATAAATAGTTAATGCCAGCATAGGTCAATATATTTGCTTTTTAAAAATAAATGACAGAAATAAGTCATCTTAAGAAAATAACTGAAAGCCGACTTTTTCACTTTGACACTTCAAATGGCATTTGCAAGTGTGTGTGACTGATCCCAGTGTGATAAAATGGCTTCCTTCTGTCAGTCTCTATGTGAGAAATACAATTGGAAATGGTGTGAAAAATTTCTCCCATGTTATTTATGTTTCAATTCAAAATCAGAACAATGGAACAGCATTTTCTATGCATGAAAATGTGTTGAAATAAAAAGGTAAATGCGGTCCTGAGAACAGGTATTATTAGCTGCCTAATGTTCAGCAGAACACGTGAAAGTGAAAGTGAAGTCGCTCAGTCTGATGCTTTGTGACCCCATGGACTGAGGCCCACTAGGCTCCTCCATCCATGGGATTCTCCAGGCAAGAATACTGGAGTGTGTTGCCATTTCCTTCTCCAGGGGATCTTCCTAACCTAGGGATTGAACCCAGGTCTCCCACAATGCAGGCAGATGCTTTAACCTGTGAGCCACCAGGTAAGCCCAGCAGAACACATGGTTTAGAACATTAGAGTGAAATGACTTAGGTTCCCCCTACAGCCTCACTACTCCTACTCTGCCACCTCCAGCAAGTTACTTACTTTTTTAAGATTCACTTTTATGATGTATAGAAATTAGATATTAAGTGCTTCTTGAAAATGTATTAAAATCATAGTAATATAATAAGCTTAGTCCAAACATGGCATATTTTAATGAATTAATGTTATTTTTAACTTGATTTCATGACAGAAGTTTTATTTATTTTTTTTTAGCAGTGTTTGTGGCTAGATGCAGCTATATTTTATTTGAGTTTTTTTCAGTGCTTATATAAATGATTAAGAATGTCTATATCTAGAAGTTCTTACAAAAGATTCATAATTGTCAATCTGTAATTGTCAATTTATATAATCCCTCAAGAAAGAGTCGGGCACCTTTGGAAAAATCTATGCTGTGTTTACAGAGAACAGTTAAATCTGAGCAGCAAAATCCTTCCTCCTCATTAACATTGTTGTTTATATATAACTTGAAGATCCAGTATCATGTTTTTAACATATAACCAATTAATATTTCAGAAATACTAGGTTATGCTAAAAAAGTGGCAGGAGTCATTGAAAAACTCCTTACTTCCTATGAGTTAACTTCTTTTTTTTTTTTAACTTCTTAATTTATAAACATGCTAAAGTATACAGAGATGTGATTTATAAGACAAGGAGAAAAATAAAGCTAATATGGTGAGTACTTCAGATACAATTAAAATCATATATATATATGTGTATGTGTATACATGTACATACACATACACGTATATTTAAGAATACATATTTAATACATGTATTACAAATAACTGTGAAAAGAAGAGAAGCAAAAAGGCAAAAGAGAAAAGGAAATATATACCCATTTGAATGCAGAGTTCTAAAGAGTAGCAAGGAGAGATAAGAAAGCCTTCCTCAGTGACCAGTGGAAAGAAATAGAGGAAAGCAATAGAATGGGAAAGACTAGAGATCTCTTGAAGAAATTTAGAGATACCAAGGGAATATTTAATGCAAAGACGGGCTCAATAAAGGACAGAAATGGAGGGACCTAACAGAAGCAGAAGATATTAAGAAGAGGTGGCAAGAATACACAGAACAACTGTACAAAAAAAGATCTTCACAACCAAGATAATCACAATGATGTGATCAATCATTTAGAGCCAACATCCTGGAATGTGAAGTCAAGTGGGCCTTAGGAAGCATCACTGTGAACAAAGCTAGTGGAGGTGATGGAATTCCAGTGGAGCTATTTCAAATCCTGAAAGATGATGCTGTGAAAGTGCTGCCCTCAATATGCCAACAAATTTGGAAATCACTTCAGATGGTGACTGCAGCCATGAAATTAAAAGATGCTTACTGCTTGAAAGAAAAGCTATGACCAACCTAGACAGCATATTAAAAAGCAGAGACATTATTTTGCCAAAAATGGCCTTCTAGTCAAGGCTATGGCTTTTCTAGTAGTTATGTATGGATGTGACTATAGACTATAAAGCAAGCTGAGCACCGAAGAATTGATGCTTTTGAACTGTGGTGTTGGAGAAAACTCTTGAGAGTCCCTTGGACTGCAAGGAGATCCAACCAGTCCATCCTAAAGGAAATCAGTCCTAAATATTCACTGAAAGAACTGATGTTGAAGCTAAAACTCCAATACTTTGGTGATCTGTTGTGAAGAATTGAGTCATTAGAAAAGACCCTGATGCTGGGAAACATTGAAAGCGGGAGGGGAAGAATACGATAGAGGATGAGATGGTTGGATGGCATCACCAACTCAATGGACATGAGTTTGAGTAAACTCTGGGAGGTGATTATGGACAGGGAAGCCTGGTGTGCTGCAGTCCATGGCATCACAGAGTTGGACATGACTGAGTGACTGAACTGAACTGATGTATGTTTTCAATCACACAACATATATATGTATATATATATATATTTAAGATTATTTAATATGATATATCATAAGGTACTTGAGGTCAACTTAAAATAGCCTGTGGTTATTTCATGTTGCTGTGACAGAAACCATCACAATATTGTAAAGCAATTATTCTCCAATTAAAAATAAAGTTTAAAAAACTATATTGATTATTTTTATTTGCTTAAATACAGTTATCTCTATTCAGAGACATAAACAAGTTATATCTTTCCCGAATGACATTATATACCAATCAGGGCTTTATAAATCTGTCATATTTCTATATATGAAGATAGAATTTCCTTGCATTAGGACTAACATATTCCACAAAACTATCATTATCTGTTTAGTCTTACAAAGTCCTTGCTGCACGACATCAGATTTCGTATGAAATTTAAACATTCTTAGCACAGATGTTCTGTGGCTTATGCATCACACTCCTGGAATTCCTGGTGCTGTTGGTTCTTTCTAGGGTGTTCAGACTTTTATAATTATTTTTATAGTTTTCACAAAGGTCATAAAGAGCTTTCATCATTTGCAAATATATACTTATAGGGGCTCAACAATATTAAAATGTCTTTGCCTACATATTAACAGAATGTTCAGATGACTGACTAGGTTATATAATGATTTTTGAAATAATAAATCATAATATGATTGAAAGTTTGATTATATTTGTGTTTAGTCAGTTAGAAAGCACACAAGAAAAGGGCAAGCAAATCAGATTTCCCTAAATTCAAGGTGAAAAATAAATGTAAGAAAAAAAGCTATATTGTATGCAGAAATATTTTTATTGTTTTAGGTTATGCCAAATAGGTCACTCAGTGCTAAAGAATCCTCCTGCAGTGCAATAGACACAGGTTCCATCTTTAGATCAGGAAGATCCCCTGGAGGAGGCCATGGCAACCCACTCCAGTATTCTTGCCTGGAAAATCCCATAGACAGAAGAGCCTTGCAGGTACAGTCCATGGGGTTACAAAGAGTCAGACTGAGCAAACCAGCACAGAACAGGACAGGAAATTTGAAAACCATGCTTAAATTGTTAAAAGGAATCAATTTCTTCAAGTCTTAACAATTTTGAAAGCAAATTTGTGTCCTGTGGAAGTATATTACTTGGGAGATGAACACTTGCATACATAGTGTATACACTTGTATGTATAGTGTATAAGCAGTGTCAATAACAAGTAATTCATTGTCTTCCCTGAAATTTCCTTTACAATATAGAATGATATATTTTCCAAATAGTCTATCATATTTCCATGTTATTATTTTTCTTCTGCAAGTTCTTAAAGCTAATTAAGCTCTCAGAAATTTAAGGAGCTCCAAAAAGTGCACAAGAGATTTATTTGCCATTGCTAGATGGTAGGAAGAAAAACAGAGTATCTACAATCTGGAGAAAGGTGTCAGTTACTTTAATTCTGAGCAAAATGTTATTAAAATATTTATTCCCTTAAATTATACATATATATATATTCAATTTATCTTGTCCATTTTGTGTGTTTCACATATATTGTTAATTATGCAATTTAAAATTTACTTTTGTGTTAAATATATCATGAAAATAATATAATATATAACTTTTAATATAAACTCTGAGACTTTGCAGTATTTGTTGTTGCTGAAATTGTTAGAAGATACTATACCTTGCCACTTATTTTCTTATACTTTAGTAAAGTTTTAGAATGGCTATCCAAAGGTTTGCATGTTGCAGATCCGAAGAGGTAAGGCCATTTATGATCTAGAGCAGAGGACAGACTAAAATGGCCCTAAAAGTTTCTATTAGGACATAAGAGTAAATCCACAGAAGTGAACTCTGATGAGTGAATAAAAGTCTTAACCTTGTTATGAAAAAAGGCACCAATGCCAAAACTGCCAAATGAGCTCCTAGCAGAAAATGATTCGCAAAAGCAAGACTTTCATAGCTCCCCATTTTGTTAAATCTTAATTTCCGGAAAAACCAAGATATTAAAGTGATATCCTAAGTGTGATTTTGTTTCCAGGGAGTTCACAGTATAAAAACAATAGAAACAATAAGCTTATTACACCAGCTGCCTTAGAATTTGTTTTGAATGCTATCTTTATAGAACTCCATATAGTTTCTTTAATTTAATTATTTTTCTTCACAGCCAAATGCATAGTTGACTAAAGTTCGAAAACTGTCCCCTTGAGGCTAACAATTTTAGACATGCCTAATGGATTTCATTTTTGCTCTACTTTTATCAAAGATAAGTAAACCATGCTTTTCAAGCTGATTTTACAATTTATATTTGTTTTCATTTTCCACTCGTATAAGGTTATGAGCAAAATGAAATCTGTCATTAAAAATGCACATATACTGATACACTAAGTTGATGATTTTGAAAAACCTGAATTGTTACAGTCAGCAGGCAGCAATATAATAGCTCGAAATGTCCTTTCACTAGCTGAGGTATGAAAATCTGAATCTGGCATACGAAAGCAGATAAGCAGGCCAATGTGCAATGCATGAATGTTGAAAAGATGGAAGTGAAGTATATTTTTCTAGACAAGCTCAGCCCATCTCTTAAAGAAGTAGAAAAAAATACATTCACACTTACAAAAAAATTGCTAATCTGAATTAGTAGATGTGAGAACACAGTATGTCACAAAAGAATTCCAAATGGTTTAAAACTCATTTTCCTCCCCATTTTCTTATCTTTTGCATTTACTATGTGTGTTTACTATTAAGAAACTCATATGAATTAATATTAACTGTATATGAATATTAACTGTATTAACTGATACATACTACATATGTCAATTCCCTTGCTCCACTCTTTTTTTTTTTAATATATACAGTGTAATTTGGCCAAAGTTTGCATGTAGGTGTTTAACTGTAGTTAAAAAATGAAATTCTTTGCCATTATCTTTCTATAATTTTCTGATTTTTCACAATCCTTATATGGAAGTCACTTTTATTTGAAAAAATAGCACAGTATTTTCAGATACATTGTTTTTCTGGAATAGGAGACAAACCCAAATACAACTTTAAATCTTTTTTGTGTGTTTTAACATTTTTTGAACAATTAGACCATAAGCTTGGAAATTATACATATGTTTGAGGGACAGAGACCAGTCAGATTGCAAGAAATGTAGAATTTATATGAAGAAATAATAACGGAAAATGTTAAAAGGCAAAGCTGTGAGCCATATAACGGCAAACCTTAACTAGAAAACAAAGGAGTTTTGTCAACCTTAAATAAAATAATTGATAAATTATAAAAAGCAAAATTGAGTTTATTCAGGAATGGTGGAGGAATTGTAATCCAGGGCAAGCAAATTGTGGTGAACCACATACAAATCTGAAGAATCAGAAAGAAGATCGCTTTTATAAGGTGTGAGAAGAAAACTGGAGAGGGTTGTGCTAAGCAAATTTTATTGGAGAACAAAACATTGACATTGTTGCCATTTCTCATTGTCTTCAAGTAGTGGTTAGAGTGTTGTTGTTGGGATAGAAAAGGATAGTTCTTTTTCTTAAAAGCAGGAGATAGAATTCCCAGATGAAAATGTCTTCCCTTGTCAGATTAGTTCTTACCTTCTGTCTCCCAGCTGGTGATGTAGCCTGCCAGGAGTAGTACTTCCTGAAAGCTTCCTCTTCAGGGCTTCCCCACTCCAATGTAAGTGAGATTTCTTATATCATCACAGTTTAATTCAGCAAATAATGGAGAGTCACTGAAAGTTTGCTGGCCAAGAGTTGATGTGATTACGGAAGATGAATATGACACAAATGAGATCCAAGAAGAAGCAAGTTAGAAGTGGTTTTTTTTTTTTTTTAACATTATGGAACAAAATGCAATGTATACAAATTATTTTGATACAATTAAGAATATATAAGATGGAGATGAGAAAGCAGCACTTTAGCACAGATTAATAATGATTCCATTGAAATTCACTTAAGGCTTTAAGTGTTTACTCTTTTTGTTTAAGTGAAGGAAAGAGTATTTTCTTAAGTTCCTAGAAGGTAATGATGATACTGGTTTAAGAATCACATATTCATAATTAACATGAGTCTGAACTAAACCACGTGAACATGTGACTATGTGTTTCACTTCACAAAAAAAAAAATCAGAATATTTACACAAGATCTACTGCTATTTGTTTGCACATTAAAGAGGAATATTTGCAAGAAAAATCAAGATTTTTTTAAAAAAAGAAATGTTTACTTCTCCCAAAGAACATGGCAATAATTTGCTTGATTTCAGAATTCATCATCTGTTTATTTACCTATCATCATTTCCGTCTATTTCTGTTTATTACACCATTTCAATTTTAGGGTTTATTTCTTTTTCTTTACTGATAACTGACTGAGGATTTTGGAGAAAAAGGTGAATAATCAGTTGTCTATTTAATTGGATAAAATACATTAATAGAAGTTAAAAGATAAATATCTCACTGAAAAATTGTGAAAATTGAGTGTATGTGGTGAAATAAGTTAAACACATTTGCTCATGAGAACAAAGATAACATTTAAAGGCAGCAATGAAAGAGTAGTTCCAGAGATATAATTGAATGAAAGGGAAGGCTGTTGGGATCAGAAGAAATTTTGGATCTTGAGACTTTTGAATTTTAATGACTTTGAATTACTTGAAGATGGTTACAAATATAGAAGTTATTACACTGAGAAACTTGTTCTAATAATTGGATCTCACATATTAAAAACTAGATTACTTATTTAGCAGAACATTTTATTTCATTTTTAAATTAATTAATTTATTTTAATTGGAGGCTAATTATGTTACTTTGTTGTGGTGGTTTTTGCCATACATTGACATGAATCAGCCACAGATGTATATGTGTCCCCCCATCCTGAACTCCCCTCCCATCTCCATCCCCATCTCATCCCCATGGATTGAGCATAAGCTTTGAGTGCCCTGCTTCATGCATCAAACTTGCACTGGTCATGTATTTTACATATACTAATATACATGTTTCAGTGCTATTCTCTCAAATCATCCCACCCTTGACTTCTCCCAAATAGTCCAAAAGTCTGTTCTTTACATCTGTGTCTCTTTTGCTGTCTTGCGTATAGGGTCATTGTTACCGTATTTCTAAATTCCACATATATGCGTTAAGATACTGTATTGGTGTTTCTCTTTCTGACCTACTTCATTCTGTATAATAGGTTCCAGTTTCATCCATCTTATTAGAACTGACTCAAATACATTCTTTTTTATAGCTGAGTAATATTCCATTGTATATATACCACAACTCCTTTATCCATTCATCTAGCAGAACATTTTATATTTGCATTTCTCATAAAATCAAGGTAGTGTCTAATATGATACATCTTTCCACAAAACTAATAAGGGATAGAAAAGTCACAAGTATGGATAGAGATAGTAAAAGTTACATGGTGAAATATACTGCAAAGGTTAGTGAAAGTAGCTTTAGTTCTTCAAATTTCTTGTATTTGAAGACCCCAAACCCTGTTTCTCAAAGAAAGTTGATTCTTGTTTTTAGATATGTATTCTTAGTAAAATATTGACTGTAGATTAAGAAATATAAAATAGAATTTGGAATAAACATGATTTTACTATTATGTGTAAAGTTCCGTCTAGTCAAGGCTATGGTTTTTCCAGTAGTCATGTATGGATGTGAGAGCTGGACTATAATGAAAGCTGAGCACCAAAGAATTGATGCTTTTGAACTGTGGTGTTGGAGAAGACTCTTGACAGTCCCCTGGACTGCAAGGTGATCCAATCAGTCCATCCTAAAGGAAATTGGTGAAATTGGTCCTGAATATTCATTGGAAGGACTGATGTTGAAGCTGAAACTCCAATATTTTGGCCACCTGATGTGAAGAACTGACTCATTTGAGAAGACCCTGATGCTGGGAAAGATTGAAGGCAGAAGGAGAAGGGGACAAAAGAGGATGAGGTGATTGGATGGCATCACTGACTCACTGGACATGAGTTTGAGTAAACTCCAGGAGGTAGTGATGGACAGGGAGGCCTGGCATGCTGCAGTCCGTGGGACTGCAAAGAGTGGGACATGACTGAGCGACTGAACTGAACTGTACATTTATTCTAAGCATTAAATTTATCCAATTATCATTGTTATCAAGTCTAATTAAATACTGTGAAGTCCAAAATGGGAACATCATTATTTACAAAAGAGAGAGATTTTAATATAATGTATTATAGAGTTCTATAACTCTTTCAAAGATAGGTTGGTACATACAAAGAATATTCCAATATCAAGGTTAATTGTCATTCATGTAGTATAGAAGTCTGTGCGTGTGCATGTGTGCTCACTAAGTGACTGCTCAGTCATGTCTGACTGCTCAGTTGTGTTCAATTCTTTGCAACCCCATGGACTGCAGCCTGCTAAGCTCCTCTGTCCCTGGAATTTTCCAGTCAAGAATACTGGAGTGGGTTGCTATTTCCTACTCAGAAGATCTTCCCAAATCAGGGACTGAACCAGAGGCTTGTGTATTTCCTGCTTTGGTGGGAGGATTCTTTGCCACTGAGCCATTGGGGAGCCAATAAAAGGCTCATATATACAATTAACTTGAAAGAACAACCATGATAGCTTACTAAATGAGAAAATCTAGTTCAAAAGTTTGTATTGAATTTAAGATCTGGAATATTTCTTTAATATAAGCCTACTCCTTTACCTCTAATGAGCAAGCACCCTGTTATGAACTTAACCATATTTCTCCACTATTCTAGATATTAAATTCCAAAATCCAAAAACTAGATTATCCACTTCTATATTGCACAAACCTACAATACAATAGGTTTGTTGTACAGAATTAAACTAATTTTCTTCACAAACTTAAAATTTAGAGGAATATGACAGGTATCAAATGTAGATCCACCAGGCAAGTGTTAGCTTTCTGTCTGATCAGCAATTATATAAAATAAAATTGTGTACAACTTTCAGCTATTGATTTTTGTGTTATTTATTTATTACTCAGGCAGTACCACCATAGAAAAGCCAAAAGACTTTCACTTAAGCATGAAATCACCAACTCAAGGAAACCTGTTATTAACATATTCTTCACAGAGAATGTTTGGAGTATTTTTAAGGAAAGAATATTTATTTTCCATGCACTTCTCCTTAGTCCCCTAAATGACTGTTTTTCAGTTTTACCTGTTAAAATTCCAACTATCCTTCATTTTCCATTTTGCCAGTCAGCAACTCATAAGACTTCCTCAGTCAGCATGGTACAAGTTTTCTCTGTTCCCTCTGGACAAATACCTTTTTCATTGTGCCTGTTTATCTTGTTGTACTCTAAATACCTGTTTGTATGTCTTAATGCTTTTACCTGGTAGATATATAGGCCTTGCCTTCCTGGATGGCCATGTAAAACATTATTGAAATATGGTTAGAACCAGGAACATATAGGTTCAAATTCTGTTTCCATATTTTCACCTCAAATGGGATTTTGAGTAAATCAATCCCTGACCGAGGATAATTTTTTCTCATCTATTATTAGATTATAATAAATATCTCATATGTTTAACATTAAATGAGAACATGAAATATAATAAGATGCTGTTTGTTCTCTTTCTCATAGTTTTATACAAGACTTAGTTCATTGAAGTCAGGGACATATTCCTATCTATCACACTGTTTATAATACAACTATTTTCAAACACTTATCAACAAATATTTCTTAAAAATAAATTTAATAGTTTATCTGAATAATGGACAACACTACTTCCTTGAGTTACAAGATGATATATGCAAGGTAAGCATATTGATTTTATCCAGATAAAATGAATATATGTAAACATTTTTTAAAAATTCTCTAATATTTTTGTAATAGATATTTCTAATCTGTGTCATGATGGATCTTATTGGGCATTAAGTTTCTCAATCTTAGAAATTACAGTTGACTCCACAGAAATATCAAGGATCATAAGAGACTATTATGAACAACTATATGCCAATAAAATGGACAACCTGGAAGAAATGGACAAATTCTTAGAAAGGTGCAGTTTCCCTAGACTGAACCAGGAAGAAATAGAAAATAAGAACAGACTAATCAAAAGCACTGAAATTGAAACTATGGTTAAGAACCTCTCAACAAACAAAAGTCCAAGACCTGACAACTTCACTGGTGAATTTGTCATACATTTAGAGAAGAAGTAACACTTGTCCTCTGAAACTGTTGCAAAAAATTGCAGAGGAAGGAAAACTTCTAAACTCATTTTATGAGGCCACCATTATCCTGATACCAAAATCAAAGAAGATCTCCAGAAAAAGAATAGTGCAGGCCAGTATCATTGATGAACATATCCTCAGCAAAATACTAGCAATCTGTATATGTTAAAAACATTGATCACACACCATGATCAAGTGGGATTCATCCCAGGGATACAAGGATTTTTTCAAAACCTGCAAATTAATCAATGTGATATACTACATCAACAAATTAAAAAATAAAAACCATATGATCATCTCAATAGATCCAGAAAAAACCTTTACAAAATTCAGCACCCATTTATGATAGAAACTCTCCAGAAAGGGGACATAGAAGGTACATGTGATGTGATGTGAAGTCACTCAGTCATGTCTGACTCTTTGCAACCCTGTGGACTGTAGCCCACCAGGCTACTCTGTCCATGGGATTCTCTGGACAAGAATACTGCAGTGGGTTGCCATTACGTCAACATAATAAAGACCATGTATGACAAACCCACAGCTAACATACTCAGTGGTAGAAAGCTAAAATCATTCTCTCTAAGATCAGGAATAAGATGAGGATGTGCACTCTCAACACTGTTTTTCAACATAGTTTTGAAAGTCCTAGTTACAGCAGTCAGAGAAGACAAAGGAATCCAAATTGGCAAAGAGGAAGTTAAACCCTCACTGTTTGCAGATGACATGACACTGTATGTAGAAAATTCTAAAATGTTACCAGAAAACTACTCCTGTGTGCTAAGTCACTTCAGTCATGTCCAATTCTGTGTGAACCTATGGACTGCAGCCTGCCAGGCTCCTCTCTCCATGGGATTCTCCAGGCAAGAATACTGGAATGGGTTGCCTTTTCCTTCTCCAAGGGATCTTCCCAACCCAGGGACTGAACCTGAGTTTTTCATGTCTTCTGCATTGTCAGGTGTGTTCTTACCACTAGTAAGCCACCTGGCAAAGAGAAAACTAGCACTCAACAATGAATTTGGTAAAGTTGCAAATGACAAAATTAATACACAGAAATCTGTTGCATTTTTACACACTAACAATAAAAGATCAGCAAGAGAAATTTAAGAAGCAATTCCATTTACCATTGCATCAGAAAGAATAAAATGCCTGGAAATCAACCTACCTAAGGAAACAAAAGAAAAATAAACCTACCTAAGGAAACAAAAGATCTGTACTCCAAAAACTCTAAAATGCTGATGAGAGAAATTGAAGAAGACATTAACAGATGGAAATAGATACCATGTTTATGGATTCGAAGAATCAGTATTGTTTAAATGACTAATACCCTAGGCAATCTACAGATTCATGCAATCCCTATCAAATTACCAATGACGTTTCTCACGGAATTGAACAAAAAAATCTCAAGATTTGTATGGAGATGCAAAACACCCTGAATAGCCAAGGCGACCTTCAAAAAGAAGTTAAACTGTTGGGTTTATAAGTAGCTATTGATTCATGCTTTCATTGAGTAGTTCAATGCTTTTTTTATTGTCATTGTTACCACTTCTTTAAGAAACATCAGGACTGGATATGAATAAGACAGACAGCAGACTGTTAACAAGGCAATAGACAATTAAGCATCTTAATAATGATTAGGAAGCAATCACCTGAAATAAAATTATAGGATCTGACAGATAGAAAACCAGGGATTTAGGGGACAGTTACTGAAAGGTGACAGCTGATCAAACAAGGCTGAGAATAGACCAGCGTGAAAAACACAAGCAAGATCATTTCAGAAAATCCACAACTAGGAAAAAATTGAGGGCTTAGAGAAATTAAACAGAGGATGCATCAAGTCTGGATTACAATGGATGAGTAAGAAAGTAAGAAGAAATGGAGAAGAAAGAGTCCAGTTTATGTTGTAACTTTTTTTGGTTGATAAAGAATAATATTAAATATTTACATAGCAATCGCTATGTGCCAGGAACCATTTAAGTGCTGCATGTGAATTGATTTGTTTATCCCTCATGACAAGTCTTTTGAGAAAGGAACTACTTCTGTCTTTGACAATGAGGAAATGAAATAGTTTAAGTAAATTGTTCAAAACCACACTATAAGTAAGCCTTAGAGTTAAGATCCTAAACTATCAGACTTATTTACACAGAGTCTTCTTTCTTAACCACTATGGTATGCTTATTGCAACCAGAAGATTGCATAGGTTTTATTAAAGTTGTAATATGGTAACTTTTCAGGGATTCCCCCTGTGGGTCAGTGGTAAAGAATCCGCTTGCAAGGCAGGAGCTACAGGAGAGGTGGGTTCAATACCTGGGTTAGGAAGATCCTCTGGAGGAGGGCATAGCAACCCACTCCATTATTCCTGCCTGGAGATTCCCCTGGACAGAGGAGCTTGGCAGGCTGCAATCCATAAGGTCACAAAGAATTGGACACGACTGAAGTGACTTAGCAAACACTCATGGTAACTTTTCAGAGGTCATAAATAATGGATTATAATATAGGACACAAGAATCATGCAGGTTGTAATTCTTTTATCTTTAATGTTTACCAGAGCTTATTTTCAAAGGAAAAAATGATTTAGAGTATAGGAATATTAGCAGGAAGATCAAAAAGGAAGCTGTCATATCATTTAGACTTGACTAAGATACATGGCAGTGTAGACTGGAGGAAGCATTGACCTGTAATATTTAAGAATAGAAATGAGAGGACTTCTTAATAGATGGAAAATGAGCAATCAAGATTATGGCTGGAGTGACTATATGAACAATGTTTCCACTGACTGAGATAACACAGACTAAAAGTATCCATAACCTCTTAGGTTCCTTTATCATGATATGTTCATGTTTCTTAAAACCTTGAATACCCATCTGAATTTTAGGTAAATAACCTATCAGTTTGTTCATGACAACATCTAGCCTTGATATTGTGTTCAACAAGGACTTTTCAGACAAATTTATAATTGACCACCTAAATAAATATATAGAAATGGCTGCATTATTCTGATACCAAATATTATTTTTTTATTCTAGGAGATAATAGAGTTACATATCTAAAATGTTAGCCAAGTGATTGGTCTTAAAAATGTGAAATATGAATGTAACAGAGAAACTCTGCAGCTATAGGAAGTAATAAATACCCATGTAAGGCTACTAAGCTTTGTTCAGTTGCAATAACTCCAAAGAGATAATAGTGAAATAGCAAGATTATTTTGAATTTAATGGTAGACTTTAATTTATAATTCAGGCATACCTTGGAGATATTGGGAATTTGGTTCTAGACCACCTCAATAAAAGCTATGTTTACATTAAAGCAAGTCACAAAAACATGTTTGGCTTCCCAGTGAAATAAAAGTTATGTTTATATCCATAGTCTGTTAGGTGTGAAATAGCATGATTCTAAAAAACAATGTATAAACCTTAATTTAAAATATTATATATTTTTTAAAAATGCCAACCTCCTGAATCTTCAGTGATCATAATTTTTTAGTTGTTGTATGGCCTTACCTTGATTTGATGGCTATTGACTGATCAAGGATGACAGTTGCTAAAGTTTATGATGGCTTGGCAATTTCTTAACATAAAAAAATGAAGTTTGCCTCACCCATTGACTTTTGGAAAAATGATTTCTCTGTAGCATGCAAATACTGCTTGATAGCATTTTTACCTACTGTAGAACTTCTTTAAAACTGGAGTCAATACTTTCAAACCCTGTTGCTGTTTTATCGACTAAATTTATGTAATATTCTATATCAGTTTTCCTCATTTCAACAATCTTGAAAGCATCTTAACTAGGAATAGATTTCATCTCAAGAAATCACTTTCTTTGCTCATCTGCAAGAAGCAACTCCTTATCTGTGAAAGTTTCATTGTGAGGTGACAGCAATTCAGTCACATCTTCAGGCTTGTAATTTTAGTTCTCTTGATATTTCTACCACATCTGCAGTTACTTCCTGTACTCCACTGAAGTCCTGAACACCTCAGAGTCAACCTCGAGGACTGGAATCACTTCTTCCAAACTCCAGTTGAAGTTGACATTTTAACCTCTTCCCATGGACCATGAATGTTCTTAATGACATCTAAAATGGTGAATGTGTTTTAGAGTTTTTAATTTACTTTAGCGAGATCCATCAGAGTAATTGCAGCTGTCTATTGCAGCTGTAGCCTTATGAAATATATTTCTAAGAAAATAAGACTTAAAATCAAAATTACTACTTGATCCATGGGCTACAGAAGGGAAATTATGTAAGTAGGCATAAAAGCAATATTAATCTCATTGTAATCTCCATCAGAGATCTTCGGTGACTGGGTTCATTGTCTTTGAGTAATATGAAAGGGACTCTTTTTTTTTTTTCTTTGATTAATAGGTCTCAATAGTGGGATCAAATATTCAGTAAACCATGTTGTAAGCCGCTGTCATCAGGCTTTGTTGTTTCATTACAAAGCATATGCAGAGTAGACTGAGCATAATTCTTAAGGGTTCTAGGATTTTTAGAATGGTATAATATATGAGCATTGGATTCAACTTAAAGTCACCAGCTTCATTAGCCCCTAACAAGGGAGCCAGGCAATGACATCTTCTTTGTAACTCTGTAACTTCTTTGAAAGTCCTAGATAACATCTTTTTCTAATAGAAGGCTGTTTATCCATATTGGAAATCTGTTGTTTAGTGTAGTTCACTTCATTAATTATCTTAGTTTGATCTTCGGGATAACTTGATGAATCTTCTACATAAGCAATTGTTGCTTCATCTTGCATTTTATCTGGAGATAACTTCTTTCCTTAAACCTCATTTATCAACTTCTACGAGTTTGAGGCTTTTTTTCTGCAGCTTCCTCACCTGTCTCAGCCTTCACAGAATTGAAGAAAGTTAGAAATTTGATCTGGACTATGCTTTGATTGAAGGGAATGCTATGGCTGGTTTGATTTTCTACCCAGAATGCATCTATCTGAAACTTTCTTCACATCAGCAATTAGGCTGTTGGTTTTCTTATCATTTATGTGCTCACTGAAGCAGCACTTTGAATTGCCTTCAAGAACTTTTCCTTTGCATCCACAGAAAAGTCCCTTTCTCACACAGCTTTATCATTTCTAGCTTCTAATTTAAATGGAAAGATATGCAACTCTTCCCTTCACTTGAACATGTAGAGATTATTGAATGGTTATTAATTGGCTTAATTTTAATATTATTGTATCTCAGGAAATAGGGAGGCCAGACGAAGAGACATGAGGTGAGGGAATAGCTAGTTACTGGAGCACTTAGAATGCACACAACACTTATCAATTAAGTTCATCATCTTACATGGGTGAGGTGCATGGTTCCTCAAAACAATTACAATAGTAACATCAAAGATCACTGATCACAGGTCACTGTAACATATATAATACTGATGAAAAATTGAAAATAGTGAAAATGACCAAGATATGACATACAGACAAGAATGAACAAATGCTGATAGGAAAATGGTGCCAATAGAATTTCTCTATGAAGTGTTGCCACAAAACTTCACTTTGTGAAAAATAACTTATCTGCAAAGGGCAATAAAGCAAAGCATAAGAAATGAGGCATGCCTGTCTATATTTTTGTTCTTATTGTAACATAGGGATCTATGCTGCTGCTAAGTCGCTTCAGTTGTGTCCAACTCTGTGCAACCCCAGAGATGGCAGCCCACCAGGCTCCCCCGTCCCTGGGATTCTCCAGGCAAGAATACTGGAGTGGGTTGCCATTGCCTTCTCCAGTGCATGAAAGTGAAAAGTGAAAGTGAAGTCGCTCAGTCGTGTTCGACTCCTAGTGACCCCATGGACTGAAGCCCACCAGGCTCCTCTGTCCATGGGATTTTCCAGGCAAGAGTATTGGAGTTGGTTGCCATTGCCTTCGTACTCATGAGTAATCATTATGTTATAATGGAACCATTAATCCCAGCATGGCAGGAATAGAGACTCAGATGCAGAGAATGGACTTGTGGACACAGCAGGGGAAGGAGAGGGTGGAAGGAGTTGAGAGAGTAACATTGAAATATATACTTTGTCATTGTTTCATTGTTGTTTAGTCACTAAGTTGATCATGTGTAAAATAGATAGCTGGTAGGAAGTTTCAGTATAACAAACAAGCTCAGACCTGGGCTCTGTAATGACCTAGAAGAGTGAAATGGGGGGTCGAGTAGGAGGGAGGCTCCAGAGGAAGGAGATACATGTATCAGTTCAGTTGAGTTCAGTCACTCAGTTGTGTCTGACTCTTTGTGATCCCATGAACCACAGCACGCCAGGCCTCCCTGTCCATCACCAACTCCCGCAGTCCACCCAAACCCATGTCCATTGAGTTGGTGATGCAATCCAGCCATCTCATTCACTGTCATCCTCTTCTCCTCCTGCCCTCAATCCCTCCCAGCATCAGAGTCTTTTCCAACGAGTCAACTCTTCACATGAGATAGCCAAAGTATTGGAGTTTCAGCTTCAGCATCAGTCTTCCAATGAACACCCACGGCTGATCTCCCTTAGGATGGACTGGTTGGATCTCCTTGCAGTCCAAGGGACTCTCAAGAGTCTTCTCCAACATCACAGTTCAAAAGCATCAATTCTTCGGCACTCAGCTTTCTTCACAGTCCAACTCTCGCATCCATACATGACCACTGGAAAAACCATAGCCTTGACTAGACGGACCTTTGTTGGCAAAGTAATGTCTCTGCTTTTCAATATGCTATCTAGGTTGGTCATAACTTTCCTTCTAAGGAGTAAGCGTCATTCAATTTCCTGGCTGCAATCACCATCTGCAGTGATTTTGGAGCCCCAAAAAATAAAGTCTGACACTGTTTCCACTGTTTCCCCATCTATTTGCCATGAAGTGATGGGACCAGATGCCATGATCTTAGTTTTCTGAATGTTGAGCTTTAAGCCAACTTTTGCACTCTCCATTTTGACTTTCATCAAGAGGCTTTTTAGTTCCTCTTCACTTTCTGCCATAAGGGTGGTGTTATCTGCATATCTGAGGTTATTTATATTTCTCCCAGCAATCTTGTTTCCAGCTTGTGCTTCCTCCAGCCCAGCATTTCTCATGATGTACTCTGCATGTAAGTTAAATAAGCAGGGTTACGATATGCAGCCTTGACATACTCCTTTTCCTATTTGTAACCAGCCTGTTGTTCCATGTCCAGTTCTAACTGTTGCTTCCTGACCTGTATATAGGTTTCTCAAGAGGCAGGTCAGGTGGTTTGGCATTCCCATCTCTTTCAGAATTTTCCATAGTTTATTGTGATCCACATAGTCAAAGGCTTTGGCATAGTCAAGAAAGCAGAAATAGGTGTTTTTCTGGAACTCTCTTGGTTTTTCCATGTTCCAGCGGATATTGGCAATTTGATCTCTGGTTCCTCTGCCCTTTCTAAAACAAGCTTGAACATCTGGAATTTCACAGCTCCGTATTGCTGATTTCTGCATTCACATTGCTGTACAGCAGAAATGAACACATATTATAAGGCAATTGTCATCCAATAAAAATAAATTAAGAAAATAAAAAAGCCAAATTGAAACAATTGGGGACAAAGTTTTCAATTTTATGACTAAAAAGTAAAAATTTGTCCACAAGATAAATAGCTAAAAATAAATATGAGCATTTTCTTCAGTGCTCATTTAATCAATGCTGCAAACTTTTGTAGTTTACATCTTTGCATGATTTATACTTTAAAAAATAATGATGATAGGTTTCAATATTAAATAACATATTTATAACACTAGTAGATTAATAATGATTTGATCATAAAGAAATGGCACAAGCAAGTGTTGGTTGCAAGCATTAGTCATTTGCTTTGGAAATTCAATATATTTAGTTTTTTGGGGGATTTCAGGGTTGACATTTTCTTTCAAGAAAATTGTTAAAAATTTAAATTATTTGTTTCTAAATTATAATGCAAGAGAGAGCCCTGCTGGCAGACTTTTATAGATGCAGGAAGTGTATTCATAATTGAAGCAAAGTACCTTAGGAAACACAACAGTAAAATGTATAATACATTTTATTGTGATTTGGCTCAGTATCTTTTATATTCTAGTTGAATCTCACTAGTTTTTAACTAAACGTGTACCTTGCTTTTGAAGCTACATAGCACATTTCCAGCAGTTTACCTATTGGAATAATCTGGAAATATGAAGTTAAGTTTCCATGTGGAGTTTCTACATTTAGGGATAGATGGTCTATTTTTAAATATGTCAAAGCAATTCTACTGAAGTATTGAATTTCTTTTTATCTGTGTTAGTCACTAAATGCTTTGAAAACAACTTGACTTTTTAATTTGCTCTGTTTTTTTCCTGTACTTAACAGTTCTTTATAACTCGCTCTAGAGAACATTCTAAAAAGAGAGAACTTTGCACTAGACTGAGAAAATAGCTGATTTCTTTTGTAAAACTGCATTCAGATAAGAGCTGAGTAAAGCAGAGCAACAGGAAACAGGATGCTGCTAAGTCACTTCAGTCGTGTCCAACTCTGTGCGACCCCATAGACGGCAGCCCACCAGGATCCTCGTCCCTGGGATTCTCCAGGCAAAAATACTGGAGTGGGCTGCCATTTCCTTCTCCAATGCATGAGAGTGAAAAGTGAAAGTGAAGTCATTCAGTAGTGCCCAACTTAGCGACCGCATGGACTGCAGCCCACCAGGCTCCTCCATCTATGGGATTTTCCAGGCAAGAGTACTGGAGTGGAGTGCCATTGCCTTCTCCAGGAAACAGGATAGAGTATAATAAATTCTCTGCTAGTTCTTCTATGTAGATTACTTGTTACTTGTTTGAAGTGAATGTTCAGAACCAGAGACATGTACATAAACTAAATGTAAATGGAAAAATCTTCTGTGTCTGGTGTTCAATATTATTTACAGTATTGAATTGTATACCTCACTGCACTTTATATTTGAGTGAGTATTTGAGAGTTAACTATATATTTAGGAAAATAGTGGTAACAGCATGTTATACTTTAAGATATAAAGCTGAATAATGTATCAATACTTGAAGCATTGTCCTGAATAATGGAAAATTGGAGATGTTAAAATATAAATACAAAATCAAAAAAGGGAGGAAAGTTCTTCTTTTTTTATCACTAATCAAAGTTTTGGAGTTGCTTCTATGGCAACATAGTAAGCATAAGTTGAGCTACAGTATTAATTTTTCTACAATTTTTTAAGTCTTGATGTATAGAAATTTCTTTAAAATAAGGTGTTTAGTGCAAAAAGATTTCTTGTAATATGAAGAGATACCTGAGGAGCCTTACAAATAGCTGAGAAAAGAAGAGAAGCAATAGGCAAAGGAGAAAGAGAAAGCTTACCCAACTCAATTCAGAGTTCCAGAGAATAACAAGGAGAGATAAGAAAGCCTTGTTAAGTGAAGAATGCAAAGAGAGGAAAACAATAGAATGGAAAAAACTGGAGGTCTCTTCAAGAAAATTGGAGTTATCAAGGGAACACTTCATGAAAGGATGGGCTCGATAAAGTACAGAAAAGGTAAGCATCTAACAGAAGCAGAAAAGATTTAAAAGACTTGGCAAGAATACGCAGAGAGCTATACAAAAAAAGGTCGTAATGACCTGGACAAGCACAGTGGTGTGGTCACTCATTGTGAAGTCAAGTGGGCCTTAGGAAGCATTACTATGAACAAAGCTAGTAGAGGTGATGGAATTCCAGCTGAACTATTTCAGATCCTAAATGATGACGCTGTTAAAGTGCTACACTGTACTGAGTGCAATACCAGCAATGTGGAAAACTCAGCAGTGGCCACAGGATTGGAAAATGTCAGTTTTCATCCCAGTCTCAAAGAAAGGCAATGTCAAAGAATATTCAAGTTACCACACAGTTGAGCTTATTTCAAATGCTAGCAAGGTAATACTCAAAATCCTTCAAGCTAGGCTTCAGTAGTATGTGAACTGAGAACTTGCAGATATACAAGATGGATTTAGAAAAGGCAGAGGAACTACAGATTAAATTTCTAACATCTGCTTCATCATAGAAGAAGCAGGGGAAATCCAAAAAAAATCTGCTTTATTGACTATGCTAAAGCCTTTGACTGTGTGGATCACAACAAACTGGAAAATCCTTAAAAAGATGGGAATACCAGATTACCTTGCCTGTCTCCTGAGAAAGCTGTATTCAGGACAGAAAGCAACAGTTAGAACTGGTCATGGAAAAATGGACTAGTTCAAAATTGAGAAAGGAGTATGTCAAGGCTGTATATTGTCATCCTGTTTATTTTACTTATTTAACTTGTGTGCAGAGTACACCATGGAAAATGCCAGGTTGGATGACTTACAACCTGTAATCAAGATTACCAGGATAAATATAAACAGCCTCAGATATGCAGATGATACCACTTTAATGGCAGAAAGTGAAGAGGAACTAAAGAGCCTCTTGATGAAGGTGAAAGAAGAGAGTAAAAAGGCCAGCTTAAAACCCTTACCAAAACAAAGATGATGGCATTCAGTCCCATCTCTTAATGGCAAATAGAAGGGGGGAAAGTGGAAGCAGTGACAGATTTTATTTTCTTGGGCTGCAAAATCACTGCGGACATTGACTGCAGCCACAAATTAAAAGATGCTTGCTGCTTGGAAAAAAGCTATGACAAACCTATCAGTTCGGTTCACTTCAGTCACTCAGTCATGTCCGACTCTTTGCGACCACATGAATCGCAGCATGCCAGGCCTTTCTGTCCATCACCAACTCCCGCAGTTCACTCAGACTCACGTCCATCGAGTCAGTGATGCCATCCAGCCATCTCATCCTCGGTCGTCCCCTTCTCCTCCTGCCCCCAATCCCTCCCAGCATCAAAGTCTTTTCCAATGAGACAAACCTATACAGTGTATTAAAAAACAGAGACACCATAGTGGCTGTACTAATGGAGAACAGTGTGGAGATTCCTTAAAAAATTGCAAATAGAAATGCCTTATGATCCAGCGATCCCACTGCTGGGCATACACACCAAGGAAACCAGAACTGAAAGAGACACGTGTACCCCAATGTTCATTGTGGCACTGTTTATAATAGCCAGGACATGGAAGCAACCTAGATGTCCATCAGCAGATGAGTGGATAAGAAAGCTGTGGTACATATACACAATGGAGTATTACTCAGCTATTAAAAAGAATACATTTGAATCAGTTCTAATGAGGTGGATGACGCTGGAGCTGATTATACAGAGTGAAGTAAGCCAGAAAGAAAAACACCAATACAGTATACTTACACATATATATGGAATTTAGAATGATGGTAATGATAAACCTGTACGCAAGACAGCAAAAGAGACACAGATGTATAGAACGGCCTTTTGGACTCTGTGGGAGAGGGAGAGGGTGGGATGGGTTGGCAGAGTGGCAGTGTAACACGTGTGATATCATAAGTGAAACGAATCGCCAGTCCAGGTTGGATGCAGGATGCTTGGGAATGATGCACGGGGATAATCCAGAGAGGGTGTGGGGCGGGAGGGGGGATGTGGGGGTTGGGATTGGGAGATCATGTACACTTGTGGCTGATCCATGTCTATGTGTAGCAAAGTGAGTACAGTATTGTAAAGCGGAACAAACTAAAAAAATAAAAATTAATTAAAAAAAAAAAAAAAAGAGAGACACCAGTTTGCCAAGAAAGATGTTCATACTTAAAGCTATGGTTTTTCCAGTAGTCCTGTACAGATGTGAGTGTTGGACCGTAAAGAAGGCTCAGCATGGAAAATTGATACTTTTGAATTGTGATGCTAGAGAACACTCTTGAGAGCCCTTGGGATAGCAAGGAGATCCAGCCAGTCGATCCTAAGGGAAATCAAACCCTAAACGGTATTTGGAAGGACTGCTAGAGCTGCGGAGAGGAAATGGCAACCCTGTCCAATACTCTTGCTTGGAAAATCCCATGGACAGAGGAGCCTGGTAGGCTGCAGTCCATGGGGTCACTAAGAGTCGGACACAACTGAGTGACTTGACTTTCACTTTTCACTCTCATGCATTGGAGAAGGAAATGGCAACCCACTCCAATGTTCTTGCCTGGAGAATCCCAGGGATGGTGGAATCTGGTGGGCTGCCGTCTATGGGGTCACACAGTCGGACACGACAGCAGCAGCATTGCTGGAGCTGAAGCAGATATAAAACAAATCTGATCAGGTTGCTTATTTATTTGACACACCCATATCAAGCACAGTAACTTTGTTACAGAGCCCTTTATTTGTAGCATGTTCTTGCCTTCTGTTTTAATTTCATACAGTGAGATTCACCCATTTATAAGACATCTCACCCCACAACCAAAAATAAAATGACACTTAGCAATTTCAATGCCCTTCACTTCCATCAAATATCATGTTTTCTTTGCTTAGAATGCCTGCCTCCTGTCCTTGGTAGTGAATCCCTATGTGTCTTTTGAAGTTAAACTCATGTGGACAATAAACACAGTTTTCCATTTACCAGTTTTGTGCTCTAGAACACCTGTTTAATTCTTGGAGACTCAATTATCTCCTATGTAAAATGGGGATAATTGCAGTATTCTCACAGAGTAGAGGTCAGCAATTTTTTCCTGTAGAGGAACACATAGTAAATATTTCAGGTTTTCAAACTGTACAGTTTTGTCAGAACCACAAAACTCTGTTTTTATGGATAAAAACAGTCCTAAAAAATAAGAAAGTGAATCACTTTGGTTCGGTACTCAGTCGTGTCTGACTCTTTGGGACTACATGAACCACAGCACACCAGTCCTCCCTGTCCATCACCAGCTCCTGGAGTTCACTCAGACTCACGTCCATTGAGTTGGTGAGGCCATACAGCCATCTCATCCTCTGTTGCCACCTTTCCTCCTGCCCTCAATCTTTCCCAGCATCAGGGTCTTTTCAAATGAGTCAGCTCTTCGCATCAGGTGGCCAAAGTATTGGAGTTTCAGCTTCAATATCAGTCCTTCCAATGAAAACCCAGGACTTATCTCCTTTAGGATGGACTGGTTGTATCTCCTTGCAGTCCAAGAGACTCTCAAGAGTTTTGTCCAACATCACAGTTCAAAAGCATCAATTCTTTGGTATCAGCTTTCTTCACAGTCCAATTCTCACATCCATACATGACCACTGGAAAAACCATAGCCCTGATTAGATGGAACTTTGTTGACAAGGTAATGGCTATGCTTTTTAATATGCTGTCTAGGTTGGCACCCTGCTTATTTAACTTGTATGCAGAGTACATCATGAGAAATGCTGGGCTGGAGGAAGGACAAGCTGGAATCAAGATAGCTGGGAGAAATATCGGTAACCACAGATATGCAGATGACACCACCCTTATGGCAGAAAGTGAAGAGGAACTAAAAAGCCTCTTGATGAAAGTGAAAGAAGAGAGTGAAAAAGTTGGCTTGAAGCTCAACATCCAGAAAACTAAGATCATGGTATCTGGTTCCATCACTTCATGGGAAATAGATGGGGAAACAGTGGAAACAGTGTCAGACTTTATTTTCTGGGGCTCCAAAATCACTGCAAATGATGATTGCAGCCATGAAATTAAAAGATGTTTACTCCTTGGAAGGAAAGTTATGACTAACTTAGATATCATATTAAAAAGCAGAGACATTACTTTGCCAGCAAAGGTCCATCTAGTCAAGGCTATGGTTTTTCCAGTGATCATGTATTTATGTGAGAATGGACTGTGGAGAAAGCTGAGCACCAAAGAATTGATGTTTTGAACTGTGATGTTGGAGAAGACTTCTGAAAGTCCCCTTGGACTGCAAGGAGATCCAACCAGTCCATTCCTAAGGAGATCAGTCCTGGGTGTTCATTGGAAGGACTGATGCTGAAGATAAAACACCAATACTTTGACCACCTCATGTGAAGAGTTGACTCTTTGGAAAAGATTCTGATGCTGGGAGGGATTGGAGGCAGGAGGAGAAGGGGATGACAGAGGATGAGACGGCTGGATGGCATCACTGACACAAAGGACATGAGTTTGAGTGAACTCCAGGAGTTGGTGGTGGACAGGGAGGCTTAGCGTGCTGCAATTCATGGGGTCGCAAAGAGTCGGACACTACTGAGTGACTGAACTGAACTGAACTGAACTGAGGTTGGTCATAACTTTCCTTCCAAGGAGGAAGTGTCTTTTAATTTCATGGCTGCAATCACCATCTGCAGTGATTTTGGAGCCCCAAAAAATAAAGTCTGACACTGTTTCCACTGTTTCCCCATCTATTTCCCATGAAGTGATGGGACCAGATGCTATGATCTTCATTTTTTGAATGTTGAGCTTTAAGCCAACTTTTTCACTCTCTTCTTTCACTTTCAACAAGAGGCTTTTTAGTTCCTCTTTACTTTCTGCCATAAGGGTGTGAATTAAATAAGATTGTGAAAAAGATGCAAAATAGTTGAAATTTAAATTGAAAATTAGAAAAACTTAGTACTATGTACTTTTGAACTGTCCTGTTGGAGAAGGCTCTTGAGAGTCCCTTGGACTTCAGGGAGATTCAACCAGTCAATCCTAAAGGAAATCAGTCCTGAATGTTCATTGGGCGGACTGATGCTGAAGCTGAAACTCCAGTACTTTGGCCACCTGTTGTGAAGAACTGTCATTGGAAAAAGCCCTGATGCTGGGAAAGATCGAAGGCAGGAGGAGAAAGGGATGACAGAGGATGAGATTGTTGGATGGCATTTCTGACTCCATGGACATGAGTTGAGCAAGCTCCAGAACTGGTGATGGACAGGGAAGCCTGGCGTGTTGCAGTTCATGTGGTCTTCAGAGTCAGACACGACTGAGTGACTGAACTAAACTGAACTGAGTACTATGTATAACTATTTGAACTTTTCCAATTTTTACAATTATCCCTATTATATTTAAATTATAGAAAATATCAGCTCAATTTGGACACTGTAATTTTTATTAACGTGCACAGAAACAAAAATCAGTATAGACAATTCAATGAATCATCAAGTAAATTTAGTAGGAAAAAAGATCAGTCAAACATATTGCTTCTCTGAACTAATAAGCTTCAAAAGTAGAAAGTCAATCTAGAAAACCCTAAGAATATATAGTCAATCATTGGAGATTGATGGAATCACTTATGAAAAGAAAAATATACCTGAAAATTATGGGTGAAATGGAGCAATGTGTTTACCTGAAAAAGATGCCAGATTAGTCAAGAGACCTTGTGCAAGCAAGACTTGTGTGTGCGTGCTCAGTCACATCCAACTCTTTGCGACCCCATGGACTTCAGCTTGCCAGGCTCCTCTGTCCATGGAGTTTTCCACACAGGAATATTGGAGTGGGTTGCCATTACCTCCTCCAGGTGATCTTCCGAACTCAGGGATCAAACCTGAGTCTCCTGTGTCTCCTGATTGGCAGACATATTCTTTGCCACTGAGCCACCTGGGAAGCTCTCACTCACAGGAATTAAATGCATGAAGCATGACAATGGATTAACTATGTGAGGTTGGGAAAGAGATTTAATCTTTCTGGACTTCATTGATTACATCCATAGTAAAGGAAGATTTAAAATGCAATGGTTTATGAGTTTGTTTAGCTTTTTAAACATTGGCCATTATGCTGCATTTTAGCTCTTACAAGATTCCTAATATTAAGCATTAATTGAGGATTTGCTTGGAGATGCAGAGAACAAAATCTGGAGTTATTGCTTGCTCATTTCCCTCTCGATTTCCTTAAGGAACACTCATGAAATATTAGAAACAGTTATTATGAACCATAGGACATGGATGATGTTTACAAATCATAGAAATGTAGAAGTTAAGAGAGAAAGAGGGAGAGGAAGTGAGGTAGACAGAGGGGAGAAAGATAACATTGAGGAGGAGGATGAGTGAGAGAGGGAGGAGGTTGGGAGGAAGGAAAAAGACAGGGAGACTAATAGCTATTGCTAATTAGGAAACACAGCACTAGAAAAATATTGATCACAGTAGAAAGATATTCAGGAATAACAGCAGGCCATTTTGAGGAATGCGTGTCAGTGTTTGGTCATTTTAAAAAATGTCTAGGTGCATATTATGGTACAATTTTAAGACTAGATTAAAGTACAAGTTTGTAATGTCACACTATGTATTACAGACAAGTTCATTAAAAAAAAAAAAAAAAAACACCTCAGTTTTGAGCTCTACTAAAGCCTTAAAGAGCAGGGCAAAAATCATTTCAGTTTGGAATATAATCATGCCATCAGCCATGAAGGCAAATCTGTAGCAAAGCAATAAAGCAAATATAATTTTATGGACCCTTGTAGAGAATGGATGACAGCATAGCTTCAGAATACTGAAAGAGGACACCAGGAATAAATAAGAGAAAAGACAAAAATTAGACACCTTGAAGATCAGTTCTAAATAATGTGAAAGAATTTTTACTATAAAGCAATTCCATCATATAGACAGGCCAATGTTACATGGAGCCAAAAAGAAATAGAAGGAAAAGCTAACCTGGTTTTAGAGGGCAATGTATAAGACTTTGAACAGCCTTGCCAAAGCTCTCTGCATCTATAGATGAAATGTAATGTTTATACTTACTATGGTAGCCTAATAATGGCCTTTCAAAAATGTTGACACACTAATTTCTGGAACCTATGAATATGTTGCATTAAATAGCAAAAGGGATTTTGCAGATGGAAGGAAGATTATGGACCATAAAATAGGGAGATTATTTTAGGTTATCCAGATGGAAAAAATATAGTCATATGAGCCCTAAAAATTCAGGAGAAAAGAAAAGCCAGAGATCTGTGAGGAAGAATCATCATGAAATATTAAAGTACGAGAGGGACACTGCCTAAACATTAAAGTTAGAAGGCGTGAGTGATGAACCAAGGAATGCTTTGATCCTTGGAAGCCAAGAGGAGCCCTTAGACTAAAGCCAACAAGGATCTGAATTCTGCCAACAACCAGCATGTGCCTTGAAGGGGGTCCTCCCCAGAGCCTCCAGCAAGGAGTGCCACTTGGCTGACATGTTGATTTTAGCCCAGTAACATCTGTATCTTATTTCTTATCTATAGAACTATAAAATAATAAATTTGTATTGTTTCAGGGAGCTTGTGGTATATTTTTAATAGCTGAAGTTGAAAATGAATGCACTTACAAATCACTATAGCTTAAAACTACAAGTGTAAACAAAAAAATATACTCACCAACATTGCATTTTGAAATACAAGATGTTTTAAAAGATGTAACTTCTTTGGATGGAACAAACCAAAACAAACCAACAGAACAAACGAAATGCAACTTGGAACAAAAGTTGTTTTTTCACCTATGTCTTCATAATGTAAGCACATTAACTTCTGCAAACCAGTAAACAAATACTGAAGTGGCCTTGAGTGATAGGTGCAGTGGACATATTAAAAAGAGGATTGATTTTGTGCTAAGGCAAGACATATTAATTAAAGTAATAGAAGTTACAAATTGGTCAGGTAGCTATTGAGTATGAAAATATTTATTTGTTTTTCTGTTGTCGGGTCACATAATTGAATATCTTAATAATTAATGCAACTTAATAGAATTTTTATAAGTTGACTTTGATTAAAACTTGTCTATATGATGATATTGGAAATACTATGGTACCCAGCAGATTTACTGCAAATTCCTATATTAGAAGTTTAGTTTATAGATCAGTGTTTCATGTTTATTTTGTAGGGAAATACTACTTCTTAACATATCTAGATGGTTTGTTTCAAAAAAAGTAATATATGACTTAAAATGGGCAAATATTAAAAGCAGTATGTTCACAAGCATACAAAGGAGAGTTATTTGAGAATGATTAGATATAATAATGTATGGCAGAATTAAAGAGATTATTTTAGACTTGCAAATATGGTAGGACACGTACTTTAACTGATAATCAAATTAAAAAGAAAAACAAAAACTAGATACACCAAATGATCATTACCCCTCCCTGAAATAGTGGTCTTCAATATGACAAAATCAGATTTTTTTAAATGTAATAAATATATATATATATATATACTAAAAAGAAGTATCATTTATAGATTATAATTGATCATCAGACTATTAATCCTTCATAATTTTATCTTCCTGCCTATCTATCTATATTTCTATCTTCTTATGACTACACGTAGAAGAAAATATCTGAAAATATAACAAAGTGTTCATATCTCATTGTTGAACTAAAACAAACCTGCACTGGGAAAGGAACCCTCATTTTTTTTTTATACAGCTATTTTCAAGGCCTGCCTTAAAAAATCTTAATATAAAAAATACTATCTAATTTTAGAATGTATAGCTTAATTTGAAAACAAGATTTTGACATTCATTTAATCCAATATGATTTTTTAAATTTCAAACATTTATATGAATTAAAAGAGTTACTTTTTACTTATTACTGTATAAATTTAAATGAAGTAAAACATTAATAACCTTAAAATTTTTACCTTCAATCTGAAAAGAATCCGCTGGAATAAAACTACTCCTGCTAAAATTTGCTTTTGAATGTGCATGCTGAGATTCACTGGATCTTTGCAAGTACTCAACAATTTTTTTAAAGAAGAAGATTATTGAAAATAAATTGATAGAAATGACATTTTTCAAAGGAAGAATGTTTTTGAAAATGATCATTTATAGATTATTGAATATATTATTGGATATTTGTTATGTATTACTATTTAAATAGAGTTTAATTTCATGTGATTCATTATTTTCACCAATATGTCTGAATTTAAACTATTTGTATAAATTGTATTCCACAAAACTTGTTTTTTACATGTCTGCTAGAGTTTAACAAATTGTATTTAATAGTTTATGGTTCTAATTGACATTTGGAAGGATATCAGAAACAAAAAGGCATGACTCCAAATGTATTGTCTCATTCGAAAACATTGAGTACTCTTGATTGATTTTGCAATGTTTAATAAATTTTAAAACAATTTGTCCAAAAATAAGATTTTTTTCTCTATGTGTTTGTTTCTACTTTTCAACATCCCAAATTAATGTTCAGTCCAGTAAGTAGCCATCAGTTCTGTTCAGTCCAGTCAATCAGTTGTGTCGGACTTTACAACCCCATAGACTACAGCACACCAAGTTTCCCTATCCATCAACAACTCCTGTAGTCTACTCAAACTCATGTCCATCGAGTTGGTGATGCATTCCAACTGCATTCCAACCATCTCATCTGCCATTTTTCCCTTCTCCCCCTGCCTTCAATCTTTCCCAGCATCAGGGTCTTTTCCAATGACTCAGTTCTTCACATCAGGTGGCCAAAGTACTGGAGTTTTAGCTTCAACATCAGTCCTTCCCATGAATATTCAAGACTGATCTCCTTTAGGATGGACTGGTTGGATCTCCTTGAAGTCCAAGGGACTCTCAAGAGTCTTCTCCAATACCACAGTTCAAAAGCATCAATTCTTCAGTGTTCAGCTTTCTATATAGTCCAACTCTCACATCCATACATGACTACTGGAAAAACCATAGCTTTGATGAGATGGACATTTTTGGCAAAATAATATCTACTTTATAATATGCTGTCTAGCTTGGCCATAGATTTTCTTCAAAGGAGCAAGCATCTTTTAATTTCTTGGCTGCAGTGACCATCTGCAATGATTTTGGAGCACCCCAAGATAAAATCTCTCACTGTTTCCATTGTTTCCCCATCTACTTGCCATGAAGTCATGGGATTGGATGCCATGATTTTAGTTCTGGGTGTTGAGTTTTAAGCCAACTTTTCCAGTCTCCTCTTTCACTTTCATCAAGAGGCTTTTTAGTTCCTCTTCACTCTATGCCATAGCGTGATGTCATCTCCATATCTGAGATTATTGATATTTCTCCCAGAAATCTTGATTCCAGCTTGTGCTCATCCAGTCTAGCATTTCACATTATGTACTCTGCATATAGGTTAAATAAGCAGGGTGACAATATACAGCCTTGATGTACTCCTTTCCCTGTTTGGAACCAGTCTTTTGATCCATGACCAGTTCTAACTATTGCTTCTTGATCTGCATACAGATTTATCAGGAGGCAGGTCAGGTGGCCTGGTATTCCCATCTCTTTCAGAATTTTCCAGTTTGTTGTGATCCACACAGGCAAAGGCTTTGACATAGTCAATAAAGCAGAAGTAGATGTTTTTCTGGAACACTCTTGCTTTTTTGATGATCCAGTGAATGTTGGCAATTTGATCTCTGGTTTTTCTGCCTTTTCTAAAGCCAGCTTGAACATCAGGAAGTTCACAGTTTATGTACTCTTGAAGCTTCCTTGGGTTAGTTTGAGCATTACTTTGCTAGCATGTGAGATAAGTGCGGTTGTGCAGTAGTTTGAACATTCTTTGGCATTGCCTTTCTTTGGGATTGGAATGAAAATTGAACTTTTCCAGTCCTGTGGCCACTGCTGAGTTTTCCAAATTTGCTGGCATATTGAGTGCAGCACTTTCACAACATAATCTTTTAGGATTTGAAATAGCTCAACTAGAATTCCTTCACTTCCACTAGTTTTGTTCGTGGTGGTGCTTCCTAAGGCCCATTTGACTTCACATTCCAGGATGTCTGGCTCTAGGTGAGTTATCACACCATTGTGATTATCTGGGTCATGAAGATCTTTTTTGTACAGTTCTTCTGTGTATTCTTACCACCTCTTCTTAATATCTTCTGCTTCTGTTAGGTCCCTCCCATTTCTGTCCTTTATTGAACCCATCTTTGCATGAAATTATCTCTTGATAGCTCTGATTTTCTTGAAGAGATCTCTAGTCTTTCCCATTGTATTGTTTTCCTCTATTTCCTTGCACTGATCACTGAGGAATTCTTTCTTATCTCTCCTTGCTATTCTTTGGAGCTCTGCACTCAAATGGGTGTATCTTTCCTTTTCTTCTTTGCCTTTCACTTCCTTCATTTCACAGCTATTTGTAAGGCCTCCTCAGACTACCATTTTGCCTCTCTGCATTTTTTTTCTTGGGGATGATCTTGTTCCCTGCTTCCTGTACAATGTCAGGAACTTTGGTCCATAGTTCTTCAGGCACTCTGTCTATTGTATCTAATCCCTTGAATCTATTTGTCACTACCACTGTATAATTGTAAGGAATTTGATTTAGGTCATACCTGAATGGTCTAGTGGCCATGCTAAGGGAGTATTGCATAATACTATGCATTATTTTCTTAAAATGATCATATTTCATATCTTATTAAGGCACTGCATTTATCTGCAATTTTCTCTTATAATATCTTGTACTAAAAAAATTTTATACTACTAACTTCTCTCAACTGTTTAATTTGCTTTTAAAGAACTTCCATAAAGGAGTACATGTGTGCTATGTCCTTTTAGTCATGTCCAACTCTTTGCAACCCCATAGACTGTAGGCTAGAAGACTATAGGAGTACTCCACTCCAGTACTCTTGCCTGGAAAGTCCCATGGGCGTAGGAGCCTGGTGGGCTGCTGTCCATGAAGTCGCGATGAGTCGGACACAACTGAGCGACTTCACTTTCACTTTTCACTTTCATGTATTGGAGAAGGAAATGGCAACCCACTCCAGTGTTCTTGCCTGGAGAATCCAAGGGATGGGGGAGCCTGGTGGGCTGCCGTCTATGGGGTCGCAGAGTCGGACACGACTGAAGCAACTTAGCAGCAGCAGCAGACTGTAGCCTACCAGGCCCTTCTGTCCACGATTCTTCTCACAAGAATACTGGAATAGGTTGCCATGCCTTCTCCAGGGGATATTCCCGATCCAGGGATTGAACTCATGTCTCTTAATCTCCTGCACTGGCAGGGGGGTTCATTATCATTAGTGCCACCTGGAAAGCCAATCATTTTATTTTTTCATAGTTGAAGTTATGATTAAATAATAACATGGGTAAAGAACCTACAAGAAAATTTCTCAGTATAAATTTGCCATCAATAACTATTAACAGAATTAAGTTAATGTCATACTTTTAAACTGCTCTTACCAAGATCATTAAGATTTTCACTTACTCATATATCTAGGTTATATAAACTGAGAGATTTATGATAGAATAGCTGTCAGCAATTATTAGTTTTTGAAGTTAATTTCTATAAATAATTAAGCATAATTGTAAGTATCCTAAAATATGATCTGTGTTTGAGCCATACATAAGGAAATACAAATACATTTATAACTGTTACCACTCACTAATCATAACAACAATTATCTAATCAGTCATATGCCTCTTTTCATTAATGAACAACATGAATCTTTCTAATTTAGAATGAATTGATCAGCTAGAAATGAAGCCAAACTTTTATTTTGGCTTAATTTAATCTTCCTTGAACATTTTTAGAACTCTAAAAACAGAATGAATTTTAAAAGAATTTCCACTGGTAAACTATTTCAAAACTTTCAGGAAATTATAAGATATATTCCATCATTTTCTAGATCATTATTTAATGGAAAAGATTATTATTTGATATTCAGATATACCTACTCTGTTACTAAGTTATATCTAACTCTAGTTTTCTTATTTATTTTTGCCAGGGACTTAGAAAGGAAGCTATATAACATTTAGATATGATGTACATAAAGCCTTAAATTGTTTAAATTAAAAAGTAAGATTTATGCTTAGTAAAACATCAACAAAACTGGAGTGAGAAGTTAAATAGTGATTTAGAGACTATATAAAATAAATGGTCTTATAATATTTTAAAATATCCATGTTTATTTCTACTTTGTTCCCCTAACAGTATAACATATATTTTAATCTTACTTTTGCTATTGTCATACCTTGCTTTCACCTTTATCTTCACATCTGGGACTTTCAGATTTTTTCTTTCTAAGTCATAAGAAAATAGTTAGTTGGTATTCTGTCATAAGAAGATTGAAACTTTTATTTTATTTTTTTAATTTACATTACTTATTTTAATTGGAGGCTAATTACTTTACAATGTATATAATTTTGTTTGAACTTCTTTAGAAATATGATGTAGATGAAAGTGAATTTGTTTATATACATGATGCAAATATGGAAAGGTTTTGAGTTTTATTTTGTCCATTGTCATTTCCATAGCACATTTTGATTATCACAGTAAAATTAAACAAGCCTCTTCTATAACTGTAAATAGGTATAGTTTTAAATACTTAAAAAATCTCATATGTTACAAAAATTTTTTGCCTCTTTATCAATCCATAATTTAAAAATTGGTAACTTTTCTATGTCAACTATTTTTCTTCATCCAAGACAAGCTGATTCCATAAGAGAAAAATATTTTTTCTGCTTTTTTCCTCTGGGATCACATTTTTTTATTAGGCCAATTCATCAGAATTTTACAGCTTCATGCCCCAAGGTTTCCAAATGAATTTGCCAAAAAGAAAGTATATATTTAATACTTTATGTTTAAATATTTATATTATTATAAACTTTATTTTATAACACACCATTAACTAAATAAAAAATTAGCAATACTATAATCTCCTAAATAATGTATATTGGTACATTATATCTGAGTACTTAATCATTCTAAATCTCTGAAGTTTAAAAGTTTTTTTCTTATTGCACACTTTCTACATGCCAGAAGTTTAGGAGAAGCTTTTCTGGATGTTTTGGTTGAGAGTTGAGCATCAGGCTGTGATCAAGTTGCCATTGTGGCCTTCAACGGAATTGGAGAATTCACTTCCAAGGTGACTTACATGGTTGTTGTTTAAGACCTCAGTTTTTCTCCTCCTGTTGGCTAAAGACATTCATTCTTTGCCATATAGGCCTTGCCATAGACATATTGTCCAGATGATGTCTCAGCTGGGCTTAATCAGAGTGACAGATAAAATCTGAGTCTCTTGTAATTTATTTGTGGATGTGATATGTTTATTTTTGCTGTATTCACTTCATTATCCAAGCAAACCATGGTATTAACACACTATTAGAGGCAACTAAAGAAGATTATGAATGGCAAAAAAGGTTTCATGACCAACTGGAAAAGCAGCCATTGCATTATTTCAGTTCAGCCTATTCATAGTATATCTACTTCTAATAAGAATCCTAGGAAAACAGTTTGCCTCTGAAAATAAATTTAATATCAACAAAATTCTCTAAAGTAAAAGTTGATTTTAATATTTCATATACCTTCACTACTTTCTTACTTATTTAATAGACATATACAGTTGTAGTGGAAAATTACATTTGTTTGAATAAATAATATTTAGCTTGGTCAGAAAAATATGCGATACAGTTTCATTCAATTGAGCCAATTACATTATTTTTATCATGAGAAATGACTGTGAATTTCAACTACTGCTTTTTAAATGCCATAAGCATGCCAGAACATATGCTGTATCTTTGGGAATTTGGCTCAAGATTATTTGAGTATTATTCTTAAAACCAATTCAAAATGTTCTATATCCGTGAAAGTGAAAGTGGTAGTTGTGCAGTCTTGTCAGACTCTTTGCATCCCGGTGGACTGTAGCCCTCCAGGCGCCTCTATCCAAGGGATTTTTGAAGAAAGAATACTGGAGTGGGTTGCCATTTTCTTCTGCAGAGGATCTTCCCAACCCAGGAATCAAACCCAGGTCTCCTGCATTGCAGGCAGATTCTTTACTGGCTGAGCCAAGCAAATTTGTATTTTCATAATATTTTACTTAACATAAACTCTATTTTTGAAACACATTCACTATTTAGGAAGTGTATATAAGATTAATGGTATGGAAACCTGAACGTAGTCCATCCTTATCTACTTTGTAAGTGGTTAGAAGTATCTCAGGTCTCTTATGTTCACTTCTTCTTTTTGCTCCGAATATAATATATCTATTAAAGATTTCCATCAGAATATTCCTTGGAGTTCTGAGACTACTGTGAAGATCATTGGTTCTAAATATTATTAGTGAAGAATTTATATAAATTGTTTGTAACATTATCAGACCAGAAAACATGTCAAAAACACATGCTGGGGGAACTATATTCAATATCTGTAATAATCTATAATTGAAAATAATCTGAAAAAGCATATTTACACATATATGTAAAACTGAATCACTCATTGTACACCTGAAACTAACACAAATTATAAATTAAGTATGTATGTGTGTGTGTGTGTGTGTGTGTGTAGTCGCTCAGTTGTGTCCGACTCTTAGCGACCCTGTGGACTGTAGCTCACGAGGCTCCTCTGTCCATGAGATTCTCCAGGCAAGAATACTGGAGTGGGTTGCCATTTCCTTCTCCAGGGGATCTTCCCAACCCAGGGATCGAACCCAGGTCTCCTGCATTGCAGGCAGACGCTTTATCCTCTGAGCCACCAGGGAAGCCCATACTTTATAAAAATATTTAATGTATGCTTATGTAGTTATAGAGATAAATTTAAAGACTCACACCCACACACACACACTTTTCAGTCTCAAGTCTTCCTGAAATCTTGTAGGTATGAAACTTGTCTCTGCCAAATTTGGGCTATCGGCAATGGCACCCCACTCCAGTACCCTTGCCAGGAAAATCCCATGGACAGAGGAGCTTGGTAGGCTGCAGTCCACGAGGTTGCGAAGAGTTGGACACGACTGAATGACTTCACTTTCACTTTTTGCTTTCATGCATTGGAGAAGGAAATGGCAACCTACTCCAGTGTTCTTGCCTGGAGATTCCCAGGGATGGGAGAGCCTGGTGGGCTGCCATCTCTGGGGTCACACAGAGTCAGACACGACTGAGGTGACTTAGTAGCAGCAGCAGCAGCCCTGTCTGCTATGAGGTAGAATATCTTAATGTTTCATTGACATTTGATCAGTGTTGGATTCATCATCCTACTATAATAAAGTAGGACAATAATTTTATTAAACAGAAGAAAAGTCTCAGTTCAGAAACATGAATATCACAATTTAAAATATGATCACTTTGAAGAAACAGCCATACAAGGTCAATGTAGAGGTAATATTTTGATTATAAAATCACTTTATTATTCTAATAAAAAATTATGTATAACATTAAATTAGTAATATGTTCATGTTTTCAGCCTCATTCAATTCAGTTCAGTCAATTTAGTTGCTCAGTCGTGTCTGACTCTTTGCATGAATCGCAGCATGCCAGGCCTCCCCGTCCATCACCAACTCCCAGAGTTCACTCAGACTCACGTCCATTGAGTCAGTGATGCAATCCAGCCATCTCATCCTCAGTCGTCTCCTTCTCCTCCTGCCCCCAATCCCTCCCAGCATCAGTCTTTTCCAAAGAGTCAACTCTTCACATGAGGTGGCCAAAATACTGGAGCTTCAGCTTTAGCATCATTCCTTCCAAAGAAATCCCAAGGCTGATCTCCTTCAAAATGAACTGGTTGGATCTCTTTGCAGTCCAAGGGACTCTCAAGAGTCTTCTCCAACACCACAGTTCAAAAGCATCAATTCCTTGGCACTCAGCTTTCTTCACAATCCAATTCTCATATCCATACATGACCACTGGAAAAACTATAGCCTTGACTAGATGGACCGTAGTTGGCAAAGTAATGTTTCTGCTTTTTAATATGCTATCTAGGTTGGTCATAACTTTCCTTCTAAGGTCTAAGCATCTTTTAACTTCATGGCTGCAATCACCATCTGCAGTGATTTTGGAGCCCCCAAAAATGAAGTCTGACACTGTTTCCACTCTTTCCCCATCTATTTCCCATGAAGTGATGGGACCAGATGCCATGATCTTCGTTTTCTGAATGTTGAGCTTGAAGCCAGCTTTTTCACTGTCCACTTTCACTTTCATCAAGAGGCTTTTTAGTTCCTCTTAACTTTCTGCCATAAGGAGGGTGTCATCTGCATGCCTCATTATGCACAAATTAAATTTCAGCTAATCAAGTGAACCATTTAATGACTATTAGAATAGTATCCAGTGGCACCCCACTCCAGTACTCTTGCCTGGAAAATCCCATGGACGAAGGAGCCTGGTAGGCTGCAGTCCATGGAGTCGCTAAGAGTCGGACACGACTGAGTGACTTCCCTTTCCCTTTTCACTTTCATGCATTGGAAGGAAATGGCAACCCACTCCAGTGTTCTTGCCTGGAGAATCCCAGGGATGGGGGAGCCTGATGGGCTGTTGTCTATGGGGTCGCACAGAGTCGGACACGACTGAAGCGACTTAGCAGGAGCAACAGCAGCAGAATAGTATCATCCTCTTTCATGTCATGCTATGACGTATCTAATTCTTCTGGGAAATGATCTAATGGAAAGTATAGACATTGACTAGAAAATTGTGAAGATATCAGATATATTTGTACTGAAAATCATAAAAATTACCATCAACTTTTATGTAGGGTGAAAACTGGGTTCATAATATATGTATCCTTGGATCATCATTCAAAATATTGGTGTTTGTCAAATTTCCACTGCCATCTCTGTTATTCTGATCAGAGCATAATGAATGCTTACAAAAGAATCATCTCATTTCTCATTCTGAAGTCTCATAATATAAATTACTTAATTTTCTTTTAGCCACTTGGCATTGCTTATTTTGTAAATTTTGCATTTGCAGCAGTTATTCCAACAAGGTATCTGCAAGAAGGCATTTTAAGTTTATTCCTTAATTAGAACTACCCTGACTGGCAGAAGAACAAAGGAAGTGGCAGATTGGAGTTTTAACGTGATTTCATATTCATCTTGGCTGCCAAGGCTAAACTTGTAATTAAGGGATAATCCCACAGCAAGACCAGACACATAAGCAAATAAACACAACACAGGCCTATGCTTATGGGGCATCTTTATTTAGTTCTTGATTCAGAGAAATATTTTTAAAGGGTTATGAAAATAATTACCATAACAGCACACTGCACTTTAAGAATCTCTTTNGGATAATCCCACAGCAAGACCAGACACATAAGCAAATAAACACAACACAGGCCTATGCTTATGGGGCATCTTTATTTAGTTCTTGATTCAGAGAAATATTTTTAAAGGGTTATGAAAATAATTACCATAACAGCACACTGCACTTTAAGAATCTCTTTTCATGTTGAACCTGATATATTACCTCATTCTAAGAGGAACCTTTTCCTTTTTCTAAATTAGAAACTGTTCCTAAATGATAACTAAAATTTCTTTTTTTAAAAAAAAGCAAACTAATACTAACTTCACTAAAAGCTAAGCTTCACAAGTTTTAGAATCAGACAAATCTTGGCTTACTCACTCTCTAACATAACTTCTTTCTTAATTGTTCTTCGGTTCAGTTCAGTTGCTCGGTCGTGTCCCACTCTTTGTGACCCCATGGACTACAGCAACCCAGGCGTCCCTGTCCATTACCAACTCCCAGAGCTTGCTCAAACTCATGTCCATTTAGTTGATGATGCCATCCAACCATCTCATCCTCTGTCACCCCCTTCTCCTCCAGCCTTCAATCTTTCCCAGCATCAGGGTCTTTTCCAGTGACTCAGTTCTTCATGTCAGGTAGCCAAATATTGGAGCTTCAGCTTCAGCATCAGTCCATGCAATGAATATTTAGGACTGATTTCCTTTAGGATTGACTGGTTTGATCTCCTTGCAGTCCAAGGGACTCTCAAGAGTCTTCTCCAACACCACAGTTCAAAAGCATCAATTCTTTGGTGCTCAGCTTTCTTTATAGTCCAACTCTCACATCCATACATGACTACTATCCATACAAAGCTATGGAAAAACCATAACTTTGACAAGATGGACCTTTTTTGGCAAAGTAATGTCTCTGCTTTATAATATGCTATCTAGGTTGGTCATAGTCTTTCTTCCAAGGAGCAAGCATCTTTTAATTTAATGGCTGCAATTACCATCTGCAGTGATTTCAGAGCCCCCCAAAATAAAGTCTGTCAGTTTTTCCATTGTTTCCCCATCTATTTGCCATGAAGTCATGGGACTGGATGCCATGATCTTTGTTTTCTGAATCTTGAGTTTTAAGTCAACTTTTCCATTCTCCTCTTTCAGTTTCATCAAGAAGCTCTTTAGTTCTTCTTCACTTTCTGCCATAAGGGTGGTATCATCTGCATGTCTAAGGTTATTGATATTTCTCCCAGCAATCTTGATTCCAGCTTGTGTTTCATCCATCCCAGCATTTTGCATGATGTACTCTGCATATAAGTTAAATAAGCAGGTGATAATATAGAGCCTTGTCATACTCCTTTCACAATTTGGATTGATAAGTGGGTTAATTGCTCTTAACCTACTATAAAAAGGGGATGCAGTATAAAGATTAAATAAAATATAATGTACTGAGTTTTGGTCATGACTTATGTGTATCTGACTTAGTCTTCTAACATAAATAATTATAGAACAGTAAAATCTTTAGGAAGTGATGTTTCAGGTTATTGAATGCTTCAATACCATATCTGTTCCAATACTCTAAATGGGAGGTACTTTCGAAAGCACAGTTGAAAGACAGTTGAACTCAAACAGAGAACATTGTTCTAACTGAATGGAAGAAATAGAGAACAGACAGAGGACTGCTGTTTGACTGGAATTTAGGCTGATTTCTGGGAAGGAGAATGCCATCAGCTGTGGAGATAGGATTTCAAAACATTAATTTTGGGGAGCCACAAACATTTAGACCATGACATGATAGGAAACTGTCATAAAACTATGGGAAGAAGTTCTAAGAGGACTAGGGAAGATTATGTACATGGACCAAAAGAATAACTTCTGATTCATATAGGGATAATGTAAGTGCTGAACAAAGTTATAATTTTGTGGAGAAATGGCATGGGTTAAAGGGACTATGAAAATGAATTCAGATATTTTATGGCCAAGATGGCCTTCATGTTCCTCTCAGCTTGATTTAACTTCAGACAGTTTCTCCCTGCCCTTTAAATTCCTTTTCTTAAAGCATTTACTTTAGAAAATTGCAATTGCAAATTCTTTCTCTAACCTCTTTGCAAAAATGGTTATAAGTCTTATTAAAGTTTTTTGCCAACTTTAAGAGCCAGAAATGCCTTTCTCAAAGACCTGAGAACTATCTTTTTCAAATGTAAACCTTGAAGGAGGTAACATCCTGTCTCTGTCTCTGTCGGAGAGTAGGAGCGGCTCTTGAGTCCTGCATTGCTCCATGTTGTCATGTCACATTATCTCCTGTAATGAAGATCGAGGAAGTTTATTTTTTCTTTGATTAAACCTAACTAGCAAATGAAGGTGGCCTATGAACCTATCACCACCACCTCAGCTATTAAAACTCTCCAGCCTATTGTTTCAAGGAGTTCATTTCAGCCTTTTCCCTCTCTGTAGCAGTCTTAAATGATCTTTCTTACCTGGTTAACATTGTCCTGTGCAGGTTTTGACAACTGCTTATCTTCCTTGCTTTCTTCTGGAGAGTTGTATTATTACATCACCTAACTCAACTTTATGCCCAGGGAGCTCTAGCTTGCTTTCATTAGCTGTAGGCCAACTCCCTAAATAGCACTCCTTGAAACACAATATTGACCTGCCTATAGAAAAGAGTGATAAGTTGGCTTGGAACAGTCAGCTAGAGAAGAGGCACATATCCTTTGGGAATCAAAATCTGTCTAGGATAAACAATTCTTAAGTAACGTTCTCTGTTTCATCACTAGTAAAAGAAATCTTGTCTTCCCAGATGCTGACATGTTCTATTGGAGTAATCATGGAAATGTGTACTGACATTTAATGATAAATCACAACATTTTTGCAATATAGTGCTTGATGCAATTTGATTTTACCTTTCAAAAATTTCAGAATTTCCCCACAATATGCTGTGTATATAGCACACAAATATACAGTACTTATTTCTTTATATATATTGCTTCATAGTCATAGAAACCCTAGAGGCTCATATAGCAAGGTGCAACAGAACTCTTTCCTTCTTAAATAATACTACTTTATCTATCCTGGCAGTTTGAGATTGACTGCTTCATTAGCAAGTCAATGCATGTCCAAGATTCCTATTGATGCTATGATGTTTCTATAAGTACAGATCCTTTTTTAATTGTAGTAGAAGTATGCTGTTTAAATGTTCCAAGTGGAATGTTACCAGTTATGTCAATAAATTTCTTTAGCAAGCGTGTATATTTGCAAATGTATGTGTCTTTATCTATCTTTCCTTTTCTGAGATCACCAAATTTGCAAATCGAGCATACCAGAGAGCAAGAGTTCTAAACTGATTAATTATTCTATCTGCATTGAAGAAATAGAAAGAGACAGTGCTTCAGATAATCAACATTCAAGTTACTCAGAGATATAGATGCTGGATTTATCATTTTGAATTGCTCTTGACATCTAATAATTTTTAGCTTGAAATAATTTTGTTTTCTTTGATTTTCATGCATTTCAACCTTTTCAAAAGTATAGCTTATTCAGTTAGATCAGATAATCTCTATTATTAAAATAGTTTAAAGTTTTCTGATTATTTTTCCTCATTTTTATGTTTTCTTTTTGCTATTTATTTTATATATATAGATATTTAACTTGGAGAACCCTTTTTCTGTTTACTTTAGGCCTGTCATCTAACTGGTAAATGATCATTAGATTATTATATATACACATAAGCTGCCAGATATAATTAAAATATTGCTAAAATAATGTTTTGGTATATTTTTCATTGATTTACTGTTTATATATTTTATTATAATTTTTAGTCAGCTGGTGATTTGGCTTTATCTTTTTCTTATGATGGATGTTGCTAACAATTAATGTGGTGATAATAGACCCTTAAGGAGCCTAAATTGAGTATTTTGGATCCCACACAAGTGGACTGTAGGTTGTTGACTTGTACTTATGGGATAGGCAGTACATTGCTGTGGTTCTTTCAACTGGGAGTTAATGTTGTGTCACTTTCTTGAGTACTCACCCATGTTATCAGCTTCGCATGTGGCACTAGTGATAAAGAACCTGCTTGCCAGTGCAGGTAGACATGAGACACAGTTTTGATCCCTGGGTCTGGAAGATCCCCTGGAGGAAAGCAATGGCATCCCACTCCAGTGTTCTTACTTGGAGAACCCCCATGAATAGAGGAACCTGGCAGGATGTAGTCCATAGGATCACACAGAGTCAGACAGGACTGAAGCAACTGAGCATGCAGGTGTTATCAGTTTGTTTCATCAAAAGTCAGAACTTGTCTTTTGTTGGCTTATTTCACATAAGACCTGACCACAGGAATGGAAGAAATCGTCTAATTATTGGTTTTAATATCACAAGAAATTAGTTTGATCTGATGTCATAGAGAATGCACAGGATGATTAGAGATGCATTTATTCAGTCCACCGCAATAACAAGGAACATCTCTACAAAAAGTGAGTCCTAAGGCTCTATAGAGGCAAGCAAACAAGGAAGTCATCAAGAAGTCTTAGGATAGTACGTGAGGTGATAGAAGTGAGTAGTATATCAGATTGTGCAGGGTTGGAGGAGCACTGTGGTCCTCTGTGGTTAGTTATTTCCTTGAACACAAATGAGTGGGGGATTTCTTAACTGTTTCACTTTTCCGGGGCCAAAAATCAGGTAAAGTTTAACATTATCAAGGCAAACATCTGAAAGATCATGCTAGAGTGCAAAGTTTCCTCCTGCTCATAATGATATAAAGCTTAAAATTAGTCACTATCTGAATCATTAAATTAAGCTGATTTTTTTTTTCCAGTGAAAGTAAGTGTGATTCCCCGGTCTCCTCCATTTTGGTTAATGACACTTAGGCTTTTTAATCTTTCCAAGAGAAATATTAGGAAACAATAAGCATGATCCATTGCTTAGAGACATATGCACAATTTGTGGGTGAATATCACATGCTTTTGTTAATTCCATTTTAACAAGCAATATAAATTATTTCAGGGGAATAGAATGGCTCAGATTCTATAGTAACATATTTTGGGAAAACTAATGCCAAGTTTAAAGGTTCTACATCTTCCAGATGACAAAGACTCTTATCTGGAAGATAGCCAATATCTTTGTCATAAGATGCAGGATTTTCAAAGAATCTCTGGCTATAGGTACTCTCCCCTACTCACATATAATTTTTTCTCTCTGTCCTGTTTATCCCAACAGCTCCTTTATATAATTAATACTTACTGAATCTTTCCTATGCATTAAATTGGTACCACCAGAAATATATACTCCTGATTTATACATTTTTCCTTCCATCACTGATATTTTATTTTTCTGAAACCATTAAAATATTTTTTCTCTCTGAAATGTTATTTTTTTCCCTTATGTCAGTCATTCTATGTGCTCATTTTTTATTTGTTTATCTTTTCCTACTGTTCTTTGCATATCTAATGATCTCTGGATGGCAGTTCATTTTTAGGAATGAGGAGCTAAGTGAATTGATTAACATTGCTGCAATGGATTTTCTGTTTTTGACAGCTTTCCCATGAATGAAAGAATTAGCCATATTTTTGTATTATATTAGAATAGGGATACAATTGATATGCTCACTTTTAGGATGTGGATAAGAAACTGGCAAACAGGAAGAAGAAGGGCTCATGCTAAGACAATTCAACCCTGAAAGCTAGTCCTTAGCTTCTTTCTGACAGGCCACCAATTCTGAGTTGTTTTTCTTTTCTCCCCCTTTGGGAAAAAACTCCATTCTGCTGAGGAAGGAGAGTAAATGGTTAAACTTTCAAACATCACTTTCATTAATCATGCTACCTCCTTCCAAATTCATTTCTAAGCAATTAATTTGATGATCTATATTTCATTAAGTTTGATGCTTCACCCATTCAACATATATTTCTTGAACAAAACTGTTCTAGTTCTGTAAACCTTGTCACTGAAGATATTGTACATAAGCCCAAGTTCATAGTGAAGATCCTCTTTGGTAAGGTTCACAAAAGTAAACAGATTACAGTAGTAGAATAGGGTAAATTATTCAGCAGACAAAGTAAAGGATATTATGAAATCAATCAGAATCATTACTAGTGCCAGCTTTGGGGACAAGGTCATAGAAAGCTGAGACATTGGGCAATCAGGAGTCAGCATGGCAAAACAGGTAGGCTGGGAGAAGAGTAGTTATGAACAACAAAGGAACTGCATATACCTATAAGGAACTTGCCACAGTCCAGTGAAGTTGGTAAGAGTAAGCTCAGGGAGTTATGTGAGCAAAAGCCAGACTGAGTAATTAAAAGATAGGATTTGAGGACAGCTCAATGACTTGGTTGTGATGAGGAACACAGGGACCTATTGGCATTGGCCTATAGAAAATGAATTTTGTTATGTCCTCTGTAAATCACTCCATTCTGGTAACAGATCTACATGCAAATAAAAAGTTTTAAAACTATTAAAATATAACCAGGCATTTCATAGGATATGCTTGATAAGAGAAAGAAAAGCAGTTTAGGGAGTTTATATTATTGAGTGAAATGAATTAGATATGAAAGGGAAAGTGAAAGTAAAGTTGCTCAGTCGTGTCTGACTCTTTGTGACCCCATGCAGAGTAGCCTGCACCAGGCTCCTCCGTCCATGGGATTTTCTAAGCAAGAGTACTGGAATAGGTTGTCATTTCCTTCTCCAGGGAATCTTCCCAACTCAGGGATCGAACTCAGGTCTCCCACATTGTAGACAGACACTTTACCGTCTGAGCCACCAGGGAAGTCTGATCTTCTTGAATTAGGTATAGTAACATTCAATCATGTTTTATAAGCAAATGTACAGTGAGGGAGAGCCTTGAGACAAGTATCAGAGTGAAATGGCAGATCACTTACCAAATGCCTTTTTTCTGAATGGGAAAAAATGGAGAGATGAAAGCTCACTGAAAATCTGGCTCAGATGTTGAGATAGATAATAGCAGACATGTGTGATGAAAGTAGGTAAAGTTTTATAATAGTACTCATCTAATAAAACTTTCTGGAGAAGGCAGATAGATCTAAACTGACTTGAGAAAGCAAGAAGAGGTGATGGAATTGGGTTTTATTTTTGAGTGAGCTCAGAGTGAGAATTTCTTCTCATAGGGCCATGATTTACACAGCTCTAACTTCTTGGTTGTACCAAAGGAAGTGTGCAGGCTTTCTTATTAGCTTGCCCTTTATGGGGCAGAAGGAGCTAGGAGAGTGGTGGGTTTGAAAGCTGCCAGTATTCAACATGGAAAAACTGAAGTTAAATCTCAATGCAGAGGGAAATCTTTCTCGAGTTCTGAATGTGACAAGATGCTTTTTCTCATTCCATGCTGATGCATGAGTCTAAAATAGATGTTTAAAACAACAGAAATTTTAACCTTTAGTTTTTCATCCATTTTCTGGGAGGGTTGGGAAATCATATTTCAAGAAATCACCTTGAATGTTCAGCTATTAACTTTTTTGACAGTAGTTTTAGTGAAAGAACTAAACTATCTGCTGAGACTAGCAGCCTGAGCTCCTTTCAAAATAGAGCATTCAGTTCAGCTCAGTTCAGTTGCTCAGTCATGTCCGACTCTTTGCGACCCCATGAATTGCAGCATGCCAGGCCTCCCTGTCCATCACCAACTCCCGGAGTTCACTCAAACTCAGGTCCATCGAGTCAGTGATGCTATCCAGCCATCTCATCCTCTGTCGTCCCCTTCTCCTCCTTCCCCCAATCCCTCCCAGCATCAGAGTCTTTTCCAATGAGTCAACTCTTCGCATGAGGTGGCCAACGTACTGGAGTTTCAGCTTTAGCATCATTCCCTGCAAAGAAATCCAGGGCTGATTAGTGTCTGAAATAAGACAACAGCCAGTCCAGAGCAAGTCATTGGAATTAGATTGTGATTTTTGACATTCAGGACTAGGTCAGCACCAGAACTGGGACTAGAAAAAGTAGAGTTGGACCATAAAATAAACTAATTGAGAGTCTGTATTCACAAGCTAACAGACTTACTTTGAACTGTGTAAAAGTGAATGAGAAGTAGAATTGACTTACCTCCAAAAATTCAAGGAAGTTTGTTTAGATTATTTCAAAAGAAGAGAAAGTTTTGGAGAAGACATAAAACGGGCGTAATTTTCAAGCTCTAACATCTAAAGTTTGATAAATTCATCTTTTAAGAACTCTTAACTAAGCAAAAATTATACCCTTGATGCTATTCCTCCTTACTTAGATGGACAAAATGTCTTAGAATAACCATAAAGGAAATAACTTGTCTATATGATCACCGGATCTTTTATACAAGGATACTGAAGTGGGTAGCCCTTCCCCTCTCCAGGGGATCTTCCCAATCCAGGGATCAAACCCAGGTTTCTCTCTTTGTAGATGGACTCTTTACCAGCTGAGCCAAGAATGTCCAAGAATACTGGAGTGGGTAGCCCATTCCTTCTCCAGCGGATCTTCCCTACCCAGGAATTGAACTGGGATTTCCTGCATTGCAGTTGGATTCTTTACCACCTGAGCTACGAGAGAAACCCTTTAAATCACTAGAGAAAAGGAATGCCTCAGTTTTTATAGTCCTCAGCAGCACATACTGTTTGAAACACATCAAAATTACCTGCCCTTTCTGGATTAAAAACTTCAGGAAAGAGAGAATTGATTTCATTTTGGAAAGTATTTTTGGATTTAAACAGTCATCTCCTATTGAGTTTTTAAAAATTTTCTTCTTGATGAAGAATTAATTTATAGTAATGAATTATAAAGAGAAGTGAAGTGTCAATTCAGATGCACTACATATTTCTATGCAATTAGTAATATATTAGTAATAAGTTAGTGTGGTTACAGATGGTTAATGATATGATACACCTTCATTCTGAAAGAAGAGCAAACACTTGGGAAACCAGAGAATCAGCTACGCTCAGAAAAGGTTTGAGGCTCAAGATATTTCATAGTTGTTAATAACATTAAAAAATTAATTGCTGCTAAGCACAGACACTATTTGGAAAGTAGAAATAACTCAATGTGTTTTGCTATGAATAATGATAAAAATTCACTTTAAAAATAGGCCATACCTCTCAAAATTAGAAGCCAAAAACAATAGCTTCCTCTCATGGTAGACAAATTATTTGTACTTGGATTGGCTAATTTATGAACTTGACTTGCATATATTTATTTTGATGTTTTTCTTAGATTATATTATAATATTCTACATGAGAAGTATTAATTTCAGTGGATTTTTTATGAATGTACACACTATAGTTCAGGGGCCAAAATGTTACATCTACTGCTGCCATTTGCTAACTATATGAAATTGGCAGGTTAATTAATCTCTGTACCTTAGTTCCTTTATTAGTAGCATGAGAGTGGTGTTATGCATATCTCATTTTTTTGCTGAGAGACTAAATGCGTGTTAACTACAAGCTAAATATCTCCCACCCATAAACATCAAAATAGTAGGTCTTTTTAAAAGGATACTTACCTTTGTTTAACTTGAAAGCTCTTCAGGTGAAAATACTGACCCTTATCACAAAGTTTGTCATCACTCTTTCCCAAGCTTCAAATGAATGACTTTAATAATTTTGCTGTTTAATAATATGTGTATGCTCATAAATGCTTCCAAAAACACTGATCTTGTCAAAAGGAAGACATACACCCCCCTTATTTGATTAAAATAGTAATAATAAGGAAGAATATAATGTGTCACTAAATGATAGATCCTTCAGCCTCAAAATTTCATTTGGCACATGGAAAGAACTTAAAATAGTTGCTTATTACTATTATTTGATCACATTAACTTTATTAATGACTATAGAATTAATTTTAACTACTTGACATGCAGCAGTCTTAAACTGGCATGCTAAAGACTATGGTTACATGTTTTGTTCTTTCATTTTCTCCTTTTTTTCTGAAAACTGTTTATAGACTTTAATTCTACTTTTTGGTTCAAAGTTATGACTGCCAATTTTTCATCCTAAAGTTTCACATAATTAATAAAAAGATCCCTCTGTGCTCAGGTGGACTTCTCTGGTGACTCAGAGGTGAAGAACCCACCTGCCAATGCAGGAGATGTGGGTTCGATCCTTGAATCAGGAAGATCCCCTGGAGAAGGAAATTGGCAACTTGCTCCAATATTCTTGCCTGATAAATACCATGGATAGAAGAGCCTGGTGGACTACAGTCCATGGGGTCCCAGAAGACCTGGGACATGTTCATGTAATATTTCACTTATTTGTTTCTACTTCTATATGTACTTGTTTCCATCTCTACTTTGTTTTTAATGTTAGAGTTGTGTGATATACATTTCATTATTTCTGTAATTTCTAATCCATGTGTTTTTATACTTGCATATTAATTTTATTTTTCTTAAAATGTTTAAAGTTTGAGACCTATAATAATACCCATAATATTACATGTTTTAAATTTTCATGTTGAAATTTTTGTTTTATAATTAAATAGCCACTTGTGTATATATGTACACTCATATGTATATATACACATATATCCTGCATTGCTCTTCAGTCAATACCTTTTAACAGAAATTCAGTATATGTGTATACTTTAGAACATGAAAAGTAACTATCGTATGGAATTATTGGTCACAAACTTTACTCCTTGAAATCTTTTATTTCTAGCACTACTGCCTTTTGTCATGTATTTATGCAAAAGATAGGTTGGATGGGAACTTGATTTTTGTCCAGTTACAGATTATTCAATATTGCTCTGACTGTCTTTGTTTGATAAACTACTGTGCACCAGGGAAGCATTCTGCTTCTTGCTTTGTGTTTGACCTCAGTTCTGTTCCAGGAAGAAAATGTAGTTATGTCTGATCTTCTTGTAGCTCTGACCCTCCATGGCATTGAAGAACATCTAGTGAAGTTCAGTGAGCCTGCTTTCTATTGTTTTGCCACCTCTGCCCTTTGGTCTCCCAGTACAATGTCAGGTGACTGTAATTAATCTACAGTGACAAAAGCAGGTTCAAGTGGCCTATTTCCTGTTTGACCTTTTGTCTCCCCTGGAGTTTGTGCAACAGTGGGTGAGATTTAGATTTGTAGCAAACACCTTTTATTTCCTATGTCATGACCCCTCAATTCACTAGAATTTCAGTACAACTGTGGTAAAGAACTTTGAACACTTTGACCCACACCTGAGTTCAGTGCCTTCCACAGTGTCTCTTCACTTTCACACCTCAGATTTCTTTCTAAAGTTAAAAGGAAGGCACTAAGCCCTTCCAAACACAAAGTTCACATTCCTGGGAAGCAATTTGCAGCAGATGGGAAGAAGCAGTGGATTCATAAAGGCCTCAACTTTCAATCCCTTTCATGGATAACTTTGATAGTTACTCTGTAAGGTTTCATTTTAGGTTTTATTTTCCTTCAGTGTTTATCTCTAGCAACTCCTTTACTCAACTCTATGGAATTTACTTTCAAATAAATTACTAGTGCTGAGATATACCTTCCAGGAACTGGGAAGCCCCAATGGCTAAAGAGGTAAATAATCTTCCTGCAGTCCAGGAGATGCAGGAGACATGGGTTCGATCCCTGGGTTGCAAAGGTCCCCTGGAGAAGAAAATGGCAATGCACTCCAGTGTTCTTGCCTGGAGAAATCCATGGAGAGAGGAGCCTGGAGAGCTAGAGTCCATGGGGTCACAAAGAATCAGACATGACAGAGCAAACCCACAGAAATTAAAACCAGATTTTTCCAGTTTTCCTTTCTATTTCTGCAACACCATGCTACTTTCCCAGGACTTCCCTGTAGCTCAGATGGTAAATAATCTGTCTGCAGTGCAGAAGACCCAGGTTCGATCCATGGGTTGGGAAGATCTTCTGGAGAAAGAAATGGCAATCCACTCCAGTATTCTTGCCTGGAGAATCCCATGGACAGAGGAGCCTGGTGGACTACAGCCCATGGGGTTGGAAAGAATTGGACAGACTGAGCAATTAACACTACTACTACTACATGCTATTATCCCATAGAGGAGAGGTTTGAGTTATGCTTTATCTTTTTCCTTCAATATAGTACTAAATGTATTCTACCTAGCAGAAATTGATGCTTCTGATATGTAGCAAATATCAGTTCAGTTCAGTTCAGTCACTCAGTCGTGTCCAACTCTTTGCAAGCCCACAAACCACAGCACGCCAGGCCTCCCTGTTCATCATCAACCCCAGGAGTTCACCATGTCCATTGAGTTGGTGATGCCATTCAACCATCTCATCCTCTGTCATCCCCTTCCTACCCTCAATCTTTCCCAGCATCAGGTCTTTTCAAATGAGTCAGCTCTTCCCATCAGGTGGTCAAAGTATTGGAGTTTCAGCTTCATCAGTCCTTCTATTAAACACTCAGGACTGATCTCCTTTAGGATGGACTAGTTGGATCTCCTTGCAGTCTAAGTGACTCTCAAGAGTCTTCTCCAACACCACAGTTCAAAATAATCAATTCTTCAGTGTTCAGTTTTCTTTATATTCCAACTCTCACATCCATACATGACTACTGGAAAAACCATAGCCTTGATTAGATGGACCTTTGTTGACAAAGTAATGTCTCTGCTTTTTAATATGCTGTCTAGGTGGGTCATAACTTTCTTTCCAAGGAGTAAGCATCTTTTAATTTCATGGCTGAAATCACCATCTACAGTGACTTTGGAGCCCAAAAAAGTAAAGTCAGCCACTGTTTCCACTTCCATGGGGTCGCACAGAGTTGGACACAACTGAAGCAACTTAGCATGCATGCACACATTGGAAAAGGAAACAGCAACCCACTCCAGTATTCTTGCCTGGAGAATCCCAGGGACAGGGGAGCCTTGTGGGCTACCGTCTATGGGGTCACACAGAGTCTGACACAACTGATGCAACTTAGCAGCAGCAGCAGCAGCAGCCATCTATTTGCCATGAAGTGATGGGACCAGATGCCATGATCTTCGTTTTCTGAATGTTGAGCTTTAAGCCAACTTTTTCACTCTCCTCCTTCACTTTCATCAGAAGGCTCTTTAGTTCTTCTTCACTTTCTGCCATAAGGGTGGTGTCATCTGCATATCTAAGGTTCTTGATATTTCTCCCGGCAATCTTGATTCCAGCTTGTGCTTCCTCCAGCCCAGCATTTCTCATGATGTACTCTGCATGTAAGTTAAACAAGCAGGGTGACAATATACAGCCTTGACATACTCCTTTTTCTATTTGGAACCAGTCTGTTGTTTAGTGTCCAGTTCTAACTGTTGCTTTCTGACCTTCATACAGGTTTTTCAAGAGACAAGTCCTGTGGTCTGGTATTCCCATCTCTTTCAGAATTTTCCACAGTTTATTGTGACCCACACAGTCAAAGGCTTTGGCATAGTCAAGAAAGCAGAAATAGATGTTTTTCTGGAACTCTCTTGCTTTTTTGATGATCCAGCAGATGTTGGCAATTTGATTTCTGGTTCCTCTGCCTTTTCTAAAACCAGCTTGAACATCTGGAATTTCATGGTTCACGTATTGCCGAAGCCTGGCTTGGAGAATTTTGAGCATTACTTTACTAGCATGTGAGATGAGTGCAATTGTGTGGTAGTTTGAGCATTCTTTGGCATTGCCTTTCTTTGGAGTTTGATATATGATGGTACATAATTTTTTATTATCATCATTTTTCAGTTAATTGGTCATATTCAACATCAAGTTGGAAAATTCTGCTTTCACCCATGATAGTGGAGCAGGTGTCATGTTTATCATCCATCCTTAAAAAATAAAAAATAATTGAAAAAATAAATAATAGTTCTTGGACATTTGATTACAGGCAGCACAAAACAGTGATCTTTGAGAAATGGGAAGCATGAAAGCCATATGATTGCCTGTAGCTTGATGCCTACAAATAAGTGTGGCATAGGCAGAGTCAGGGGCATCCCTGAATTGAGGGTTAAAAAGAGGTCATGATAACTATAATCCATAAGTCAGATAATCAGAGAGGAAGTACTTGCATAGAGAGAGAACTCTGGAGATTTTCAGAAGGTCCATTTCATCAGAGTGGTCATCAGCTCATGCATGTGAAGAGACTAAGCTGGGCAATATTATAAGAAAGAGAAATGAACAATACATAGCTACATATAGAGTTTCTAAGAACATCAAAAATGTTATTAAAACTAATAACTAAATTCAGTAAAGATGTTAAGATACTAGGTCAATATATGAAAATCTATTATATTCCAATATATCAGTAATGTATAATCAGAAATTAAACTTTAAAAATTGAAACCATTTGCAATAGCATTAAGAAACATGGAATATTAGGTTAAAATCAATAAAACGTGTGCTAGAACTGTATGCTGAAAATTGCAAAACATTGGTCAAAGAAAACAAAAAAGACATTGAGTAATAGAAAAGTATATCATATATGGATTAGAAGTATCAGTGCGTAAGATGTAAATTCTCTCTAACATGGTATGTAGAGCCAATGCAACACAAATCAAAATCACATCAAGATTTTGGCAGAAATTAACAACTTGATTCTATAATTTATGAAGAGGCAAAAGAACTAGACATGTTGAACAATTTGAAAAAAGTTGGAACTCACTATAAAGCCATAGTTTTCAAGATAGCCTAGTATCAGTAACAGCGATAGCATATAAATAAATGAAATAGAATAAAATTCCAAAGTACATCCACACATAAAAGAGCAATTCATTTCTAAGAAAGGTGCAGAGAAAATTCAATGCAGAGAAGGTTGTTTTTCTGCAAATTGTTTTCACACAATTAGAAATACACATTAAATATAAATAAAGCTTTTTATTTTGCATGATATTAAAATTAACTCAAAATGGATCATAAATCTCAATGTAATAACATACAACTTCTTGAAAAATACAAATGCTTTGTGACCTTGGATTAGGTAAAGATTTCTTAAATATGACACCACAAATATGGTACAATGGTCCTACTTTATCATCAAAGAATATGTTCCAAACCCCTAGTGGATGGCTAAAACTGTGAATAGTACTGACCCCAGAAATACTATGCTTTTTTCCTATTCATACATATGTATGATTAAGTCTAATTCATAAATTAGGTATATTAAAGAGATTAACTCAGAGACTAATAATAAAGTTGAATATTAATAGCAGGATACTGTAATAAAGTTATGTGAATGTGTTTCCTCCCTCAAAATATCTTACTGTACTCTACTCACTCTTCTTGTGATAATGTGATGTGATAGAATGCCTGCATAATAAGGCAAAGTGAAGTGGATAAAGCAGGCATTGTGATGCAGCGTTAATTTTAATCTTCTAACAAACAATATGTCCAAAGGAGAATCATCTGCTTCAGGTGATCCTGGATCATCAAACCATGACAAGTGGGATTGTGTGAGATTTCATCACACTACTCAGAAAAGTATTCCCTTTAAAACTTATGAATTATCTATTTCTGTAATTTTCCATTTATTAATTTCTAATCTCAGGTAACTAAAACCAGAGAAATTGCAATCTCAGATCAGAGGAGACTATGTACATAAAAGAAAATAAAATGATAGGTAGTTCTTTAATATAACTTTTAATCCTTAGCTGTTCCCTAGCAGCTCAATAATTTAAGATGCAAGAAGAAGCTTATGTAATAGTCACACTGAATTATTTTTAAACTCTTATGCAAAGTTGTCAATTAATTAGAAATTGCAGAATTCCATCTACCCCCATTTTGATCCTTAAAAAGTATTCTGGACAATCCATTGTGTACCACTATTATATAAGTATTATAAAAGTATTATTATATAATATTATAAAAGTATTCTGGACAGTCCATTGTGTACTAATATAATATGGTTGACTTTCACAGTTTTCTAACCTGAATTGCAATAACAGATGTAACTTTATCATTTTAACTATTTTTGTTTTCAATAATTTAATATTGCCAAATGTGTTATAATATGCGGATCAGCACAGTTATACAAGTGGAGACAGAGGAAGAATCTGAAGTTAATTTGATTAAATTAATGGCACTCATCCCTGGAATGCTCTGTGATTTATTTCAGTGCACCTCTCCCTTTTAACCTGTCCCTTTCTGAAATTTCACAAGTACAATTCATTCTCATTGTTCAAAATGTGGAGAAATGAATTCATAAATTATTACAAGCAAATTACTTTCCTTCCTTTTACTATGCCTTGTATATCCCCAGGAGGTAGTACACACTAGGTCATTGGCAATTAAAAAAAAAAAATCACCACTTGTTTTTTACCAGATTCTCCTAATTTAGTCCAAAGAAAGTCCAAAGCAGTTTCAGTATGTTAGGTAGTTAGAATAGGAAAAAGAAGTCCAGAATGGCACTGGCTAAAAGACAAGGAAGGGAAAAGCCTGCGAAGATAGAACAAAGGAAAGTCCAAGGACCAGAGTGAGGACCTCAGGGAGAACAGACATCACTCCTGGCTAGCCCGTTTACATAGGGCAGGCCCAGGGGAAGGAGAAAAAAACATAGAAAAGAGAAGCCAAAAGGCTAGGGCTCTCTCTCTCTCTCTCCTCTTCATGTCTTTTGGGTCAGCGTGCCCTCACATCTCGAGGATGTATTTTCTTTTATTTTCTAAATAAAACTGAGCTGTGACACTGATCTGTCTGAGAGCTGTGACATGGTCTGTCGAGAGCTTTAACACTCATCACTTCAAATTTTTGCTGTGACGAGACAGAACCAAGGAAATACACATTCTCACAACAAATGTCTTTTCAGAAAATGTTATCATTCTACATATCATTCATTTAATTTCATTCCTCATGTGACCATTTAAACACATATCTTTCCAAAATAATATATCCTGTAGTTAAAATGTTTGAACCATATTCCTTTGAGTGAGGTGTGTTGAAGCGAGATGCAGATCAAAAGAGAAAAACTGAAAAGTTTTATAGTGTTATTATACTCACAGTTCCTAGGGAGAGCATGGCATTCCACATGGAACCACTTGGAAGCACCCTGGTTGGTCAGAAGGTAGAAAGAATGGAACTATAAGCAAGTACTTTTACTGTGCCATCTATAGAAAGGAAGGATGAGGCAGAGTAAGTGGGTTTAAGTTTGGCTAGTTGTGTTTGAAAGTGGCACTCCTGCAAAATCATCTTCACTGAGACTGTTAGACCATATGGTCTGGGACTGTCAAAGTCTCCAGATATTTGGGGGTGTTCACAGGTTTACTTGGGAAGATTTGGTGACTGTTTTATAGATGTTAAAACATCAGTTTACAGAAATTAAGTCAATACATTAAGTCCAAGAGAAAATGGAAAAGCAATAAGATGTTTATCTGTAATATTTATAACATAATGATTTATTATTTGCAGTTGAATAATTATTTATAAATTATACTTTGATAAATTCAATAGTAAAAGATTAATTCCCACATTTTCATATTTTTGCCTTTTGATTTACTCAATTTTTGTATTATAATGTTAATATTATGAGATTAGCAACATATATGAATAAAACTGTATTTTTGTGTTCATGTTTTAAAATTAATATTTGCATCCAAATAAAATCTCTAAGTGACTAGATATATTAGAACATATAATGTCTAAGATTATGCTGTCAGGAAAATAATTAAAACTTCATAACAGAGTTTATCAAAATAGATGCTTGTGCTCAATGTCTTAAAAATCTGTAATCTAAATGTATCAGATCTTGTAAAAAGAAAACCTAGAAGCCAAACCAATGTAAATATTTGGCTTATAGCCTTGTAAATTAAAATTTCCAGTTTAATCTTTGTAACTGAACACTTGAATCTGATCCAACACAGCTATAAGAATAAAAGGCAACAAACACATAATGCAGACAGTCTCATTATTGAGGAATAATTTATCATGTAATATTAAATATTCAAGATTTTTCTGAATAGTTTTTGAAGTGAATTTGGAAACAAACAAAATTATCTCTGTTGAATATCTAAGCACCCAGGAACTGTACTAACTATATTATTTATCTTTATAGCATTCAATTTTGAATATGTCATATACTGTTACTAACATTTTTTCAGAAAATCTGAATAAAATATAATTGAAGAACACCAAAGAAAAAGTTAATGTCTGTCTAGTTCTTCCTTTTCTCTATCTACATACATTTAAGTTTCAACTACTGTTTAAAATAATCTTTAGTGATCAGAGCACAGAAATAGGAGCATCTCCCTGCATCACAGTTTCTTACTTTCCACAACTTCCACATTACTCCTTCATCACTCCCTATGGTTCTCCACACACAGTGTCTCTATATACAAGCACTTTTATATGGACAGTACATTATGAGATCACCTGCTTAAAAATATTTCATCTGCAGATTTGGTATCATTCTATTCCTTTAATTCAAATAAATTATATTTTCTGGAAGAGACACCTCTATAAGTCCAATACAATCAGAATAAAATTGATAGGGAATAAGCTCTTGGATAATGCAAAGGACAGGTGATATTAATAATTAGCAATGAAAATGGACAAAACAAGAATTTGAAGAAAGGGATTGAAGATATTGGAGGAAAACATGAGGTCATCTCAGGGATAATTTAAGAGGTAAGAATCAACTTACTGAAATGTGTATATAGAAATGAAGGTAGAGACTTCATTTATTTCAGATTACATATAACATTTCATCCTGATATGAGCAGAAATTTCTAAGTCTGCATTAATACTTCATGGTGATAAATGAAATACTCATACCAGAAACTAATCCTTCTCATTTGCATAATTATAGGATGCAGAAAACAGTGCTAGCCTAGGATCTAGAACCAGAAACAAGGAGGTCAAATACAATTCAATCTAGACTGAAATTGCAGTAGCATATCCTGTCTGCACTTAAGGACTCTTTATGGTGTGGCTATAGTGTGGAAAATTCTGAAAGAGATGGGAATAGCAGACCACCTGACCTATCTTTTGAGAAACCTATATGCAGGTCAGGAAGCAACAGTTAGAACTGGACATGGAACAACAGACTGGTTCCAAATAGGGAAAGGAGGACGTCAAGGCTGTATATTGTCATCCTGCTTATTTAACTTATATGCAGAATACATAATGTGAAACGCTAGACTGGATGAAGCACAAGCTGGAATCAAGATTGCCAGGAGAAATATCAATAACCTCAGATATGCAGATGACACCACCCTTATGGCAGAAAGTGAAGAAGAACTAAAGAGCCTCTTGATTAAAGTGAAAGAGGAGAGTGAAAAGTTGGCTTAAAGCTCAACATTCAGAAAACGAAGATCATGGCATCTGGCCCCATCACTTCATGGGAAATAGATGGGGAAACAGTGGAAACAGTGTCACACTTTATTTTGGGGGGCTCCAAAATCACTGCAGATGGTGATTGCAGCCATGAAATTAAAAGACGCTTACTCCGTGGAAGGAAAGTTATGACCAAAAGCAGAAGACATTACTTTGCCAACAAAGGTCCATCTAGTCAAGGCTATGGTTTTTCCAGTGGTCATGTATGGATGTGAGAGTTGGACTGGGAAGAAAGCTGAGTGCCGAAGTACTGATGCTTTTGAACTGTGGTGTTGGAAAACACTCTTGAGAGTCCCATGGACTGCAAGGAGATCCAATCAGTCCATTCTAAAGGAGATCAGTCCTGGGTTGTTCTTTGGAAGGAATGATGCTAAAGCTGAAACTCTAGTACTTTTTCCACCTCATGCAAAGAGTTGACTCATTGAAAAAGACTCTGAGGCTGGGAAGTATTGGGGGCAGGAGGAGAAGGGGACGACAGAGGATGAGATGTCTGGATGACATCACTGACTTGATGGACGTAGGTTTGGGTGAACTCTGAGACTTGGTGATGGACAGGGAGGCCTGGCGTGCTGTGATTCACGGGGTCGCAAAGAGTTGGACACGACTGAGCGACTGAACTGAACTGAACTGATGGTGAGAGAAGCACATAGTTACTTCCATAACCATATGATAGTTTTTACCCCCAAATTCTTGCAGTATACTAGCTTGAAAGTGCTGAAATGAACTGTTAATAAATTAAATTTAACATGACTCTAAAAGAGAATGTAAAAATGAAAGGATCATCAGACAAACAGCTGAGATCTGAGTAAACGTGGTGAGTGGAACTGAAGGCAACATGCTGACGAACAATTGAAGTGACTAATGGCATGTAGTACGGAGATGAGTCATGTATTGGGGAAATGAAAAATGTATGAGGAAAATCCAATTAGCAGCCTTTCCATCAAAACAAGAGAATTTGTGAACACACTGTGGCTGTGGAGTATGGTGTGATCAGCAGGTATTAGGATGGTTAGCTGGACATGCATAGCACAGTATTGCATTGAGGACGTTTGCTACAGAAGCAAGTGCTCATTAATAAAGGAATTTTCCATATATATAAGCATCCTTTATATAAGACATAAAAAAATCTTGTTATTATAGTAAATGGGACTAGAATTTGCAATTTTATACCTTTCATTGAGTTATGAATTGCTTTGTTCTTTTACCATACTAATGTTCTAATTAATACTAGAAAAATTATATTTTGGTGAAAGAACAAAATTGAGTTTATTGTAATAAATATGTACTAATACAACACTTACAAACACATAAAATTACTAATAAAATGCTCTTTCTCAGCTGAATAATTGGAAACACAGCTAATATATCTCAGCCCAGTACCTGCCAAGCTCATCACGCATCTGAAGTTTAATCCATTCACTTGAAATTAATCCTGGAGTTCTCAAAGATATGTTCACATTTTCTCCTAACCCAGACTCCTATCTATATGAGTTTCCTCTTCTGCACATTTGCAGGCAGCGTATCTCCTTAGAGAAGCTGTACTTCTGTCACAGAAGTACACCTTATGAGAAAACTGGTGTCTTGGATAACTATTCCATATCTGGAGATTCACAGAGCTTAGCATTCAGAGCACAAGAATAGACTCTGTGGAGTGGTGAAGAGATACCCTTCCCACAGCTGTGTTGTATGTTTTCACCAGGAGATGTATTTTGATCCAGAGTCACTGAAAATATCTCATGTACACAATCCCATCAAATCTCTCTCCTTCCATAGGCAACATAAAACAGTCCAGGAGACAAGCAGGTATGTCAGCAGATATCATTTCACTGCTCTTATCCAACCTCTGGAGAATGAAACATCTAAACTGGAATATTTCTAAGTGAGACTTATAATTCATGGAATTATTAAAGATTTTAATATACTAATTGCTATGGTATCACAGCATGGAAATAAAGAAAAAGGCAAAATCTAAATGTTAAAAAATCTAGTTCAAACACGTGTTAAATGAATATTCTTTAATTTTGAGTTTTCTGATTTGGAATTTCTCATCAATATTGCATAAGTGGTAGGGCTCCCTTTTATTTAATATGCTTTCAAACTATATCTCTCCCTGTGACCTTGTATTGCTTTTGTTAAGTTATTTGCTCTTCCTCATTTGGAATCTTATTCCCTTTCCTACCAAACTCCAAATTGTTTTTCTTTGCTTATAGTTCTGCCCTCACCTATTATTGTCATTTCTGACCTTAGGGATGGGCCAGAAATTTCTCAAGTGGTTCAGGTGAGATCTGAAAAGGAAAAGATGTGTTTCAAACTTAGCCCAAGTATGTACATTTGTGTGTGTGTGCGCGTGCGCATGTGCGTGCATGCACACACACACACACACACACACACACACACCCCTTCTTTACATAAGCTTGAGTTTTATATGGCATATATACTGGATTATTTTACTGATCTGTTTAGATGATGGGTGGGCAGGATTTTAGTTTTGTTTTCTATGAATCAATTAGAGCAAAAATAGGTTAAAAAAAAAAAAGAATAAGAGAGAAGTGTACTGCAGCTGGGCAAGGGGTGAGGATCTCTTTGCTTCCATTAGAGACACATTCAATGAGTGCCTGCTTTTCATCTAGGAGAATAGTATTGACAAAGTGACCAGATTCAGTATTGTTTGCATTTTATAGGACAATTCAGTGATCTGACACGCTTTTTAAAAATTGCCTTGCTTATTTATGCTGAAAAGAACCATGCCATTTTATCCCACACATCCTCTGTCCTTTGAGATCATATGAAAGATGATATGCATGATTAAATTCAACAGACTTACCACAAATTTAACACAATAGAAAAATCAATTCCTACCTAATTTGCCCATACATATTTTCAAACTGTCTTGAGGCAAAATGCTATTGGTCCAGTGTTTTGCACATTTGTCCTTATTTAACCTGTGTCATAATTTGGTTTTATTTAAAAAATAATGCCACTGTCTTTCAAAGTGCTTATTTTTAATCATTGCTATACTGCGCACACACAACTAGGTATCTTTCTGTGTTATATATACATGTGATCAATCTATGTAAAAACTATTCCAAATTATGAAAAATATCTTTAATATATATTTTCTTAATTGTGGCTTAAAACAGCCCTGTGATTTATATGTCATTATACTTCTCTCAAAGCTGAGGAAACAAAGATCCTGAGAGCCTCGATCAACTTCCTCAAATTAAAACCAATCCAAACAAGTTGCAAATACCAGCCTCAGACCTTAAACCAAATCGTTTATCTTCTGCACTAAAATACAGCACTTCTATTGCTTTAAGTTGCTTACAGTCTTTTTAGGTCAGTCTTCCCCTAGGTGAATAAAGGGGATCTTTGCTGCTGCTGCTGCTAAGTTGCTTCAGTCATGTCCGACTCTGTGCGACCCCATAGACAGCAGCCCACCAGGCTCCCCCGTCCCTACGATTCTCCAGGCAAGAACACTGGAGTGGGCTGCCATTTCCTCCTCCAATGCATGAAAGTGAGAAGTGAAAGTGAAGTCGCTTCAGTCATGTCCGATCCTTAGCAACCCCATGGACTGCAGCCTACCAGGCTCCTGCGTCCATGGGATTCTACAGGCAAGAGTACTGGAGTGGGGTGCCATTCCTTTCTCCAAAGGAGATCTTTCCTGATCCTCAAATGTGTAGGTGGTTGTGCTCTCACTGGGTTCTGCTTACATGGATTAAATAGGTATTGTTTTAAAATTTCCTGTCGCAGTTAGGTGCAAACTAATATACAGCATAATCCAAGGCAGACATTCAGCCTGGACTTAACCAAGAATAGCTATCTTTAGAAGGGTTAATTACATTAGAATCCCTTTGTGTGGGCTCTGTTATTGAGACTTTTAGGTAAATAACTCAGCAGTGAAGGAAGATGGAAACAGGTTATGTATTGTATTTCAAGATTTTAAATGAAAAAAGAAACTTATCCTCTAAAAATAATTGACACTGACACCCTTTTAGTGAAACGAAATGTTTATTTACCTAGAGGGTAGCTAACCTGTAAAACAGAATATCTAAATTCTCAGAACTTGAATGCTTTGGGTTGTGGATAAGTGAGACATAAAATATTGGCTATTGAGTATAACACTGTAAGTTGATTTTATTTCCCTAAAGAAAGCAGCATAAAAGACTTTCTGTCTCTTAAGGGTATTTATTCAGGCTCTAGACCCTGATCTTAGGGACAGCAATTGTTCAGTTTTCGTTTTTGCTGTTCATACTTCGTTTTGGTTTGTAAATTTCAGATGCAGAGTATGCTGTTGCTGCTGCTAAGTCGCTTCAGTCGTGTCCGACTCTGTGCAACCCTATGGACAGCAGCCCACCAGGCTCCTCTGTCCATGGGATTCTCTAGGCAAGAATACTAGAGTGGGTTGTCATTTCGTTCTCTGCAGAGTATAGAGTTAATTAAATTCCAAAGCTAGCACACTATCATCAGAATCCATGCTTGGTTTCTCTCTTATTTAATCACTAGTGCCTATCTTTATTTTTTTACTCCCATTTGTGTGTTTATTAATTCACAAAATATTATTCTACATTCATTTCATTGTTTTTTTTGATTTCTACTCAAGACTCTACATTTTAAAATCTATCCATGTTATCCTGTGTATATCCTACCATGTTCCTTCTAATTGCTTTGTGTTACTTTTCTCATTTGTCCACCGTTTTTAATCTTTCCACCACCTATCAAGGAAACAAGCATTAGAGTAAATCTGCAGCCCTTTGGAAGGCCTGCAAGTCAGCAATGGATATATTCAGTAAGAAGAAGTAACAGTAAGCCCAAATACACATGACAGCATGAAAAAAATCAGTTATTTGTGGCCCACAGTTGTCACTGGGGTGAAGAAGCAGGATGCTAAGTGACATAAGCCATGGATAATTCTGGCATGGGTATCAAATTCTACATTATAGCTGGGTGATTCTGTTAGCCTGTAGATATACTTAAGAGCAGTGACAAGATGCATTCCTTACTAGAAGCCTCGCTAGAACCAGAGAAATGCAAAAGAAACTGTGTGCGTGTGTGTGTGTGTGTGTGTGTGTGTGTATGTACTCAGCTGCTGAATCATATCTGACTCTTTGCCACCCCACGGACTGTAGCCCAACAGACTCCTCGGTCCGTGAAATTTTCAAGCAAGAATATTGGAATGGGTTGCTGTTTCCGACTCTAGGAGAGTCTCCCCATCCAGGGATCAAACCCTGATCTCCTGTGTCACCTGCATTGGCATGTGGGTTCTTTACCACTGAGCCACTTGGGAGCCCAGACTTCTGCAAAATAGGGTACCTCTCTGGCACACCCAAGATGCCTGTAACTGTTCACAGTACTATTTATTGCTCTGTGTTCTGGGAAAGATGAAAAGGCATTCTGTCAAGGCTTGTATCAGGCTGTGGTTTAGACTGTGAACATTGCCCAGGTGGAGATGTGCAGGTTCAAGATGACATGACAGTGTTCCTCCCTTGTGCCACCCCACTGATAAATGCAAAGCTTGCCTACAGCACTCCACATCCTTGCTCAGGAAGAAGTGTTTGAGACTCAAGAATGTTTGAGACTCTACCTGGGACAAAAACAAAGGTGTGTGTATATGCATATATATATGTGTGTGTGTGTGTGTGTGTATATATGTATGTGTATATATATATATATATTTAATTCAACTGAATTGAATCAAATAGCTCTAAATAATGACCATAGCAGTTTGCATTGCTCAGTATCAATGTATAAAAGTTGTATATGTCTGCTCTACTTGTGCCAGCACCCACTATTGTCTATATTTCTGTTATTTCCAGTTTAACAGGTACAAAGTGATAACTTTCATGTCATTAATTACTAATGAATATGGCTCTTCATATGCTTGTTACCCTTTCTGTCTCTAACACTGTTTTGTTTGATTCAGGTTTTTACCTTTTTTGTGTCATTATCACACATTCTTTCTTATGGGTTTGTTTTGCTTTCCAATGGTGTTAGCTTGCCTTCTTTTCTCCTCTTTTATAAGGTTGAATTCTCTTGTAAAAAATTCTTCTATCAAGTTCTACCTCTAACACCTCACTCTTTAGACCAATCCAAGGAACAAATGGGGCACTATTCCAAGAGGCAGTATCCAGCCTCTTACTCATCATTTCCACAAGGCTAAATACTTAACATCTCAAATTACCGAGTTTAACACCATGCTCCTAATACTTCCCATCACTAACATAGTCAGTCGATAGTCCTTACATTAGTAAATGGCAGTTTCATCATCCTTCAGCTCCTAAGACAAAACACTGTCAAGTTATCCTTGTCTTCCCTGTTTTCTAACAGCATGCAGTTATCAGCAAGTCTCATTAGCTATATGGTCTATCAGGTATGGTGGTAGTTTGGTCGCTGTCATGTCCAGCTCTTGCCACCCCATGTACTGCAGCCCACCTGGCTCCTCTGTCCATAGAATTTTTCAGGCGAGAGTACTGGAGTGAGTTGCCGTGTCCTTTTCCAGGGGAACTTCCCAACCCAGCAATCTAACGCACATCTCCTGCATTGCAGGCAGACTTTTTACCTCTGAGCCACCAGGGAAGACCGTCTATCAGGTATATAGCCAGTTCTTCACAACCCACTATGACTTTATCCAGCTGGTCTCTTATATTTTAACTTTCTGTATGCCATCTGATACATACTGTTCCAATAACTTATTTAATTTCTTTTTGTTCTTTCTTTATATTATCACTTCTGATGCTACTGTTTAGTCATAAAGTCATGTCCATCTCTTTGCGACCCCTTGGGCTCCTCTAACCCCCACTGGGCTCCTCTATCCGTGGAATTTCTCAGGAAAGAATACTGGAGTGGGTTGCCCTTTTCTTCTTCATGGATCTTGCTGACCCAGGGATCAAAACTATGTCTCCTGCTTGACAGACAGATTCTTTACCACTGAGCCACATGGGAAGCCCTCTGTTATTGTTAAAAATATATATATATAAAAAAATAAAATATTAGTCACTCAGTCGTGTCCGACTTTTTGCAACCCCATGGACTGTAGCCTGTCAGGCTCCTCTGTCCATGGGATTCTCTAGGCAAAAATACTGGAGTGGATTGCCATTTCCTCCTCCAGGGGACCTTCCCAACTGTACATGAAGGAGACTTCATTAATGTGCATTAGAGGATACCCCATGTTAACTGTCATAGAAAACTGTCTCTTGAGCCTTAAATTCTATACCAATTCTACACCTCTGGTTGGCTGCCTGTTTGTTTCTTTACTTAGGTTTTAAGGTGAATGACCTGGGGCTATTTGTTTCCATCAACCTGATTGCGAATCTAAAGACGCAGTTGAAATGTCTATTTTTCTTGCCATCCTCAGAAGAGATTGCTGCAGATCTAGTCTATGATTCTCATTCTTTTCAGCTTACAATACAAATAGCTTATTATTTTTTGCAGCCTATGTCTTATAATAAAGCAGTGCTGAAAAATTAAATAGAAGAACGTTCAGTTGCCATATAGGCTACGAAAATGATTTGCTGGTGGTGATTTTTAAGCTTGATTCTAAATAGATTTATGAAGAATGGCACTTGTTATGGTATACTAAATAGAAGATAATTCCTCATATTTAGTGGAAAATTTTTTGATATATTCCCTTTAAAATCTGGAAAAAGAGAAGGATATTTTCTATCACCATAACCATTCAGTATATCACTTGTGGTTTTGATAAGTATCCTGAGAGAAAAATAATCACTGCAAACATTGAAAGAAAAAAAAGTTGCCATTTTTTGTAGATGATATGACCACCACCTAATTATGAAAAGCAGCCAAATCTATATATTAATGAATAGCAGTAACAAAATGGAGAAGGCAATGGCACCCCACTCCAGTACTCTTGCCTGGAAAATTCCATGGACAGAGGAGCCTGGTAGGCTGCAGTCCATGGGGTCGCGGAGAATCGGACATGACTGAATGACTTCACTTTGACTTTTCACTTTCCTGCATTGGAGAAGGAAATGGAAACCCACTCCAGTATCCTTGCCTGGAGAATCTCAGGGATGGGGTAGCCTGGTGGGCTGCCATCTATGGGGTCGCACAGAGTCGGACACGACTGAAGTGACTTAGCAGCAGCAGCAGTAACAAAAATTCAAAAGAAAGTCCTGCTGGAGATTTAAATTAGGGAGGTTTTCTTTTTATTATTGTGAAAGTTACTTCTTCATGGAATTGGATGTTCACCAGGAAATGATATAATATAAAAGAAGTGCAAGACTGAGCCCTGGGCACTCAAACATTGAGAAGTAGAGAACATTAGAAAGAATTGTGAAAGGAATCTGAAAATAAGTGCCTAGAAAGTTAGCAGAGAACTCCTTGAATGTAGGCCCCCAAACAAGAATGAATACAGTCTTTCAAGGAAGAAATATTGATCAATGGTGTCACACATTACTACTAGGTCAAAGAAAATGAAGACTGTGGATTGACATTGGATGACCTGTTACATCATTGGTGACCTTGAGAGGAGCCATTTAGTTAATGGTGAGAGAAAAAAGTAATTAAACCAATTATGATAAATAGAAGAATTAAGCATATGTATAATAACTGCTTTGCTGAGCTTCATTTATTTGTTTTTAGGATAAGATAAAATGAAGTTTATTTAATTGCTTGTGAGAATAATGCAGGGAAGGAAACTTTTTATATGCAAGAGACAGTAAAGAGAAATACTGGACGTATGTCCTTGTTGCAAACTGGTTTCTCAGAGAAACAGATTTAAAAATACTCATATTTATTTTTATTGGGGAGTTTATTGGAGAATACTCTCAAGATTAAGGACTGAGTAAGGAAGAAAGGTGAGGACAGCAGCTTTTCTGTATTAAAGACATATTTATATAAATATAATTTGCCTATGTTATTTTTGTAAAATAGTAGTTTATTATTTTATCAGTTCAGTGCAGTTCCTGAGTCCATGACTCTTTGTAACTCCACGGACTGTAGCACCCCAGGCTTCCCTGTCCAACACCAACTCCATCCAACCAATAAGTAGTTAATGAATTAATGAAAATATCAAAATAAGAAAAGCATGATAGAAAAGTGCAAGTAAGTATATATTGTTATTAGAAGGATATCTTTGATGTATTCTTGAATAAAAATAAAAATTTATATTAACCCATTTTTAAAATACAGCATATAGTATAACTACATACATAAAATTCTGGCAATACATACTTTTTTGAATGATTAATATTAATACAAAAGGGAAATATGAAAATAATGCAGAGATACAAAGAGCAGAAAATTCCTACTGATACTTTGAGTTGACATCAGTTAATCTTGGGTTGAGTAGGTGTTTATAGAAGACAATCTCAGAGATTGTTTTTGTCACTTATTCAGGGGCCATCCTCCTCTCATTTGGCATATTCTTTGAGATTCATGCATGCTGCAGCATAATTGAGTGTGCAATCTTCTCTTCTACTGAGTAGTAATCCATTATACGGATATACCATGTGTATTGTTTATCCATTAACTAGCTGATGGGCATTTGGATTGTTTCCAGTTTGGGGCTGTTATGATTAATGTTACTATGAACATTCACATACACATCTTTGTGAGAACATGCTTTCATCATCTTGGAAAGATCACAAAGAGAGGAGTTAACACATCATATGTTAAATTCACGTTTAACTCTTTGAGGAAGTGACAATCTCTTTTCCAAAATTTGGTATTTTTTTACATTCCCACCAGCAATGTATGAATGCTTCCATTTCTCCTTATCATTGTCACCACTTGTTATTGTCTATCTTTTTTATTATATCCATTCTACGGGGTTTAAAGTGGAGCCTCTTTGTGGTTTTAATTTTCATTTTCCTAATGACTGATATTTAGCATCTTCTCATGTACATATTAGGCTACCCAGGTGGCACTAGTGGTAAAGAACCCACTTGCCAATGCAGGAGATATAACAGATTTGTGTTCAGTTCCTGGGTCAGGAAGATACTCTGGAGGAGAGCATGATAAACCACTCCAGTATTCTTCACTACAGAATCCCATGGACAGAGGAGCCTGGTGGCTTATAGTCCATAGAGTCGCAAAGAGTCGAACATAATTGAAGCGACTTAGCACACATCACAGCACATGTATGTACAGGCCATTTAAATTTCTTACTTACTGATATGTCTGCACAAATGTTTTGCCAAATCTTTAATTGGGATTTTTGTCTTTCTTATCAAGTTGTAAGTGTTCTATATATATTATCCATATATCCTTATCAAATATTGCTGTTGTTCAGTCACTCAGTCATGACTACTCTTTGGGACCCCATAGACTGCAGCAAGCCAGGCTTCCCTGTCCTTCACTAACTCCTGGAGTTTGCTCAAACTTGTGTCCATTGAGTTGACTGTGACCTCTATGACTGGCCTTGGAACTGTCATTGTGCCTATGGATATGTCATTTAGCTTGCTGACGTGCTACAAGGAGCATATGTGTGTGAGCTAATTCACTTCAGTCGTGTCCAACTCTGTGCAACCCTATGGACTATAGCCTGCCAGGCTCCTCTGTCCATGGGATTCTCTAGGAAAGAGCCCTGGAGTGCCCTCCTGCAGGGGATCTTCCCTGCCCATGGATTGGACCCACCACATCTCTTATGTCTCCTGTGTTGGCAGGGAGATTTTTACCACTGAAGTGAAAGTGAAAGTTGCTCAGCTGTGTCCAGCTCTTTGAGACCCCATGGTATATACAGTCCATGGAATTCTCTAGGCCAGAATACTGGAGTGGGTAGCCTTTACCTTCTCCAGAGGTTCTTTATAAGTAATCCAGGGATCAAACCCAGATCTCCTACATTGCAGGTGGATTCTTTACCATCTGAGTCACAAGGGAAGCCCAAGAATACTGCAGTGGGTAGCCTATCCTTTCTCTAGTGGAATTTCCCAATCCAGAAATTGAACTGGGGTCTTCTGCATTGCAGGTGAATTCTCTGCCAACTGAACCATTACCACTAGCACCACCTGGAAGGCTCTTATCAAATATATCATCTCAAATATTTGCTCTCAAGCTGTTCCTAGTCATTTCATTTTCTTAATAGTGTCTTTTGCAGTAGACATTTTTAATTCTGGGGTAGTACCATTTATCTTTTTTTTTTTTTTCAAGAAATCTTTGCTACCCATGGTCACAAATATTATATCTAATATTTTCTAGATATTTTATAGTTTTGGATCTTATGCTTAGTCTTATATTTTAAGTTACCTTTAATGTATGGTCTGAGGTGAAGGACTAAGTTTTCTTCTTTGTATGTGGATATCTAGTTGTCTCAACATTAACTGTAGGAAAAAACTAATCCTTTCTCCATCAGATTATTTTGACACTATTGTCAAAAGTAAACATATCAAATTGTTTTAGAATTGTCAATTCTCTTCTTCTGACCTCCATGACTATCCTTATAGCAATACTATATCTTTCTACTATGGCTTCATAGTAAGTTTTGGAACTGGGTGATATGCATCCTCCAACTTTGTTCTTATTTTTCAAAATAATTTTGATTACTCTAATTCAATTTGAATTACTTTATACATTTTATGGGATTTCCCTTCCCTGGTGGCTCAGGTTATAAAGAATCTGCATGCAATGCAAGAGACCTGGGTTTGATCCCTGGGTCTGGATGATCCCCTGTAGAAGAGAATGGCAATCCATTCCAGTATTCTTGCCTGGAAAATCCCACAGACAGAAGAGTCTGGCAGGCTACAGTCCATGGGGTCACAGGAGTCTGACGTGACTTTGTGACTAAACAAGCACCACCACCATACATTTTAGGATGAGCTTGTTAATTTATACAAAAATTCTGCTGAAATTTTCTTAAAGAATGTGTTGAATGGCAATAGATTTGATCATTGCCATCTTGAAGATGATTTGTTCTGTAACCTTGTTTTATTTAATTAGTTTAGTGTGAGTGTGTGTATGAGTGTGCATTCCTTTTGAATTTTCTAGCAAGAGCATGTCATCCAAAAATAAAGATTTATCATGCCTTTGCAAACTAGATAACTAGATGTCTTATTTGGTCTTAAACATCCAGTAAAATTTCCAATTTACCACATTTCACTTTATCACTTGAACTATCATGAGAACATATCCTGTCCTCAAATACTAAAACCCCTATCACGTTTGCCATACTGTGAATATTTTGTCATATGGGGAGCTGATAAGGTTATTGATAAAATGATAATAACCTGTCTGGGTCCAGAAATCACATGTCAAATTTCAAGATAATATCTATATAAACATTAACAACTTATCAATTACATTCCATCCTAACCCAAACTCACAGCTTGTCTAAGACGATCAATTTATATAACATTTTGAAATTGACTTGTAAACTGCCAGGCACCTTGAAATTATATACTAACATCTATTTTTTTATTGATATACATATTATAGGCAGCAAAATTTTGAGATTCGCTAGACCAACATACACATTTTTAGTGTCACTATGAGAGAACCTGGACTAGGCCTTCATCATCTCTCACATATATCGTGACAATTATTTGCTAAATTATCTTCACATTTATAGTCTTTCTGTATGTGATCCTTCTTCAATGTGTATTCCAAATTATCTTTTAAAAAATTATACATGACCATATCACTACCTTGATTAAAAATTCTATAAAAAAGTTATATATTTTGAGCATTCCCTTAATTGTAGGCATTTAGATAACTTCCAGAATGTTGCTGTCATGACCACTGCAATGGGATTCTTAATTCAAGTCTGTTTAACACAAAGACACTTCCTCTTCCAGAGTGTATATTATAAAAGACTCACCAGATTATGTCACACACATTTTCTAAAATTTAGAAGTGTACAAATGTTTAGACTGTAGGAAATGTTTACCTTGTATATGTATGTGTGCATGCACACACATGTATTCATATGTGCGCATCCATTTAAAACTAGCAAGCCTGAAAATATAGCCACCAAAATACTAAATATGATTATATCTGGGTAGGTGGTCAGGGATCCTGCCAGAAATCGTGATCAAAGGGATTTTAGCCTTGTCTAATACATATTTACATTCCTAAATTTTGTCCCAGTTTACAGTATATATGTAGGCCTATGTAAGAATCTGTTCTGGGTGAAAATAGTTTTTAAACAGATAATAAGATGTAAAAATGTGCCTTTAAGCATCTGTATTCTTAAAGGAAAACAAAATAATTTATAACAAAATACTTGCTTCTATGATTGCCTGGAAAATCCCATGGACGGAGGAGCCTGGTAGGCTGCAGTCCACCGGGTCGCACAGAGTCGGACACGACTGAGCGACTTCACTTTCACTTTTCCCTTTCCTGCATTGGAGAAGGAAATGGCAACCCACTCCAGTGTTCTGCCTGGAGAATCCCAGGGACGGGGGAGCCTGGTGGGCTGCCGTCTATGGGGTCGCACAGAGTTGGACATGACTGAAGCAACTTAGCAGTAGCATGATTATCTGAGACAAATTAGATTTGCCAACTTTGAGAAAAAAGAGAAGTGGCCAATCATAACTAAATGGTTGCCACCAGAAATTTTCCTCCCTCATTTTATTTTCTGAGAATATTTTTTATCACAGCCTTTGTAAAGTGTTCAGGAGGCTGATTATAACACTGACCAGTAATGGTTTATCTGTTATTAAACACTTTTTTAGTGGGTGATGTGTTTAATATTCATGAATCCTTCATCACATTGCACTGATTTAAAGTCACACCATTACTGATGAAAGATAGTGTTGAACTAAACTCAGATATAAACCAGTGCAAGTCTTTAATCTCAATATAAATGACAAGAATTTCATTAAACCAACTGCCTAGTCTTTTTAGGTAGTTGAAAGCAAATGTGAACCTAGTAAAGAAATGCATATTAATATTGTTCTGAAATAAAATGTAGTTCAATAACTAGAGTTATTAGGCTATTTATTTCAAGGAACAATATACATCTAGGAAATGAGAATTTTGTCCTCAAGTGTTTTCTCTCTGTACCAGTGTTTGGATACAGATTACTGCCAATTACACATGTAATGGAGTGCATTTGCAGTTATTACTGGGTTAAGATTTGTCTTACAGTTTGCAAATGACCAATTTCTCTTCAAAATTGTGTAGTAATTATTGTCAAAATTGGATATCAGCACAGCCTCTTAAACACATTGTATATATATTTTTCTTTTCACAGAAAGCAAATGATCTCTAAAATCAGCTATTGTCATGGCTAATGAACACACTGTAAAGATCCCCTGAATTTCCCCCTGGACCAATTTCAGCAGATCCAAAGCATAACATAATTTAAATATGTGAGTTATGATCAACCAGCATCACTTTATATGTAGAAATCCTGTGAGGAAACAGTTAAGGACAGAAAATCAGTTCCTTCATATCATATTTATCTCACTCTCACTCTCCATATTTACTAAGTTATGAAATGTTGCCAGTAATTTTCTCCTTTCCCATCTTCCCTGAACCTGATTTTAATGTCGTCATTCATCCCCTCACCTTTTCTTGAGTGAAGAAGCCTCTTAGTTTTTCTCTTTACATTTAGTCTTCCCTTGCTGGTTACAAATATGCTTTAAATATCTTTTAATTATTTTTCCCAATAATTTGTGGATAGATTGTCAAATTAGAATCACAAGTCATGATACTTATTTATTCATCCAATCAGTGCTTATTAAATATCCTTCCTGGATAATATTCTGTATAAATGCAACCCATGTTTTATTGTTGTATTTACACATTATGGTTAAGAAGTGGCCTTTGTAAAAGAAAGCATGCTTCATTGAGAGGTAATATCTGAATTTGATCTTGTCTTGATTGCCCCACTCTGAGCTCAGAATTCTTACTTCAGAGATCTAGAATCTTCATTAATGTGTGTGTTTATTGCCAAGTTATGACCAACCTAGATAGCATATTGAAAAGCAGAGACATTACTTTGCCAACAAAGGTCCATCTAGTCAAGACTATGGTTTTTCCAATGGTCATATATGGATGTGAGAGTTGAACTGTGAAGAAGGCTGAGCGCCGAAGAATTGATGCTTTTGAACTGTGGTGTTGGAGAAGACTCTTGAGAGTCCCTTGGACTGCAAGGAGATCCAACCAGTGCATTCTGAAGGAGACCAACCCTGGGATTTCTTTGTTGGGAATGATGCTGAAGCTGAAACTCCAGTACTTTGGCCACCTCATGCAAAGAACTGACTCATTGGAAAAGACTCTGATGCTGGGAGGGATTGGGGGCAGGAGGAGAAGGGGACGACAGAGGATGAGATGGCTGGAGGCCATCACTGACTCAATGGACGTGAGGTAAAGTAAAGTAAAGTCACTCAGTCGTGTCCGACTCTTTGTGACCCCATGGACTGCAGCCCACCAGGCTCCTCAGTCCATGAGATTCTCCAAGCAAGAATACTGGAGTGGTTGCCATTTCCTTCTCCAATGGACGTGAGTCTGAATGAATTCCGGGAGTTGGTGATGGACAGGGAGGCCTGGTGTGCTGCAATTCCTGGGGTCACAAAGAGTCAGACATGACTGAGCAACTGAACTGAACTGAACTGAACATGTTAATTCTTTCCCCACTCCTTTATTTTTAACTGAATTAAAGGAATGCCCTTCTCACCATCTCTGGGGCAAGGTTCTGGTAATATCTTTTCTCTTGGAAAGCAAGGCTTTGTTGTGTCCTACTTTACAAAGATTACTCCTTCCCTTCACTTCCATGATTTCTATGAGTTTCCAGAGTCATAAAGGGGTCCTTCTTGGCTTTCTTAACCATGAGATCACGGTGAGTCTCCTAGGGATAAAACATGTGAAAGTCTGGTACACTCCCTAAGATTGCAGACCTCTGAAATTCTTTATTCTCAGGATAATAATCTACATTCAGCCTCCAGCAGCTTCCTTTTTATTTACATAGTTTTTATAAATATACATTTCCACCACTTTGTGTTGAAGGGAAGCAGATCTTGGTTGTGTTTTTCAGTGATAAGTTAAATTTACCTAAAATCAAGTAAATCAGAATATATTTGAAAATGAATATTAAATTTCCACATTTTGACTCTACATGCCATCTCTTTCAATGGTGAGTTCATTCTGCCTTCCAAATAAATTTTAAGCTGCTACCCCCCAAATCAATAAAACTATGAATAATATCATGGTTACTGCAAATGTCCTGGGATTTATGAGCCTGAAGTATTTTGGAGTCACCATGCTTGATGGGAAATCTTAAGAGGCAACTTGACTGAACTATCAGCTCAGATAGCTGAGAAAACATGTTTTGGGATATGTCTGTAAAGGTGTTTCCAGAATAGATTGGCATTTGAATCAGTAGTTTGAGTAAAGACGGTCCACCTTCTCTAATATGCCATACAATGCACAATGCAGTCTGTATGAATTACAGGAGGGAGTTTTTTTACTGTCTGGAGAGAGGTTCATCTTTGTTGATAATCTTTTCTTTTTACAAATATTTTAAAGGTTAGCCTATAAGCAAGGCTTTGTGTATTTTTGGTAGAATACACTGTTTGTCTTCTATTTTCCTTTTTGTCTTTTTCCTTTCCTTTTTCCTTTTTGTCTTGAGCGAGAATAGCAGTATATATTGATATATTTTACAGTATCGAGAGTGATTTTACACATTACCACAGCATGGTAAAATCTATAAATATTTAGTAAATTATATTTTAAATTCGTTCACTGCAGTGTTTAAAGATTGTAAGGAACACCTGTGTAGTCACCATTGTAGTTCTCAGTTCTAACATAATCATTTTAAAATAACATATAAAGAATCCTATAAGCTACTTTTACATAAAACTAATGGTAAATCTTGGCTAATATTCAAAAGAAAATTCAGTTACAGAGACTCTTTAGTGAATATAAAACCAATATAAAGCAAATTAATTCAGAATCACTTTTTAAAACATCATCTGAACAGCACAAATAACATGCTCTTTTTAAGAAAGCCTAAGTTTTTACCTAGACTGTAATGCAGCCTGTTCACAATTTTTAAAAAAGAAAAGCTGTTGTGTTTCTAATTGGAAAGACAAGGGAAGATGTGTGGTGTTACCTAGGGGTATTCTGCAGAAAGACATCTCCCCATGATTGACATTAATGGGAGTTTCACATGTGTGTTTGGGAAAGAAAACCTCCCTAATTAGTGTTTTCCTGCCATACATTTCATTTCTCATAGGGTTTAGTTGATGAGCTGTATCAGCAATATGACTTTAGAAATGTTTACCAAAGAATGAATCATGAAAACATTTCTTCCTTTGAATTTAGAATCCAATATAATTTCATGCATAATTAGAGTTTAAATGGTGCCATTGAAACACATAGTACAAAAAATAAACATAAACATTTCCCATCCCCTAGTTCTGTCTTGGTACTTGAAATTATGCTCTTTGTAGCGCTAGAAATTAAAATAAATACATAATGATTAGTGAATAGAGACATAGACACATAGTTCCATGAAGCATCTAAAATTAAGTGCTTGTCACTGTACAATACGACAGTATCTGAACTTATTCTATAGAATCATTTTGAAAAAATGTTTTCAAAGTTTTAAAGAACTGATAAATTTGAAATGCCTTATTAATTATAGGTTATTCTATTTATTGGTGTAATTGCTATGTCTTAGGTATATTTTCAGAAAAGACTGTAATGTTTTTATGTTTAACTTTTTGAAATAGCTACAAATTTCTACTTATATTAAAATTACTGAATATATCTGTCCTTAAGATAGTCGATTGATGCTTTTTTTCCCCATACAAATCATCAAGGCTTATCAGAGAGGTTTGAGTACTCTAGCACCTACAGCTTTCATCCCTCGTCTCCTGCCCATATTATTTTTCTCTCTCTGCTCTATCATTTTCACCATGACTCTTTTTAACTTATGATATGCTCAATATAATAGTTTCATATATGACATGTCTGTTTTAGGTAGCATAATGGTCCCTAAAAATATTCACATCTTAATCTCAGAATCTGTAAATGTATGTTACATGGCAAAGGGAATCAAGGTTAGAAATGAAATTGAGGTTTCTAATCTCTTAAAATAAGGAGATTATCCTCAGGTTTCTGGGTGGACCCAACATAATCACAAGAGTTTTTATAAGTCAAAAAGGGAGAAAAAAAAAAAAAGGGAGGCAATAGTATCAGTGTCCCAGAGATGCTAAATGAAAAAGATCCAGTTAGCTGTTACATTCTTTGACTGTAGAAGGGGTCATAAACCAAAGAATGTGTACAACTTCCAGAAAAAAAGTAAATAGATTCTCCGGTAGGGCCTCCAGAAGGAACTCCGCTGTGCCAACATTAGGATTTGAGCCCAGGGAGACCCATTTAGGACTTCTAACATCCTAAACTATAAAATGGTAAATCTGTATTGTTTTTAGCCATCAAGCTTGGCAGTTTGTTACTATAATAACAGAAGATTGTCAAAAGTATAATTAATAATTCATTTAGATATGCTGACAGTAAAATAATGATACAATCTTCCTTCTCTCCTATTACTTTTCTCATTACTCCAGGTATGTCTTCTTATACCAGATTGCAAGTTTTTGGTTTGTCTTTCTCCACTCCACACACACTTATATTCAATTATATGTATTTTTAAAATCATTTTAGTTTGTCTGATTCTTTATTCTAATGTTCATTCTTGATAGTCTGCTTCTTAATTCATTCACCTAGACAGAGGCAACGGCCTCCTGAAAAATCTCCATGACTTCTTTCTTTGCACCAAGATGTACTTCATATGTCCAACAGAGATAAATGTTCCTCTAAGGAAGATTTGATATTTAACTAGCTGTTCTTACAAATGTTTGGTGAGATGCAGCAAATTACCTTTAAATCTAATAAAATTGCAGGATTTACCAAAATACACATACACATAACACCCCAAACATGTTTGAATTTATTTAGAACTGAGCAACTTGGCTAGGCTATGATGTCTGTTTGTTTAAACCAAATATATCAAAAAGCAGTCTAGATGTTGCTAGTTTAGATGTGATCAGCATTAGTAGATTTTTAATAAATCTGTTTACCTTCTATAATGTGAGTGAGTTTCACCCAATCAACTGCTGCTAAGTCACTTCAGTCATGTCCGACTCTGTGAGACCTCATAGACGGAGGCCCACCAGGCTCCCCTGTCCCTGGGATTCTCCAGGCAAAAACACCAGAGTGGGTTGTCATTTTCTTCTCCAGTGCATGAAAGTGAAAAGTGAAAGTGAAGTCGCTCAGTCGTGTCTGACTGTTAGCGACCTCATGGACTGCAGCCCACCTGGCTCCTCCGTCCATGGGATTTTCCAGGCAAGAGTACTGGAGTGGGGTGCCGTTGCCTTCTCCGCACCCAATCAACTAACATCCTTCAAAAGCAAGCACAAAGTCTCTTGAAAAGGGAAGAATCCTGCCTTCAGATGGACTTCAGACTCATGACTGCAACAATAACTGTGCTAATAGTCTCCAGAATACCATCCTGTTCTACAGATTTCAAACTTGCCAGCCCTCACAATCATGTGAATCAATTCTTAAAAGCTATCTATATATCTACCTATCTCCCTATCAATGTCTATCTGTCGGACTGGATTCTCCAAAGAGACAAAACTGATGGGATACACAAGAAAATACAAAAGGCTAATTAGATTCTGACTTCAGTACCATAATTTGACAACAGTGTAGACATGTAAGTATGTGATTACAGTAGTAGTGGAATGGAAACAGAGGAAAAGAAGACCATTATTCAGAAATATGAAACAGTAGCCATTTGAAAAGTAATCATCACATATTATTATATCTAATCTTTCTAAATGTTTGGCATCCTGTGACACTCAGAGAATAGTTGGATCTATCAAGGATAGTTTATCTACAGGTAATACAAAGGCAAAAAATTGTGACTGAAAACACATCAATACATTTTTATCATCTCAGAACTCGGACATTAAGCTAGCTGTTAAGGGCTAGAGTGTCTAAAAAGCTCTCAAAAACCTTGGTTTGTTGTTGTTTTTTAATTCTTTCCTGCCGTCATTATCATGTTGGCTTTTTTGAATTCATGCTTATATCTCTTTGGTCATGAAATAACCACCTCAGCTTCAAATGTTGTCTGAGAATTAGGGAAAAAGAAAAATGGAAAGGTCAGTTCCAGTATTATGTCCCTTTAATAGAAAAACACGGACATTCAAGAAATCTCCAAGAAGTTTACTTCTTGAGATTCATTGACTAAAGTATCAAGCAATGTCTCAGTTTGAGTAAGGGTGGAATAATTTATATTAAACTAACCTTCCCACAGATAGAAAATATTTTAAGCAAACCAAGAAAAAAAATGTCTAGTTCTTTAGAGGCACTTGATTCTGATCAAAATAATTATTTTTTAACACAAATGTATTTAGCTCTTGAAAATAAGGGAGCACATCACGCTTCAGGGTGCTCGAATCATGGGGCAGCTTGAAGTGAAGCAGAAAGGCACTACTTTATAATGTTAAGGAAGCAGAAAGCTTATAGGAGAAGAGATAGCTGGCTGGACTTCCTCGTCCCTGGTAGGGTCATGGCTTTCAGTCTGGTCCTGTGGTTGAGGAGTTTGGAGATGCAGTTTGTTGCTTGATGACTTGACAAATTCTGTATATATTTTCACCAAGTTTAGTGGCCCTTTGGGGACTTGTCTCAAACTTTTTCCCCCCAGATGTAATGATGACATACTCTACCTTGCAGCTAACAGGACTAATTTCTTTAGCATACCCTATAATAATTTTGATTTTGAATTGTGGTGCTGGGGAAGACTCTTGAGAGTCCCTTGTACAGTAGAGAGATCAAATCAGTCAGTCCTCAAGGAAATCAACCCTGAGTACTCATTGGAAAGACTGATGCTGAAGCTGAAGCTCCAGTACTTTGGCCACCTGATAAGAACAGCTGACTCATTGGAAAATACCCTGATGCTGGGAAAGATGGAGGGCAAAAGGAGAGGAGAGTGACAGAGGATGAGATAGTTGGATGGCATCACCAACTCAGTGGACATTAACTTGGGCAATAGTTACTTGCCCAAGTAATAATTAACTTGGGAAATAGTGGGGGACAGGGAGGCTTGATATGCTGCAGTCCACGGAATCATAATGAGTTGGACATGACTTAGTGACTAAACAACAATAAAAAATAATAATTTTAGTAGGATATATCTCAGTTTTCTACTTTTGAAAAATTTTATTCCATGTTATTTTAATTAACATAGATTTTTTGTTTATGTGAGAGGGAGGTGCTAAAAAGGAATAAAGAATAAACATGTTTTTTTTAAATCTTCCAGCACTGTTCATACAGAAATATCCCCATTCCCCAGATGTCTGAAGTCTTCCATATTGGCGTAGTTGTCAGTGGGAAATTATGTTATCTCCAATTTGGATGTCTCTTAGTAACCAGTTACAGTTTGCCTTTATATTTTAGATTTCATAAATTTTTCTATATTTCAGTTTCCTCAAGGAAATAAAGCTTACTTTTATTTTGAGATTAAGGAATGTCCTGACTCCACTTGAATTACAATAATGCTATTGTTGTTTATATGCAAGTTAAATTCAACATTCTAAGTAGATAAATTGGTATATGTAGGAATAAGTATTGATTTTATTTAATTTATACATGTTAACAAAACTGAGATCTCATGCCATATGAAGCCTGGAAACTTGCCAAACCCATAGTTGTGAGATTACGTAACCACAGTTCTTACTGTACATTGGAGAAGGAAATGGCAACCCACTCCAGAGTTCTTGCCTGGAGAATCCCAGGGATGGGGGAGCCTGGTGGGCTGCTGTCTATGGGGTCGCACAGAGTCGGACACGACTGAAGTGACATAGCAGCAGCATAGCTGTAACACAAGTATAGATAGATGTACATATACACAAAAATAAATACATTTATATTAACAATATAAAACATATGCCATACATACAATACGATAGGATAGGATATGTGGAGAATCTGCTATATGTATGGAGTGACTAGTTTAAACTTCCCCCTTTAGTTTAGAAACAATGAGTATAGATAACATATTAATCTGTCTGAGCAAACCCATCAACAATGGAATCTTTTAGTTATTCACCAACCTTATGTAGGGAAGAGTACACTTGAATTCATTTTCTGAGAAGGAGAGTTTTTCAAAGAAGCTTCTGGAGATTGCATGCTGTTGGTCAGTGATGAGATGTATTGCTAGTCCCTTCACTTCTGTTTGTAACTACCAGTGGTCATTAAATGTCCAATTAATAATTTTTAAAAAGTGAAAAAGAGACTTTTCAGATTCAAGATGTTTGAACATTTTCAAGAGGAGAAAGAAAACAACATTAAAACACAGCAAAAATCATATGAATTCTTAGGAAAATATTATCAAAAATGAATAATCTTATAAGAGCCCAGAGGTGTAATCTGTTTTCTGAATTCACACTGGCATGTGGATAGGCTGTGAAGCGTTTCGGGGTATAGAGTGTGGCTGATAACCTGGTCTCTGAATTAGTCACCCTAGCACTACTGATACTACTGTGAGAATTATTGCACAGTTTCTAGTTAAGAAAGTTGATTGAATTCATCCTTTAGAATGTAGTAATGGGAATCTAATGTATTTATCATAAACCTTTAAATTTATCTCAAATTAGGGAGATAATTGCACTCTTCCATTTACACCCTCAAAACCATGGATGATCAAGCAGCTAATAACACATGTCCACTACTGAGTGTACAAAAGAGAACCAAATGTGGTTAATTATATTTAACTGTGAAGCAGTGTGTATACTGAAGATAAGAAATGTATTAACATTTAAAATCTCTCATTTTTTAAAACTGTAAGCAATATCTAAAAAGAATATACCATAAATCTGAAAGATGAAGGTAATTACACTTAGGTTTTGGAAATTACATCAATATTAGTTAATATTTTATAAAAATAATTGCAATTGTTTTGAATTGATCATTGGTGAGACCTCCGTTTATTTTTTTCCTTTTGACAGAAAAGCTGACTCAAAATCGTGTGTTGGTTAAGATGACAAATCACAAATGTTCAAAGCAAACAGATTTTATGTATTTTGGAAGTTAACTGAAAACAGTTACGTCAGGAATAACTTAATTAAATTACCACTCATGAATTTTCCAAGACATTATGAATCATAAATTTTCAATCATTTGTGCAAATCTGTTCAGTTCAGTTCAGTTCAATTTAGTCTCTCAGCCATGTCCGACTCTTTGCGACCCCATGAATCGCAGCATGCCAGGCCTCCCTGTCCATCACCAACTCCTAGAGTTTACCCAAACTCATGTCCATCGAGTCGATGATGCCATCCAGCCATCTTATCCTCTTGTTGTCCCCTTCTCCTCCTGCCCCCAAACCCTCCCAGCATCAGAGTCTTTTCCAATGAGTCAACTCTTCTTATGAGGTAGCCAAAGTATTAGAGTTTCAGCTTTAGCATCAGTTCTTCTAATGAACACCTAGGACTGATATCCTTTAGAATGGACTGATTGGATCTCCTTGCAGTCCAAGGGACTTTCAAGAGTCTTCTCCAACACCAAAATTCAAAAGCATCAGTTGTTCAGTGCTCAGCTTTCTTCACAGTCCAACTGTCACATCCATATATGGCCACTGTATGTATTGCAAATCTGTAGCCACTGGCATTTTTCTTCTCGTTGTCTTTTTCTTTTTGCATTGTCTATAATTGTAGGAGAAGGAAATGGCAACCCAGTCCAGAATTCTTACCTGGAGAATCTCATGGACAGAAGAGCCTGGCAGGCTACAGTCTATGGGGTCACAAGAATCAGACACAACTGAGCAACTAAACCACCACCATAATTGTAGGAATGTATATATAAATTTACTGCCCATAGTAAGATAAGAAATGAGGCAATATATATGAAAGAAGTATGTAATTAAATACAAATTAGATAATTTATTTTACAAATATCACAGAGACCTAATATTTTCAAAAATAAAACATTTTGTTTAAGAATGAATAAAAATTCATAAAAATGTTTTTATTATCTGGATCACTTGTCTTAAGCTATAATTTTTCAGTAATTAAAATGAGAATCACTTTGCTCAATGACTTAAAAGCTCACTGTTGGTAAATAAGGTTTGAAATTGTCTAAGGCCATGTGTACAATTTATTTTCAGAGAACCAATCAAATATTTCTGGAAGTAAGCTGTAAAACTGGTGCAATGAAATGACTGTCGTTATTGTTGTTTAGTCGCTCAGTCATGTCCAACTCCCTGCAACCCTATAGACCGTAGCCCGCCAGGCTCCCCCATCAATGGAATTTTCCAAGCAAAAATGCTGGAGTGGGTTGACATTTGCTTCTCCATGAAATGAATACTGCCTTGCAAATAGATAAGGTCTTGAATGTCAGGATTATCCCTTTTATGGAATTCAAAATCTGTTTAGAAACTCAACTTATGTTTTATGTCATATACTTAAAAAATTATCTCCTACCATTGTGTAAATAAATATCTCCTGAACTGATGAATTCCACTGACAATCTGAGAAAAATAAGATAATGATTTCAATATTAAAAACTGGCTAATATCTTCACCATTCATTTTCATTTTATTCAGTATGTTCTTTCAACATCCTACATATATAGTTATTGCTTCCACTTATTCCATCCAAATCTGAGCTCATGGTGACTCTGACAGCCAACTAACTGTTTTGAAATGAAAAGCTTAAATTCAGGGATTACTGATACAAATGACAATCAGAAGTGTCTGGCAGTATTCTCATGAAAAATGATACTTTAACTGTTGAAATATATTATTTATTATTTAAAAAAATACTACAGGCATAAATGCTAGTGGTAATACTTTTTATTGGATGTCTCATGTGTGATTCATTCATTCTGCAAGTTTGAAAATATTGAAAACTATATTTTCCTCTCAAACCAGAGTTCCAAATATGAATTAAGTCCATCTAATTCAAGTATGAATTCGATGCAGGCTGGAGATATTTGGAAGGTAGAAGTGGAGTTTCATCCTCTGTTTTAGCTCTTCTTCAGTTCAGTCACTCACTAGTGTCCAGCTCTTTGCTACCCCATGGACTGCAGCATGCCAGGCGTCCCTGTCCATCACCAACTCCCGGAGCTTCCTCAAACTCATATCCATTGAGTAGATGATGCCATCCAATCATCTCATCCTCTGTCATCCCCTTCTCTCGTCTTCACTCTTTCTCAGCATCAGGGTCTTTTCCAGTGAGTCAGTTCTTCGCATCAGGAGGCCCAAGTATTGAAATTTCAACTTCAGCATCAGTCCTTGAAATGAATATTCAAGACTGATTTCCTTTAGGATTGACTGGTTGATCTCCTTGCAGTCCAAGGGACTCTCAAGTGTCTTCTCCAACACCACAGTTCAAAGCATTAATTCTTCAGTGCTCAGAGTCAGACACGACTGAAGCGACTTAGCAGCAGCAGCAGCAGCAGCAGCAGCAGCAGCAGCTTTCTTTATGGTCCAACTCTCACATCCCTACATGGCTACTGGAAAAAACAAAGCTTTAACTAGACAGACCTTTGTTGGCAAAGTAACATCTCTGATTATTAATATGCTGCCTAGGTTGATCATAGCTTTTCTTCCAAGGAGCAAGGGTCTTTTAGTTTTATGGCTGCAGTCACCATCTGCAGTGATTTTGGAGCACTCACAAAATAGTCTTTCACGTTTCCATTGTTTCCCCATCTATTTACCATGAAGTGATGGGGCCAGATGCCATGATCTTAGTTTTCCGAATGTTAAGCTCTACACCAACTTTTTACTCTCCTCTTTCACTTTCATCAAGAGGATCTTTAGTTCTTCTTTGCTTTCTACCGTAAGGGTGGTGTCATCTGCCTATCTGAGGTTATTGATATTTCTCCTGGCAATCTTGATTCCAGCTTGTGCTTCATCCATCCCAGCATTTCACATGATGTACTCTGCATATAAGTTAAATAAAAATAGTGACAGTATACAGTCTTGACATACTCCTTTCCCAATTTGGAACCAGTCTGTTGTTCCATGTCTGTTTCTAGCTCTTCTTACATAGATGAATGTTTCCTGTGGAAGAATTCCAGAGTCATATCCATTCTCCAGTTCCTTGTTCAAGAGACAGATACAACTATTTCAGTATTTCAATGTTCCCAGTGGTTTTGGATGTCCATTCTCTATGAGTATGAGAAGTCACTGCATTATGGCTTCCTGATGCTGACTTAGTTCCAGTATAGCCTGGAAGCAAGTTATTCCCCAGACCATTAGTTGTGAAGTGACCACTCAACGAGTTCCATATTAGAATTGAATCTTCAGGCCCTTAAAATAATTCTCTAAGTTCCTAAATCCCTTTATTAAAATAGCTGGAGTGTTTTCTGTTTCTCATATGAATTCTACTAATCAAATAATAAAAATGTGAGAAGGACTAAACTATGAATAGCTAAAGAAATCTGTGTCATATCTAATTGAGTAATCAAGAAAATCAGTTCAGTCCAGTCTGAGAGTTCAGAAGGTGAAACATGCATGGGGAAATGCCAATACTACAGGGTATAAAACAGTCTAGAGAAGGGCACTCCTGAAATTAATAAATGTATGATGCCTAGTGAAGTGGTTGTGCAGAAAACAACAACATCATCAAAATAATAATAATGGTGATATTTAAAATCTGCTTAAGTGTATAGTGGGCAAAAGCACTAAAAGTAGTTGGATTTAGGAAATTAATCTAGAAAGTGAAGAGGAGCTAAAAAGCCTCTTGATGAAAGTGAAAGAGGAGACTGAAAATGTTGGCTTAAAGCTCGACATTCAGAAAACAAAGATCATGGCATCCGGTCCCATCACTTCATGGGAAATAGATGGGGAAACAGTGGAAACAGTCTCATACTTTATTTTGGGGGGCTCCAAAATCACTTCAGATGGTGACTGCAGCCATGAAATTAAAGGACACTTACTCCTTGGAAGGAAAGTTACGACCAACCTAGATAGTATATTCAAAAGCACAGACATTACTTTGCCAACAAAGTTCTGCCTAGTCAAGGCTATGGTTTTTCCTGTGGTCATGTATGGATGTGAGAGTTGGACTGTGAAAAAAGCTGAGCACCGAAGAATTGATGGTTTTGAACTGTGGTGTTGGAGAAGACTCTTGAGAGTCCCTTGGACTGCAAGGAGATCCAATCAATCAGTCCATTCTGAAGGAGATCAGCCCTGGGTGTTCTTTGGAAGGAATGATGGTAAAGCTGAAACTCCAGTACTTTGGCCACCTCATGTGAAGAGTTGACTCATTGGAAAAGACTCTGATGCTGGGAGAGATTGGGGGCAAGAAGAGAAGGGGATGACAGAGGATGAGATGGCTGGATGGCATCTCTGAGTCGATGAACGAGAGTTTGGGTAAACTCCGGGAGTTGATGATGGACAAGGAGGCCTGGCATGCTGCGATTCATGGAGTTGCAAAGAGTTGGACACAACTGAGCGACTGAACTGAACTGAACTGAAGAGAAGATGCATTTTATGGAACACCCACAGCCAAGTCTTTGGATTACCTCTCAGGCCACATTCAAAACTCTCCTCTGATAAAAGAGGAATGATGTTTCCCTGAATTTGACAGGCAAGAAACATGAGCAGTCAATTGATGAGTAATATTGTAGCACATACCTACAGTTAGCAGTATCACTTAATCAGTGAACACAAGTGGAGTAAAAGGAAATCTTGGTATGCTGGAAGGGGTCATGAAGGTGCTTTTGCATCACTGTAGCTCCTTCGGGTCATGACTGGTCATGAGAGGTCAGTAGCACTGACTGAAAAATGTATTAATGGCTAGGTTGCAATGCAGTTATCATAGTATGTTGATACCTCTTTAGATGTTAGATTGGATGTTGTGGTTGATGACCAAAATTATAACAAATAATTCAAGAGGATTTTTCAAATTGATTAGAACTTGGGCTAATACCAAAAATCTTGTGGTTGAGTAGACGTCAGATAAGAAATGTTGAGAGATTAATTGGTATAGGTGTATATGGCTAGAAGAGTAAAGGGGTTGCTATGGGAGGAGAGGTCTCCTGTCAGCTAGGGAAGCGATCGTCTGACACCAGAATATGTTTATGGAAAGAAGCTTATAAGAAATTAAATCCAATACAACTTAGAAATGCTCAGCTAATGGGTGTGATGTTTATGTGTAACTGTGTGTATCCACATGTAGGAAGTTGTTAGTAAATCTCTTAGGCTTCTTAGACAATCTGAGCCAGTTTTCATAAAAGGATCATAATTTTTAATGCTGCTTCTGGGGGCTATAGCTCAGTGATAGATCAATTGACCACACAATGTATGATGCTGTTTCTGACATGGATGATTTAACTTCTTTTTAGAGAGGGAATTCATATAAGGTCTTCCAAGAAGTTAAAAGAGAGAGAAGTCACAGCAACTGAGGTAAATCTAAGAGGAATAACCTATATTGGGAAGCTGTGTAGAGAGCTATGTTGGTGTAACATTATATTTATATTTATTTTCTTTATAATATTCTGATTTCCAATCATTTTGATGTTCAGAAATTAAAAAGCATTTAACCTAAAGAATAGAAGCAAACTCAAAATAATTACAATTTTATAATCAATGAGAAAACAAAAGATGAAAGATTGATGATCCAGAGGTTGTTCAGTATACTTCTGCAAGCTTTTCTTTACCTCCAGAATTCTCACCATGTTGAGTTTTGTTTTCCTTTGATAGGACAACAACTGTTACATCTCGAAGTGTCACAACTATATTCACAGCCAGAGGGAGGAAAGCTAGCCAGGGAAACAATAAACCTTTTTCCATGGCTCATTTTCTTTCATTAGCAAAGAAACTATCTTCCGGAATCTCCCAGCAGACTTCTTATGCCTATACTGCCACATCATGGCTACGTGATCATCTATGTCAGCAAGAGAGCCTGGAAAGAAATGATCTGACATGTGATCATTTCTGTCAGCTAGGCAAAGTGTGGCCAACTGTGTCTGCCATAGTGATCATGCATACATTGCTTTTATGAGTAAAATTTTAAATATTTCAGACTATTGAAAGGTATAAAATTGATACAACACTTTGTATTAATAATGTAATGCTAGTGTATGCCCTTAGACACATGCTTAGAAGGAAAAACAAAATATTACCCATGTATGTATAAGTCCTCCAACCACCCTATTTTCAGAACCATATGGGTAAGCACTTACTTGAACTTGATGCTTATTAGTCCAACTCATTTACTGCTATTTTACCATGTACACAACAAGTACATATGCACATATGTAAATATACCCTATATATATTGAAATACAAACAAAATGCATGTGGATATATCAAGAAAACATAATAAAACAGTAAGATATATTCCTTAGACACCAGTTGGGCAAAAACTATAAAATCTGATAGTACAAGTTTGATGAAGATATGCAGAAAAAAGAACACTCATATCTTTCTGCTGTGAGTGTAAATGGGTACAACTAGTTCAGAAATCAATTTGGCATTATCTTTTAATTAAAGAGAACTTCCCTGGTTGCTCAGTGGTAATGAATCTGCCTGCCAATGCAGGAGACCTGGGTTTGATCTCTGGGTGGGGAAGGTGCCCTGGAGAAGGAAATGGCAACCCACTCTAGTACTCTTACCTGGGAAATTCCATGGATAGAGGAGCATGGCAGGCTACAGTCCCTGAGGTTGTAAAGAGTCAGACACAACTGAGCAACTAAAAAAAGCAACAATTAATTAAAGATGTGCATAAGTTAAAGCCTGTGATTCTAGTTCTGTGAATAGACACTGTGCTTGCTGTGCTTAGTCACTCAGTCTTGTCTAGCTCTTTGCAATCCCCAGGGACTGAAACCTGCCAGGCTCCTCTGTACATGGGGATTCTTCAGGCAAGAATACCAGAATGGGTTGCCATGCCCTTCTCCAGGGGATCTTCTCAATCCAGGGATTGAACCCAGGTCTCCCGCATTGCAGGCGGATTCTTTACCATCTGAGCCACCAGGAAGCCTATGAATACTGGAGTGGTTAGCCTATCCCTTCTACAGGGGACCTTCCCACTCCAGGAATCAAACTGGAGTCTCCTGCATTGCAGACAGAGTCTTTACCAGCTGAGCTACCAAGGAGCCTGGTGAATAGACCCTAGAAAAGCTTTTACACATGACCACTAGGAGGAATAAACATTAGGAATCTTCACAACGTTGTTTATAGTAGAACAATTTGGAAATAATCTTCATTCTCTCAAGTAGATAACTGATAAATAATGGATATCATTACACCACTTTGAAAATGAATGAAGCAGGTCGTATTTATACATGAATCTCACAGATATAATGTTGAGCAAAAAAGCAATTGTCAAAGAATTTAATATATAATACACTTTATAAACTCTAAGTACATGGAAAGTAATATCATATATTACTTTCACAAAGAACAAAGGATAGAAGAGGAGACATTATCTCAAGCATGTTGGAAACTTAAGAGAGCCATGATTGGGTACATAGGACAAAAGCATTTTTTCACTAGAAGAGATAGTAGGAAAAAGATAGAAGACTTTAAAGGAGGAATATTATTCCTCTGTTCATGAACTGAACTGTGCAGTTGCTCAGTTGTGTCTGACTCTTTGTGACCCCATGGTCTGCAGCACCCCAGGCGTCCCTGTCCATCACCAACTCCTGGAGCTTACTCAAACTCATGCCCATAGAGTCAGTGATGACATCCAACCATCTCATCCTCTGTTGTCCCCTTTTCCTCCTACCTTCAATCTTTCCCAGTATCATGGTCTTTTCCAATGACTCAGTTCTTCACATCAGGTGGCCAAAGATTGGAGTTTCAGCTTCAGCATCAGTTCTTTCAAAGAATATTCAGGACTTTAAGATGGACTTTAACATGGACTGGTTGGATCTCCTTGAAGTCCAAGGGATTCTCAGGAGTCCTCTCCAGCATCACAGATGAAAAGCATCAGTTCTTCAGCACTCAGCTTTTTTTACAGTCCAACTCTCAAATACATACATGACTACTGGAAAAACCAAAGCTTTGACTAGACATACCTTTGCTGGGAAAGTAATGTCTCTGCTTTTGAATATGCTATCTAGGTTGGTCATAACTTTCCTTCCAAGGAGTAAGCATCTTTTAATTTCATGGCTGAAATCAGACAGTAAAAGCGTCTGCCTATAATGCCGGGGACCTGGGTTTGATCCCTGGGTCAGGAAAATCGCCTGGAGAAGGAAATGGCAACCCACTCCAGTACTCTTGCCTGGAAAATCCCATGGACGGAGGAGCCTGGTAGGCTTCAGTCCACAGGATCGCAAAGAGTCGGACACGACTGAGCGACTTCACTTTCAATCACCATCTGCAGTGATTTTGGAGCCCAGAAAAATAAAGGTAGCCATTGTTTCCACTATTTCCCCATCTATTTGCCATGATGTGATGGGACTAGATGCCATGATCTTAGTTTTCTGAATGCTGAGCTTTAAGCCAACTTTCTCACTGTCCTCTTTCACTTTCATTAAGAGGCTCTTTAGTTCTTCTTTGCTTTCTGACATAAGGGCGTATTATCCCTTGGGAATCACTTGTAGTTTATTCTGATAATTTCCAGCATTCCAAATGTGGACATGTGATATAAATACATGTTAAATAAGCAAGTCCTATAAATCAGCACAAAAAGAGGATAGACACACAACCAAGGAAGGTTATATTTAGGTCAGTTCAGTTCAGTTCAGTCGCTCAGCAGTGTCTGACTCTTTGTGACCCCATGAATCACAGCATGCCAGGCCTCCCTGTCCATCACCAACTCCCGGAGTTTACCCAAACTCAGGTCCTTCAAGTTGGTCATGCAATCCAGATTGCAGGCGGATTCTTTACCATCTGAGCCACCAGGAAGCCTATGAATACTGGAGTGGTTAGCCTATCCCTTCTACAGGGGACCTTCCCACTCCAGGAATCAAACTGGAGTCTCCTGCATTGCAGACAGAGTCTTTACCAGCTGAGCTACCAAGGAGCCTGGTGAATAGACCCTAGAAAAGCTTTTACACATGACCACTAGGAGGAATAAACATTAGGAATCTTCACAACGTTGTTTATAGTAGAACAATTTGGAAATAATCTTCATTCTCTCAAGTAGATAACTGATAAATAATGGATATCATTACACCACTTTGAAAATGAATGAAGCAGGTCGTATTTATACATGAATCTCACAGATATAATGTTGAGCAAAAAAGCAATTGTCAAAGAATTTAATATATAATACACTTTATAAACTCTAAGTACATGGAAAGTAATATCATATATTACTTTCACAAAGAACAAAGGATAGAAGAGGAGACATTATCTCAAGCATGTTGGAAACTTAAGAGAGCCATGATTGGGTACATAGGACAAAAGCATTTTTTCACTAGAAGAGATAGTAGGAAAAAGATAGAAGACTTTAAAGGAGGAATATTATTCCTCTGTTCATGAACTGAACTGTGCAGTTGCTCAGTTGTGTCTGACTCTTTGTGACCCCATGGTCTGCAGCACCCCAGGCGTCCCTGTCCATCACCAACTCCTGGAGCTTACTCAAACTCATGCCCATAGAGTCAGTGATGACATCCAACCATCTCATCCTCTGTTGTCCCCTTTTCCTCCTACCTTCAATCTTTCCCAGTATCATGGTCTTTTCCAATGACTCAGTTCTTCACATCAGGTGGCCAAAGTATTGGAGTTTCAGCTTCAGCATCAGTTCTTTCAAAGAATATTCAGGACTTTAAGATGGACTTTAACATGGACTGGTTGATCTCCTTGAAGTCCAAGGGATTCTCAGGAGTCCTCTCCAGCATCACAGATGAAAAGCATCAGTTCTTCAGCACTCAGCTTTTTTTACAGTCCAACTCTCAAATACATACATGACTACTGGAAAAACCAAAGCTTTGACTAGACATACCTTTGCTGGGAAAGTAATGTCTCTGCTTTTGAATATGCTATCTAGGTTGGTCATAACTTTCCTTCCAAGGAGTAAGCATCTTTTAATTTCATGGCTGAAATCAGACAGTAAAAGCGTCTGCCTATAATGCCGGGGACCTGGGTTTGATCCCTGGGTCAGGAAAATCGCCTGGAGAAGGAAATGGCAACCCACTCCAGTACTCTTGCCTGGAAAATCCCATGGACGGAGGAGCCTGGTAGGCTTCAGTCCACAGGATCGCAAAGAGTCGGACACGACTGAGCGACTTCACTTTCAATCACCATCTGCAGTGATTTTGGAGCCCAGAAAAATAAAGGTAGCCATTGTTTCCACTATTTCCCCATCTATTTGCCATGATGTGATGGGACTAGATGCCATGATCTTAGTTTTCTGAATGCTGAGCTTTAAGCCAACTTTCTCACTGTCCTCTTTCACTTTCATTAAGAGGCTCTTTAGTTCTTCTTTGCTTTCTGACATAAGGGCGTATTATCCCTTGGGAATCACTTGTAGTTTATTCTGATAATTTCCAGCATTCCAAATGTGGACATGTGATATAAATACATGTTAAATAAGCAAGTCCTATAAATCAGCACAAAAAGAGGATAGACACACAACCAAGGAAGGTTATATTTAGGTCAGTTCAGTTCAGTTCAGTCGCTCAGCAGTGTCTGACTCTTTGTGACCCCATGAATCACAGCATGCCAGGCCTCCCTGTCCATCACCAACTCCCGGAGTTTACCCAAACTCAGGTCCTTCAAGTTGGTCATGCAATCCAGACATCTCATCCTCTGTTGTCCCCTTCTCCTCCTGCCTCCAATCCCTCCCAGCATCAGGGTCTTTTCCAATGAGTCAACTTTCACATGAGGTGGCCAAAGTATTGGAGTTTCAGCTTCAGAATCAGTCCTTCCAATGAACACCCAGGGCTGATCTCCTTTAGGATGGACTAGCTGGATCTCCCTGCAGTCCAAGGGACTCTCAAGAGTCTTCTCCAACACCACAGTTCAAAATCATCAATTCTTTGGCACTCAGCCTTCTTCACAGTCCAACTCTCACATCCATACAGGACCACAGGAAAAACCATAGCCTTGACTAGATGGACCTTAGTCGGCAAAGTAATGTGTCTGCTTTTGAATGTGCTATGCAGATTGGTCATAACTTTCCTTCCAAGGAGTAAGAGTCTTTTAATTTCATGGCTGCAATCACCATCTGCAGTGATTTTGGAGGCCCCCAAAATAAGTTCTGACACTGTTTCTGCTGTTTCCCCATCTATTTCCCATGAAGTGATGGGACCAGATGCCATGATCTTAGTTTTCTGAATGTTGAGCTTTAAGCCAACTTTTTCATTCTCCTCTTTCTTTCATCAAGAAGCTTTTGAGTTCCTCTTCACTTTCTGCCATAAGGGTGGTGTCATTTGCATATCTGAGGTTATTGATATTTCTCCCGGAAATCCTTATCCCAGCTTGTGTTTCTTCCAGCCCAGCATTTCTCATGATGTACTCTGCATATAAGTTAAATAAGCAGCGTGACAATATACAGCCTTGACATACTCTTTTTCCAAGTTACTGATTCCATTTAATCAAAACTATCAGAAATAATCATGTCTTCTGAGAGCAAAAGGAAATGAAGTATATTTTGGGTGTCATTACAGAAGTGTAAATTACTTAAATGTTATTGTATTTTCATCTCAGCTATCTTGGTCCTTATTTCAATTATCTATCACTTTGTAACAAGCTACCTCAAAATTTATGGGTTCAAAATTAGAATGATTATTTTTTTTTTATGATCCATTCATTTGACCTATTGGCTCTTCCGCTTTACTTGGTATTATCTTAGACACAGAGAGGGATGCCATGACTTGCACACCTGGCAGGGGGTGCGTCTGCTGGCCAGGAACTCAGCAGGGCTGCCAGTCAGTTTCTCCAGGGTTTCTTCATGCAGGTCTCTCCTTGTGACTGTGTTGTTCCTTAGGGCATCCTAGGTGATTTCAAAGAAGTATTCTGAGTGCTGAATGTAGATTCATGGATCCCATAACGCCTGGCCTTGGAAGTTAAACAGCATCATCTCCTCATTTATGAGTCAAAATGAGTCACAGAGGCAGATTCAAGAGGAGGGAAAATAGATACCACAACTCTGTGAGAAGAGTGGCAAAGAATTAGATTTGTAATCATCTTTATTTTACCAGAATCTGCTCTCAGTGGCTAATTTTTTATATTTCACTCACATGCCATATACATTTGTTTCTTTCCAAGATCCTTCCAAATGTCGATTCATGAAGGCTCCAGGATGAGGCCTGAACTCATGGACCTTATCACCGTAATCATATACAAGTGAAAATTAGGCTGTTTGTGCTTATTTCCATGGATCTAGCAACCTGTGAATTTAAAAGGCCTTGTGTCTTTTCCCTACACATCAAACACAACAGTGAAATATGCACAGATAACCACAATATAGACTCCTGTTCAAAAAAGGAGAAGAGTAGGAGCTAGAAAGATGGCACTGGTGCATAATTTTTTCCCCTTTCATATGACTTTTTAACCAGAGGCAGAAATTGTTTCCTGATTAGGTATCAATTCATCTCTCTGGCAATGGCTATCTGTGACTTTTGGCTCTATCCTCTGGGCTCTTAGTTCTGCCTTCTAACCCACTCTCCTTTTATGCAGAAAATGCCCCATATTTGTCGGTCTGTTTCTTGTCCATTAAAATTTGAAGCCAGAAAACCTGTTTTCATTTTTCACTGCTATTTTTCTCTACTGAAGATGTTACCAGCTTCTCTAAAAATTGTGTAGGCTTCCTGTATATCAACTTTTAAATCCACTCAATTACGGAAACATTGCACACACAAATATCTGTGAATTAAACATTTCTCTACCGTAGTCTAAGAGCTAAGAATTGTGAAACATGCCATTTAGATTCATACAAGTTTTGAATGTACTTCCATCATAGTATTGATGGAAGCTCAACAATACAGTAAAGAAGTTCTAGAATGTACCATCACAATAAATATTTCTGAACATGTCATGAAGGGTTGTATAGCCCATATCTGACTTTATTTTGAACTTGAGTATTTCTTTTACTGGCAGCACTCTGCATTTTATACTTTCCTTGAGGCAATTGTGGCTCAACTGGTAAAGAATCCACCTGCAATGTGGGAGACCTGGGTTTGATCCCTGGGTTGGGAAGATCCCCTGGAGAAGCGAATGGCTACTCACTCCAGTATTCTGGCCTGGAGAATGCCATGGATTCTAGTCCATGGGGTCGCAAAGAGTCAGACATGACTGAGAGACTTTCACTTTTGAGGCAATTTCTTACTTTGAGAATATTTTGTCAGATGGAAAACCTGAGGATAAAAAAATACTTTTATTTTCCAACTGTATTCCCAGGATGGAAAATTTTTCTGCAGATTTTTTGTGAAACTTAACATTTCCTTCTTTAGGTCATTTTTCTTTACGTATGCTTTACAACAGGCAGCTAACATAAGCCAAATGATAGCTTTCAACTTTTGGTCTGGAAATTCTCTTAGATTCAAAAGTTCACTAGGTAATTTTTAGATCTTATTTTCTTTTCTGTCAGTATATAACTCAGTTCCTATTTTATCAAACCTCTAATAGCAATTTCCTTACTACCTTTTCAGCTTTCTTCTTGCTTTTTGGACCTCTAACTAACATACATACACAAAGTCAGTATTTTTGTCCTGCCGTCATCTTATGCCCAGCTGCCAATTTCTGCCCTATCAGTAACAATACTACTTCTCCCCGACTTATCTTCATAAAGAAACAAAAATTTATTATTTTTTTATAATTCTATAGTAAACACATGTGTTTTACTGCTTCACTTGGTGTTGAGTGGGTTGCATGGATGGGAGTTCCAAACTGGCCTCTCTAAGAAGGATGGAAGTTAGGAAGGAGATGTGAACCCTCCTCCCTGTTGTGGGAATGTAAATTGGTACATCCACTATGGAGAAAAGCATGATATTCATTATAAAACTAAAAATAGAGCTACCATATGACCCTGCAACCCACTCCTGGGCATATATGCATAGAAAAACATAATCCAAAAGGATACATTCTACCCAGTGTTCACTGTAGCACTGTTTACAGCATGGAAGACATGGAAGCAACCTAAATGTCCTACGACAGAAGAATAGATAAAGAAGCTGAGGTACATATATACAATTGAATATTACTCAGTCATTAAAAATAATGAAATTATGCCATTTGCAGCAACATGGATGGACCTAGAGATCGCCACATTAAGTGAAATAAGTCAGAAAGAGAAAGAGAAATGTCGTATGACATCCCTTATATGTGGAATCTAAAAAGAAATGATACAAATAAACTTACTTACAAAACAAAAAGAGACTCGCCGACTTAGAGAATGAAATTATGGTTGCCCTGGGTTGAAGGCTGGGGGAAGAGATAGTTGGGGAGTTTGGGATGGTCATGTACAAGCTGCTAGATTTAAAATGGATAACCAAGAAAGACCTACTGTACAGCACATGGAACTCTGCTCAATATTATATGGCAGCCTGGATGGGAGGGTTTTTTTTTTTTGAGGGGATGGGAAATGGATACATGTATATGCATGGCTGAGTCCCTTCATTGTTCATCTGAAACTATTACAATATTGTTAATTGGTCATATCCCAATACAAAACAAAAAGTTGAAAGATTAAGAAAAGAAGAAGAAAGATGGAAGTTTGGGGTGCACCTGGGACTATTGGGAGGGGGTCTCAGCTCTGCTCAGTGCAGTCTTCTCCATATAGATGCTTGAGCTTTATCATACCATGGTGGCTAAGTTTCAAGAATAAGTTACTCATGCAGTGAAACTTAAGCTGTAATCTCTTAAATCTCTTAAAAAGTGTGAATTCTGCCACATTTACTTGTCTAACAAACCTCAGGGTAACTTCAAGTAGAGAAGAAATAGATGTCATCTTTGAATAGGAGGGTGGCAAAGTATTTGGATAAACTTTAATTCACTGAAGGTGAATCTGACTGCAAAGTTGAGGACTTTCTAAATTAGAACAGCAAATAATAATAATAATAATAAAGTTAAAAAATAATGTACTGTTATGACATAAACCATTTACATCAATACTTAATTTTTTCATCTTAATTCTGGTTTGTGCATGTGCATACGTGCTCAGTCACTTCAGTGTATCTAACTCTTGCGTCCCGCTGGTCTGCAGCCCGCCAGGCTTCTCTGTCGATGGGATTCTCCAGGCAAGAATACTGGAGCGGGTTGCCATGCAACCAGGAGATCTTCCCAACCCAGGCAATTAACCCACGCTCCTGAGTCTCATGCATTGCAGGCAAATTCTTTACCGCTGAGCCACCATGGAATCCCTAATTCTGGATTAGTTTACACTAAAACACACGAGCTTATTGTGTAAGATTTTTATTAATATTGCTTATACTATCTTTAAATGGCAACCCACTCCAGTGTTCTTGCCTGGAGAATCCCAGGAACGGGGGAGCCTGGTGGGCTGGCCCTCTCTGGGGTCGCACAGAGTCGGACATAACTGAAGCAACTTAGCAACAGCAGCAGCATACTTATCTTTAAACCAAATTAAGTTTTCCTGTCTCACCAAGACTTAAAAAGCAGCATTATAGTTCACATTTTTTCTACATGGTATATCCTATCTCCAGTCATCTGTCAAACTACATCTTTCCCCCCATAATCTCCAGGGAAAACACTGGTGTTTTCTATTTTTATTTATTTATTTATTTTACTTTTACAACTATTCTGTGCTGCTGCTAAGTTGTTTCAGTCGTGTCCGACTCTGTGCGACCCCATAGACGGCAGCCCACCAGGCTCCGCCATCCCTGGGATTCTCCACACAAGAACACTGAAGTGGGGTTGCCATTTCTTTCTCCAGTGCATGAAATTGAAAAGTGAAAGTGAAGTCACTGAGTCGTGTCTAACTCTCAGTGACCCCATGGACTGCAGCCTACTAGGCTCCTCCGTCCTGGGATTTTCCAGGCAAGAATACTGGAGTGGGGTGCCATTGCCTTCTCCGACAACCATTCTGTACCTACTCTCATATGGTAAAGTATTTACAATCTAAGTTTTCTCCATTGCTGTATTTGTGCCTGGCAAAAATATGAGAAGATGAACCATCTTGGGCCATAATATGATTGTTTCTGAACCACATATTTAATGTTGCATGGAGAAATTTTTTCTTCACACTTTATCCAAATAAGCAAAATATACATCAACAAAATCTCTTCATACTGGAATTAATTCTCTGTGCTTATTCTTCTCATCAGAAATGTCTCCTTCTCATTGTTTCATCAGGATCAATGTTCTTAACAGAAAGAGATATTCTGATTCATTTCCTCCTCGATCCAGTTCATGAGTAATGAGGAAACTGATTGTTTTTGTTCAACTTCTGTTCCTTTCTTGAGATGATACAGTTAGTAATGAAAAATATAAATTTTCTATGTGTTCACATCTCATTGATCAGATATTCCATTTGTTATGTTTGTGTTATGTAATGTTCGCCATGTAAATATTCATTTTTCTTTTTTTTTTTTAAATATTCATTTTTCATCTGTTTTCCTTTGCTCAGTTCTAAAAGGAAGATCATAACAGCAACACAGTTTAGAAAATTCTATTTTTACTATGGAAATAATACCTCTTTACCCAATATCAGGAACCTATGGTAACTAGTAAAATCAGAATGGAAGCGGGAAACACTTTAGGATCTTTAGCAGTCCTGGAAAACCTAAGAAAAGACTAAAAATGAGAAGGAGAATCATAATCACACATCAATTAGAAAAAAGAGGTTGGAATAGTCAAAGACAAGGATAAGCATGCCAAGTTCTCTTAATCTTTCTCCATGTGATGAGTCTATCCATGCTGAGCCACGTTTGGACTGTCAGCTTCTCCTCAGGAATATGTTTCTGCTTGATTTGCAGAGATACCCTAAACATCCAGTATAGTGTTGGAAACATAGCTGGGACGTGATAACCCTTTATTTAATCAACTATTCATTAGGCATTATAACAAATCGGTGCAGTTTACAGAGCTTCTCTTGTGGCTCAGGGGGTAAAGAACCCGCCTGAAGTGTGGGAGACCTGGGTTCAATCCCTGGGTTGGGAAGATACCCTGGAGAAGGGAAGGGCTACGCACTCCAGCATTCTGGCCTGGAGAATTTCATGGAAGTTCGTGGGTCACAAAGATTTGGACATGACTGATACAATGTCTCACATGGTGCGTAAACCACAGATCAATGTCTTTGATATTTCATAGTCTGAAAGACTTAAAAACAGGTCATATTGATTTATATGGCTATTACTGCCCTAAAGTATCAGAGGTTTTTGAATCAGGCCACTCTCTAAGCAGCAGGATTATTCTTTGAGTTAGTTTCCTCATCACTAATGGTACCATCCTTATAGGGTGGTATGTATGGTGCTCTGAGTTAGGAGATTTCTGCTAGGAGGGAGACTGAGCATGGCAAAATCCAATAGTGATATTGCCCAGATAATGGTAAAATGTAAGAAATATTTAACTTCCCACATGTTTGCATGGGAGATAAACTTCATACCAAACAAAATAATTTTGGTTAATCTTGCAAATATCTATCAAGATAAAACAAATTTTAAGACAAGATAAAAATCTCTCAAAAATATTCCACTCACCATTTCAATTCATCAGAGACCTACAAATCTAAGTTTCCTTTTGAGACTGTCAGCAGCAGTATTGTATCTGATGGACTTAATTACTCTGGAAGCATGGGTCATATCACACTGAATGTAGGGGTGACAAAAATATTTGGTTATTAAAAGTATAATGGCAGAATTGTATTTCACATGCAGAAAGGCAAAATATTAATATTTATAAGCAAATATATTTTTAGTAGTTTGAGATTTATTTTCCAGTTGAATTAAGTGCTCATTATCTCTTTTAGATAATAAGAGTTATAGAGGTGAAAATCTTTCTCTTATACAACTATTCAACTAGACTTCTATATTGGAAAGTCTTCATAAAGGGAAATTCAGGATTCATGATCACCTTTTTCCTTTGTTAAAATTTTGGATTATAAAATGAATAAAATTACAATCTCCCTTTTTTCCACTTGTATTCATTATGCAAAGCTACTACTATATTTTCTCACATGCCAATCAAGTAAATGCAGTAGAATCATTTTTAGGGATATGAAAGATCCGATAGCATGATTTTCAAAAGGAGTTTTGGAGAGCTAACTTTTAAAATTGTAGAAAATTTTGCTTTAAGCAGGAGTTGGCAAACTATGGTCTATGGATCAAATCTGCTCCCACCCATTTCCAATCCTGTTGGTTTGGGTGGTCCAAATTTTTGTTAAAAATTTGTTTTATGGTTAATAAGCACATAGTATCTCAAATTTGCCTCTTGGCCTAGTAAGACTTTATATTATTTTCTTGCTCTTTATAGATAAATGCTGCCCATATTTCTGCTATGTATACTCTGTATATTATTAACCTAGTTTTTAAAGATATCTCCATTCAATCTCTTCTTTCTCAAATGATAGCAAGAGAGCTTCACCATCTAATTTTTTTACAATTACAGAACAATCTCATTTTGAAATTTTATATCAGTGCAATAATAATAATAACAGTATATTATGTTCATAAAAGAACTTCATACATATTATAATTATAACACTGACAAAATCCATTCATTAAATCTCCATAAACCTATTTTACAGGTGAAAAGGAAATTAGTTTCAAAGAGGTTAAGTGATTGGCCCAGGGTTATAAGTCTTATAATTATGAGGGCTTTTCCTGCAACATTCTTCTTATGTGGATTCATGGTACTTCTTCAAATTAATCTGAACTCTTAGTTCATTTAATTATGCAAGAAAAATAATCATAAACTAGTTATGCATGTAATATGAAGGTAAAAGATAATGAATATAATGCAATTAGCAGTGTTTTGTTGCAGTTAATGAAAATAAATCATAACAATCAGGTCACCAGGTAAACATCTTAGTAAAATGAGCAAAGAGAATTAAAACAGATTAATGGTTTAATTAAGTAACCTAAAAGTTACTCGTTCTGCCAATGAGAACAGAACCCTTAAATCAGTTACTTATATTCATTAGATCTTTGACAAATTTTAACAATGTAATTTTTGCAACCATCTATCCAGGTACTAATGACCTTTTTATTAAATTTCAATTTCATTAAGCAATTCCAAGTCAAATTAACAACTGATTTGTATTTCAATAATAAGTACTTGCCTTACATGTTGTTATTACAATTATATACCCATAAATTTAGAAAATTTACATTAAATTTCCTAGGGAAATCAGAAGGTTTATCATAAGTCATAAAGGAAAGCATCATGTGGAAGTGAAACTGGGATATTAAAGCTCACTGTTATGAAAGGCCAGGGAATAATTAAAATATAAATGATACATATATTTCATTGGAGTGATAATTTAAGATTTCATTAAAGCATAGCACCATATTTAATTTTTAAAATATTAACTTTATGCTTATTTTCTTTTACATAGAATGACCTGCTATAAAGTCACTACTGAGAGTTCTTGATTTTATTATATGCTTATATAAAGTGTTTGAAAGTGATGTTTTTCAGAAAACAGAAGTTTGGTTATAATTTCTCAGTCTAAAATAGCTTATTGTTTTTTTCCAATTGTCTTTGGGAATGAATAAGATGATAGGAAACTATTAGATCACAAAAATTTTCTTCAATTCTACTTAATATTTTATAAAGGTCTAGGCATTCAGGATTTTTTCTTCTTTTTTTTTTTAATCTCAAAAAAAAAATTATGTTGACCACCTCAACCTAATTTGCAGAGAAAAGTACATTCCATTTTATGTTGCAGGTCCTTTTTAAGCATCTCTTTGTTTATCGCTTTTCCAGGTTTTCCTATTATATATCAATTATCTAAAATCTAATTTTTAAATCCTTTTTTCTTCTGCTTTCTAGAAGAAACTTATAAGATTATCTTTCACGTTGCTGATTACATTTTTTTCATTGTCACTTCTTTTTTTAATATTAAATGTATTTTATAATTTTAATTGCATTTTAAATTTCTATCAGATTTCCGTTCTTAATACCATTGTATTTTGTCTCATCCAGTTCCATTTTCATCAGCAGCCATTTATTTCCTGTTTCACATTTTTGTAATTTTTTGTTGGGGAACAAATAGTAAATGCCTTAAAATAACATTTTTATGTCCTTTCTTTCAAAGCATCAACAAAATTCCAAACCTCTGAATTTTATATGAACTGCGGAGCAATCCTACTACAAGATCCATTAATAATTCCTTCCCCTTTTTCTCTTTAATTATTTTGAGCAGGGAACACTATATCCAGAGCCAGTGATAAATTCAGGGCCTGAAAATCTCCTTGTTTCTCTTCTCAATCACACACTTTTTTCTTTGGATGTTTCTTTTAGGTCTTATGATGGTAAGCTAATTAATATCAACAGCCCTGAATTAGCCTACTATGGTATCCAACAGTAGCTATTTATATGACTCAGCAGGAAGTAAAAGGAATATTTTTCTGATGCTGCTTCTTTGTATAAAGAGTGATTGAGGATTTCTGATTTAAAGCAATGGCCCAAAGCATAACACAAAATTTGCAACTTCTAGACTATAAAAGCTTTAATATATTTTTCTATCTTTGTCTCTTGTTATTAATACTGGTGAATTCACATCCCAAGTGGTCAATCTGCCAGCACTTCATCATATACAACTGATAATGTTTTGATAAACTTTCATCAATGTGTGATAAGGATAGAGTCTTGGGAATGAGGAGTTATGCAGCTCTGACCCTCTGAGACTATATCTAATGCTGCATGAATAACTCAGACTTTATATCTAAGCATTCAAGCTCACAAACAGTTCAGTCTATACCTCAAGATTCAAGTGCACATTCTAACTAATGTTTCATCCACAAAGGATAAGGATCTATATTTCTGTTCTACAACAATCTCAGAGCCTTTGTGTTAAAGACTTAGGGTCAAGAACAAAGCCACCCTCTTCCCAGACTTGTAACATTTAAAGGTACCTTGATTTTATTTATCCTTTCAAAGAACCAGCTTTTGGCTTTTTTGATTTTTGCTATGTCTCTTTTGTTTCTTTTGCATTTATTTCTGCCCTAATTTTATGATTTCTTTCCTTCTACTAACTCTGGGGTTCTCCATTTCTTCCTTTTCTAGTTACTTTAGGTGTAGAGTTAGGTTATTTATTTGATTTTTTTTCTTGTTTCTTGAGGTATGCTTGTATTGATATGAACTTTCCTCTTAGCACTGCTTTTATAGTGTCCCACAGGTTTTGGGTTGTTGTGTTTTCATTTTCATTTGTTTCTATGAAACGGAGAGATCACAACAGACAACACAGAAATACAAAGGATCATAAGAGGCTACTATCAGCAATTATATGCCAATAAAATGGACAATGTGGAAGAAATGGACAAATTCTTAGAAAAGTACACCTTTCTAAAACTGAACCAGGAAGAAATAGAAAATCTTAACAGACACATCATAAGACACACATGGAAATTGAAACTGTAATCAGAAATCTTCCAACAAACAAAACCCAGATCCAGACGGCTTCACAGCTGAATTCTACCAAAAATTTCGAGAAGAGCTAACACCTATCCTACTCAAACTCTTCCAGAAAATTGCAGAGGAAGGTAAACTTCCAAACTCATTCTATGAGATCACCATCACCCTAATACCAAAAACTGACAAAGATGCCACAAAAAAAGAAAACTACAGGCCAATATCACTGATGAATATAGATGCAAAAATCCTTAACAAAATTCTAGCAATCAGAATCCAACAACACATTAAAAAGATCATACACCATGACCAAGTGGGCTTTATCCCAGGGATGCAAGGATTCTTCAATATCTGCAAATCAATCAATGTAATACACCACATTAACAAACTGAAAAATAAAAACCATATGATTATCTCAATAGATGCAGAGAAGGCTTTTGACAAAATTCAACATCCATTTATGATAAAAACTCTTCAGAAAGCAGGAATAGAAGGAACATACCTCAACATAATAAAAGCTATATATGACAAACCCACAGCAAACATTCTTCTCAATGGTGAAAAATTGAAAGCATTTCCCCTAAGTCGGGAACAAGACAAGGGTGCCCACTTTCACCGCTACTATTCAACATAGTTCTGGAAGTTTTGGCCACAGCAATCAGAGCAGAAAAAGAAATAAAAGGAATCCAGATTGGAAAAGAAGAAGTAAAACTCTCACTGTTTGCAGATGACATGATCCTATACATAGAAAACCCTAAAGACTTCACCAGAAAATTACTAGAGCTAATCAATGAATATAGTAAAGTTTCAGGATATAAAATCAACACACAGAAATACCATTCCTATACACTAATAATGAAAAAGTAGAAAAATAAATTAAGGAATGAATTCCATTCACCATTGCAACAAAAAGAATAAAATACTTAGGAATATATCTACCTAAAGAAACTAAAGACCTATATCTAGAAAACTATAAAACACTGATGAAAGAAACCAAAGAGGACACTAATAGATGAAGAAATATACCATGTTCATGGATCGGAAGAATCAATATAGTGAAAATGAGTATACTACCCAAAGCAATCTACAGATTCAATGCAATCCCTATCAATCTACCAGCGGTATTTTTCACAAAAATAGAGCAAATAATTTCAAGATTTGTATGGAAATACAAAAAACCTCGAATAGCCAAAGCAATCTTGAGGAAAAAGAATGGAACTGGAGGAATCAACCTGCCTGACTTCAGGCTCTACTACAAGACATCAAGACAGTATGGTACTGGCACAAAAACAGAAATATAGATCAGTGGAACAAAATAGAAAGCCCAGAGATAAATCCATACACCTATGGACACCTTATCTTCGACAAAGGAGGTAAGAATATACAATGGAGTAAGACAATCTATTTAACAAGTGGTGCTGGGAAAACTGGTCAACCACTTGTAAAAGAATGAAACTAGATCTCTTTCTAATACCACACACAAAAATAAACTCAAAATTGATTAAAGATCTAAATGTAAGTCAGAAGCTATAAAACTCCTAGAGGAGAACATAGGCAAAACACTCTCTGACATAAATCACAGCAGGATCTCTATGATCCACCTCCCAGAATACTGGAAATAAAAGCAAAAATAAACAAATGGGATCTAATTAAAATTAAAAGCTTCTGCACAGCAAAGGAAACTATAAGCAAGGTGAAAAGACAGCCTTCTGAATGGGAGAAAATAATAGCAAATGAAGCAACTGACAAACAACTAATCTCAAAAATATGCAAGCAACTCCTGCAGCTCAGTTCCAGAAAAACAAACGACCCAATCAAAAAATGGGCCAAAGAACTAAATAGACATTTCTCCAAAGAAGACATACAGATGGCTAACAAACACATGAAAAGATGCTCAACATCACTTATTGTCAGAGTAATGCAAATCAAGACCACAATGAGATACCATTTCACTCCAGTCAGAATGGCTGTGGTCCAAAAGTCTGCAAGCAATAAATGCTGGAGAGGGTGTGGAGAAAAAGGAACCCTCTTACACTGTTGGTGGGAATGCAAACTAGTACAGTCACTGTGGAAAACAGTGTGGAGATTCCTTTAAAAAAAAATTGCAAATAGAACTGCCATATGACCCAGCAATCCCACTGCTAGGCATACACACCGAGGAAACCAAAATTGAAAGAGACACGTGTACCCCAATGTTCATCACAGCACTGTTTATAATAGCTAGGACATGGAAGCAACCTAGATGTCCATCAGCAGATGAATGGATAAGAAAGCCGTGGTACATATACACAATGGAGTATTACTCAGCTATTAAAAAGAATACATTTGAATCAGTTCTAATGAGGTGGATGAAACTGGAGCCGATTATACAGAGTGAGGTAAGCCAGAAAGAAAAATACCAATACAGTATACTAACACATATGTATGGAATTTAGAAACATGGTAACGATAACCCTGTATGCGAGACAGCAAAAGAGACACACATGTATAGAACGGACTTTTAGATTCTGCAGGAGAGGGAGAGGGTGGGATGATTTGGGAGAATGGCATTGAAACATGTATACTATCATGTAAGAAACGAATTGCCAGTCTATGTTCAATACAGGATACAGGATGCTTGGGGCTGGTGCACGGGGATGATCCAGAGAGATGATATGTGGTGGGAGGTGGGAGGGGGTTCAGGATTGGGAACTCATGTACACTCATGGCGCATTCATGTCAATGTATGGCAAAATCAATACAGTATTGTAAAGTAAAATAAAGTAAAAATAAAAATTAAAAAAAGAATATATACTACTATAAATGTACCTTGAGTGTACCAGGAGATCAGCCCTGGGTGTTCTTTGGAAGCAATGATGCTAAAGCTGAAACTCCAGTTACTTTGGCCACCTCATGCAAAGAGTTGACTCATTGGAAAAGACTGTGATGCTGGGAGGGATTGGGGGCAGGAGGAAAAGGGGACAACAGGGGATGAGATGGCTGGATGGCATCACCAACTCGATGGATGGAGGCTGAGTGAACTCCGGGAGTTGGTGATGGACAGGGAGGCCTGGTGTGCTGCAATTTATGGGGTCGCAAAGAGTCGAACATGACTGAGCGACTGAACTGAACTGAACTGAACTGAGTGTAACAAGAAAAGCGAGCTCAACAACAGTAATGCTAGCAAAGACAAGGAATTTGGAGACCATGTGCGAACTGGTTATAGACTTTGCTTGTTAGTGAAAAGGAATTCAATTAAAATAAGTTTAAGACAGAGAAAATATATTCACTCACAACTCAAAAGTCCAGGAATAAAGCTGGATTAAGACCTAGCTTTATTTAAAGATTCAGATATTTCACCCAAATGGGAAGTCTTTTAATTATGACTTTTGCTTCATTTTGAACTACATGTGCCTAACATTTCAACAGCTTTGCCTCTACATCCTCCCAAACTCAAGGACAGTGAAGAATGTTTCTCCTCCATATTTTCTGCAAAACTCCTAGGATTCATTCTGACCATACAAACTTGAGCCATGTGCCATCAATGAAACAGTCACTGGGGCTGGGGAGATTTGATACACTGGTTGGCAGAATTTGCCTGTAAATCTCTCTCATGAAGCTGTTCTATATATAGCTCATGTCTGTAGCACCATGGTTTACATGGGGTTGAAATCAATACATAACCTTCATTTTCTGTTTATTGGTAGACTGAGATAATAGTGTCTTTAATAAATTTCATTTGTTGCTGTTGTACAGTCACTTAATCACATCCAATTCTTTGCAACCTCATGGACTGCAGAGGCTTCCCTGTCCTTTACAATCTCTCAGAACTTGCTCAAACTCATGTCCATTGAGTCAGTGATAAATTTCATTAGAACATCTTGAATCATTGACTTCCTTAGCAGATGATACAGCAGAGTCTTAGGCTTTATTTTCATCCCTGTCAGTGGAAACATAGCCCCAGTAATAGACTCAGAAACTTTTTCTTGTTTGGAATGACTCAGCAAAGTGAGCCAGTAAATCAAAACTTTCTTACAAAATAGTGGAAACCTATGAGCCTAAGAAGAATATGCCACCATGTACAAAAGATGCTCTGTCATCCATGTGTAATGGCAAAGAAAGAGCAGAGTAGATAAAAGCAAGAGTTCAGGAGTCTAAATGCTCATGTTCCATACTGATCTTAACCTTCATTACTTTACAATATTATATTGGTTTTGCCATACATCAACATGAATCTGCCACGGGTGACCCAGAAGGTTGGTTGTCTTTTCTTGTTTGCTTATAAACTGCAACTGTTAAAACGGTAACAAATGGTAATGATTACATTGTTCTTGATGTTTGCACTTTTCCCCCATATTTCCTATATTAGTATACAGCAGATTTTCTTCCCCTTTGATTCTATGTCTTAAATACCTCTTAAATATGTCCATTCCCTTACCTGGCATTGCCACATGCTTAATTCAGGCTCTCCTAGTCTCTTTCCTGTACTATGAGAAAAGTTTTGCATTGCATAAGATCTTTGGTGTCTTGGTGGGATGGTGAAATACTGCAATGAAACAATCACACACACACACACACACAAAATAGCTTTCAGAAATTCACAACTATGCTATTCTTTGTGTTTCTGTACTTTTTCTAGATCTTCATTATCATACATAATCTCTTTATCTGTTACATCTCACAGCTCTTTTTTGTACCATAGTATAATCACCTTAAGAACAGAACCATAGGAAAATTGTATATCAGAATGGTATTAGTCATATAAGAGGTTTTCAATGAGTTATATAAACAATTATGCCTCCTGTATAATAGTCCTAAATCTGAAAAAATATTTTAGGTAAAAATAATACAGATAAAATATTTATAATTCAATTATTCACAGTAGGAAAATGAGTATCCAGTATTTCTGACAAGAGAGTAATAGCTAATGAATTTATGATAAATATCCTATATATTTGTAAGCATATTTTAGTACTTCTAGAAAACTCATTTCTGACAACTGATTAACTTGTCTCTATCTATCTCCTAGTAGTACACATAAGTACAATAAAGGGTTAATAAATAGTTTTCAGGTCATAAAAATGTTTTTATCTTCAAAGCAAATTAAATGCCTATACAAAATTTAATCAGACACTTAATAGGATCATATATATGTAAAACAAGTAAACAAGATCACTACAAAAATAAACATAAAAAATAACTTGAAAAAAGAACACCAGTGCATCCTTTTTGTCATCAAGTGTTTGGAATGTATTTGGATTTTGATTTTCCCTGTTTTGTTTTTTTTTTAATTATTTCTAAAGTAGTCCAAAATGAACAGAAGTAAATTTATCATGAAAGTATAAAGAACCATCATGTTGTTATTATATGCTCAAAGATATCTAAGCAGTGCCACATGTTTGCCAGTGATCTCATTTTTAGAAGAATTTGTATAAGACTTAAATTTTCATCATGTACAAAAAAGGGAAGATACATTTTTAAGATGATTTCAAACTTTGAGTTCAGTCATAAATTTCTTGGACTTTTTTTTCTTCTTCCAAGTGTGTCTCAGGATACACTGTATAGGATAAGACTCCAAAATGACTTGAAATCACTTGCCTGAAATAGCTAGCATAAGATCTATACAACTCTTAAAACCTATATATTGAAAATAATTTTGAGAGCATATTTTAAGCTTTAACTGCACTGCTTCTGCATTTTAAGGCACAAGCAGAGTACTTTTATTTTCAATGATGTGTAAAAAAGGAAGACATTAAAGTTTAGGGGAGGAAAAGGAATTCAAAGCTTCCCATTTAGTCCTCTCCTTCCTTACAATATACACATTTTTTTCTGAAACAGATTGTGGTGAACAAACCGTAAGGTTATTCCCAAGAAGTTACACCTTTGTTTAAGTCCCTTTGAAGAAACTATGAATTACTTCCAATCTATGAAATATGGCAAAAATTAAGGGATTTGTAGGTGTAATTAAAGTCTTTTACTTGTGTGTGTGCTAAGCTGCTTCAGTCATGTCCAACTCTTTGAGACCCCATGGACCATAGCCTGCCAGGCTCCTTTGTCCATGGGATTCTCCAGGCAGGAATACTAGAGTGGGTTACATGCTCTCCTCCAGGGGATCTTCCCCACCCAGGGATCGAACACATATCTTTTACATCTGCTGCATTGCAGGTGGATTCTTTACCACTGAGCCACTGGGGAAGCAAAGCCCCTAATCGCTGTTGTTGCTGTTGCTGTTTTTGAGTTACGAATACAGTATTGTAAAGCAAAACAAACTAAAAATAAAAGAGAGATTGCCCTTAGCCAGAGGACTGGCCTAATAGGTGATTTTTAAAGAGGGCCCAGGCCTTGCCTCTAGGATGGGATGGGGAGGGAGGTGGGAGGGGGGTTCAGGATGGGGAACACATGTAGACCCATGGCTGATTCATGTCAATGTATGGCAAAAACTACTACAATATTGTAAAGTAATTAGCCTCCAATTAAAATAATTAATATAAAAAAAAATAAAGAGGGCCCAGGCCTTGCCTGTAGTTAGACAATCAAAATAACTGAAATATTCAGTCTTCATCATTATCCTTAAGGAAACCAGCTGCTGTGATTTTTGTAACCACAAAGATATGAATTCTGTTGAAACCTAAGGGAACTTAGAAACAGGCCCTTTCCTGGATAGACCTGCAGGTGAGACTGCAGCCCAGCCAACTCCTTGATTTCTGCCTCATGACATCCTGAGCAGAGAGCTCAGCTTAGCCAGCCCAGACTTCTACCTTACAGAATGTACAAGATAATAAATGAGCTTCATTTCAAATGAGTAAGTTGGTTGATTTGCTGCACAGAGCAAAAAATTACAATGAAGATATACGTATCTTTGAAGTAACATTTTAAAAGTCATGCTAATATTTCACTCCACAAATATTCTAACACCCTCCTGAATACATTCAATACATTTAATCCTTAAAATAACCCTGACAAGATATTAATAATTTTGCTGTTTGCTTTCTTGTTTGTGAAAACTGACAATCACTGAGCTTGGACACAACTCCGGAAATAGTGGATGATGCATGGTTAGGACCCAGGTCTTTCTGATTATAAAACCTGTTTCTTGCCCATGCCCTTCAGTGATATCATTCAATGATTGGTATCCTTGACACAATGTTAGTACATCTGCACCTAGGATAAATTGCACAATTAAGGAAAATCTGACATAAAGGTGTTTGGATTGCTTTGTCTTTTGTATTTTAATATCTTTGTGCATTTGGGAAGAAAAAGTTTTAACTATATTTAGATTGAAGGAAAATAAACTCATCATGGTGAAACATTACTGATCTAAATATTTTAGGGATAGAATAAGACAAATGATGTTGCAGGTCTAGTTCATCAACATGGATATTTGCATTCAGGCTGGCACTGTGCCTTTTAGAAAGGTGAATTGCTAAGAACAGTGCAGAACTGGGGCTGCGCTTAGAATACAGTGCAGGAGAAACACTCCATTCCTTATCACAAGTGAAATCACTGTCTCTAATGATAAGAAGAGATTGGTTGGGATGATCCACATAAGTTCTCTGAGAAAAGGTCTGTGCCATAACCATGATGCTGTGATGAATGTTTCTTGCTTGATTCCAGTATAGCTCTCTCCTTAAAGAGATGAAAGAGAAGCACATTAGAATTGTGTAAGGCAAAAAATCGAATGCAGTTTGTTTCTCATCGGTTTTTAGAGCTTGCAAATAACTATTCAAGAAGCATAACTCTTTAAAAAATTAAACAGGAATGTCAGTATATTATGACAGAGTAATATATCCTGAACACATTGTGATTCATCCTGTGGAAATCACCACAGAAGAAAAGGAACTGAATTGAGGCAGGAGTGTTATTACTAAATGAATGCAAGGTAATATACTGATCTGGTCTTTTTTTTTGAACATGTACCAGGATAAAATAATGACCTAGTTAGATTTGTACTACCTGGTTTTCTTAACTTCACAGACTGTAGTGACATTCATATAAGATCATGAAAGTTAAAACATTTTAAAATGCTGTGTGTATATATAAATGCAAGGAATTGTTGGGCTTATCTGGTACCTCATTGGTAAAGAATCCACCTGCCAATGCAGGAGACACAGGTTCGATCCCTGGGTCAGGAAGATCCCTGGAGAAGGAGATGACAATGCACTCCAGTATTCTTGCCTAGAGAATGCTATGGATGGAGGAAATCTGGAGGGCTATAGTCTATGGGGTTACAAAAGAGTCAGGCATTACTTAACAACTAAACAACAACAAAGCAAAGGAGTTGTTGCTGTTGAAGCAGATATTCAACGTTCTTCCCTCAAACAGATTCAGAATTATAAAAATCACTTCCTTTAATTGGAATTGTAACTATAGGGTTTTGCTTTTGGTAGCTCTCTTGAGCATTTTATAGATAAAGATCCCTCTGGAAATTCCAGGCTAATTAAAATCTTAAAATTCTTAAAAGTATTGTTTATTATATTTAGTCATATGTGTGTTCATATGTATATATGTAGTCATATGTGTGTGTGTGTATATATATATATATAGAGAGAGAGAGAGAGAGTTGCTGTTTCCACTTAGAAAATATAGAAAATTAAAGTACTGAAAATTTTATGTTTTCAAAGTGTGATGAGAAATGACCAGTGCTGTTAATGATTGTGACCCATGAGGAACTAAAAAATGAAACCAGAAATGCCCTAAAAATGGGCATCATAATCACAAAATGAAAGGACATTAATAGTTGCATGTAATGAAAAGTGACAAGTATAGAAGCTTATTTTTCTTTTACCATCATTCCCTTAACTGTGAGATCTATTCAAATCCCCTTATTGTTTGTGTCATTTTAACATTCTACAAAGACAAATTCCTGTCTCTCCAGTATTAAAATAAGCAGTATAAAAATAGAATGAATGATTTATCCAGGCAGTAACCAAAGTATTTTTTTTTCAAAGAAAATCACCTCTCTCCCTCCTATCTATACACAGAATCAGATGACCCAGCATCTCCACTCTGTATTTTAACTTACTAGAGAAAATTAATGACCATATTTTTTTACCTGACCTGAGACAGGTTGTTCCTGACTGACTTGATTTGTCCTTTCATTCATCTTTTGTGTGTCTGAGTTTTTGTTCTGTTGATTTTGAATGGAATCAACATTTTTCTTGAATGGAACAAAGTTTTAACTTTTCTTTTTCCAAGCTCAGCTTTCCACCTTCCTTTTGATAGAGTGCCTTGATTTCCACTCAGGCAAACACTACTGGCAGATTGGATTCTGCCATCTTCTCTATCTTTAAATCTATCTCTTGGCACTCAACTCCAATATTATTGGAGTCTCATCTAAAGTATCCCTATTACTTTTCAAGGCCAATCTTTCCTTTTTGGATCTCACTTCTTTTGTTATCTTTCTTTTCAATATTTCCAGCTTCTCCTTCTCCCTCAGGTCTTATGTTGCAACATAAAGTTGGATTTGGCTTATCTCTATTTAAGGAAAAATGTCCTAGAGCATCTAGATAAAGTGACAACTGATTTAGACCTGGGTCCATCTTCTTTTATGGAAAACAGAAATAGAAGAACAGCACATTTGAGAACTAAGTCTGATAGTCAAGCAGTTTCTCAAATATGGAAGTATTTCCATTATAATGTGATATATGAAGATCAATCATGTCTCAGCTTTAGTGAGTGATCTATGCTTCACCCCCTTGAAAAAGAAAAATTCTGCCCATTTGTAAAAAGATGGAAAAAATGTTATTGCTCCTTTTATCTCTGCCTCTACCTAGGTCAAAGAATATTAAGTACAGATGGAAACAGTCAAATAGTAGTCAGTCACAATATGTAAGTTCCATCATTTCTGCTGTTTCTTGCTGATCTTACCTACTGGAGGATTTTTAACTGATACTAACCTATACTTCTTGAATGCCACATACATTGCTTAAGCCTCCTTAAAATTAATTTCTTATGCATGGGCCAGTAGGACCTTTACTTTCTCTCTAGCATGGTTCATACTTTCCATTCTCTGTAGCATATGATATATTTTATATTGATAAATGCAAGTAGTGGAAAAGTTAGGTTCACCATGATACCTATGAGGATAATCATTGACTTTCTAGGGGTCATTTAAAGTTGGGACATTCAGTAGCTCAAAATATGTATAATCCCCCACAGAGCAATGGTTACCAAACAAATTTAGCATCACCTCCAAAGCAAATTAAAAACTGTTCTGATACCCCCGTATCCAAAACAGATTAAAGAAGAAATACTATGATTGATGCTAAATATGATCCTGCAATTTGATTATTTATCTGCCCTCTTCTGTCCCTTATTCATGGAAGTAGCTCAGAAAATTCTGAGGATCTCTTGACATATCAAACAGTAGAGTTTGAAAAATTTGTAAAGTTCAGTGAAGCAGGAAGACTCCTGAGATAAAATGAACTAAGTAATAAAATATGATAGAGGCAATTTTGGCAGAAGCATAAATCACAAAGGACTACTAGACTTTGAAAGAAAAAATATTGCAGACGGTCCCCAACTTAGAATAGTTTGACTTACCATTTTTCAACTTTATGATTGTTCAAAAGCAATACCTAAATATTCTATAGAAATACACTTTGGATTTTGAATTTTGATCTTTTCCAGGGTTGGGGACCTCACTCTCATCCTCTCTTGTGATTTTGTGATTCTAGTCAGAGCCAGAAAGCCACAGCTCCCATTCTGCCTCGAGATCATGAGGGTCAACAACAGATATGCTTACAACCATTCTGGACCAGTATGGCCATTCTGCTCTTTACTTTTAGTACAGGATTTAATAAATTACATGAAATATTCAGTACTGTATTATAAAAAAGACTTTATGTTAGATGATTTTCCCTAACTGCCAGGTAGTGCCACTAGTAAAGAATTCGCCTGCCAATGCAGGAGACAGAAGAGATGTGGATTCAGTCCCTGGATCAGGAAGATCTCCTGGAGGAGGGCATGGCAACCCACTCCAGTATTCTTGCCTGGAGAATCCCATGGAGAGAGGACCTGGAAAACTACAGTCCATAGGCTCTCAAAGAGTCAGACATGACTGAAGCAACTTAGCACACAAACACAGGCTAATATAAGTGTTCTCAGCATGTTTAATGTATGCTAGACTGTGATGTTAGGTAAAGTATATTAAAAAAACCTTGTGATTTAAGGTGTTTTCAACTTATGTTAGATTTATTGGGATGCACTGCAGATGGTGATTGCAGCCATGAAATTAAAAGATGCTTACTTCTTGGAAGAAAAGTTATGACCAACCTAGATAGCATATTCAAGAGCAGAGACATTACTTTGCCGACTAAAGTCCATCTAGTCAAGGCTATGGTTTTTCCAGTAGTCATGTATGGATGTGAGAGTTGGACTGTGAAGAAGACTGAGCACTGAAGAATTGATGCTTTTGAACTGTGGTGTTGGGGAAGACTCTTGAGAGTCCCTTGAACTGCAAGGAGATTCAACCAGTCCATCCTAAAGGAGATCAGTCCTGGGTGTTCATTGGAAGGACTGATGCTAAAGCTGAAACTCCAGTACTTTGGCCACCTCATGCGAAGAGTTGACTCATTGGAAAAGACCCTGATGCTGGGAGGGATTGGGGGCAGGAGGAGAAGGGGACGACCGAGGATGAGACTGCTGGATGGCATCACTGACTCGATGGACGCAAGTCTGAGTGAACTCCAGGAGTTGGTGATGGACAGGGAGGCCTGGCGTGCTGTGATTCATGGGGTCGCAAAGAGTCTGATACGACTGAGCGACTAAACTGAACTGAGACCCTTTTTAGGTGGAGGAAGATCTATATTAGTAAAAATGAAAATAAAATACAAATTCAGCAAGTATCTCCTAATTAATAATAATTAAAAGTGAAAGTACTAGTCATTCAGTTGTGTCCAACTCTTCATGACCCCATGGACTGTAGCCCACCAGGCTCCTCTGTCTGTGGGATTCTCCATGCAGGAATATACTGAAGTGGATTGTTAATATAGTTGTCTGATATGAAAGCATTCTGTGATATAAATACATATAATTAAGCAAATATAGCATGGAAAAGGAACACAACATAAGTGAATAGACCATAAAGTAATTGTACCTACATATCAACCAAAATTGCTGAAAGATTTTTCATTAACTCTGAAGAACTAACGTTATTCANATTCTGCCTCGAGATCATGAGGGTCAACAACAGATATGCTTACAACCATTCTGGACCAGTATGGCCATTCTGCTCTTTACTTTTAGTACAGGATTTAATAAATTACATGAAATATTCAGTACTGTATTATAAAAAAGACTTTATGTTAGATGATTTTCCCTAACTGCCAGGTAGTGCCACTAGTAAAGAATTCGCCTGCCAATGCAGGAGACAGAAGAGATGTGGATTCAGTCCCTGGATCAGGAAGATCTCCTGGAGGAGGGCATGGCAACCCACTCCAGTATTCTTGCCTGGAGAATCCCATGGAGAGAGGACCTGGAAAACTACAGTCCATAGGCTCTCAAAGAGTCAGACATGACTGAAGCAACTTAGCACACAAACACAGGCTAATATAAGTGTTCTCAGCATGTTTAATGTATGCTAGACTGTGATGTTAGGTAAAGTATATTAAAAAAACCTTGTGATTTAAGGTGTTTTCAACTTATGTTAGATTTATTGGGATGCACTGCAGATGGTGATTGCAGCCATGAAATTAAAAGATGCTTACTTCTTGGAAGAAAAGTTATGACCAACCAGATAGCATATTCAAGAGCAGAGACATTACTTTGCCGACTAAAGTCCATCTAGTCAAGGCTATGGTTTTTCCAGTAGTCATGTATGGATGTGAGAGTTGGACTGTGAAGAAGACTGAGCACTGAAGAATTGATGCTTTTGAACTGTGGTGTTGGGGAAGACTCTTGAGAGTCCCTTGAACTGCAAGGAGATTCAACCAGTCCATCCTAAAGGAGATCAGTCCTGGGTGTTCATTGGAAGGACTGATGCTAAAGCTGAAACTCCAGTACTTTGGCCACCTCATGCGAAGAGTTGACTCATTGGAAAAGACCCTGATGCTGGGAGGGATTGGGGGCAGGAGGAGAAGGGGACGACCGAGGATGAGACTGCTGGATGGCATCACTGACTCGATGGACGCAAGTCTGAGTGAACTCCAGGAGTTGGTGATGGACAGGGAGGCCTGGCGTGCTGTGATTCATGGGGTCGCAAAGAGTCTGATACGACTGAGCGACTAAACTGAACTGAGACCCTTTTTAGGTGGAGGAAGATCTATATTAGTAAAAATGAAAATAAAATACAAATTCAGCAAGTATCTCCTAATTAATAATAATTAAAAGTGAAAGTACTAGTCATTCAGTTGTGTCCAACTCTTCATGACCCCATGGACTGTAGCCCACCAGGCTCCTCTGTCTGTGGGATTCTCCATGCAGGAATATACTGAAGTGGATTGTTAATATAGTTGTCTGATATGAAAGCATTCTGTGATATAAATACATATAATTAAGCAAATATAGCATGGAAAAGGAACACAACATAAGTGAATAGACCATAAAGTAATTGTACCTACATATCAACCAAAATTGCTGAAAGATTTTTCATTAACTCTGAAGAACTAACGTTATTCAAGTCTGAATAAGATTTTACACTACTGGCTTTCCCAAGTTAAGAAGAGGAAACTGTTATTCACATTTTGATGTTGTTTTTGTGGAAGACTGATTAATTAAAAGGCTATCCATTTATACTTTCTATCTCACTAGCATATTTCTAAACCAGGAAACATCAAATTGTGAGAAAAAAAAATTCACATGCGTGAACAGTAAAACTACTGTTTACAATGTATAGTTTAGATTTATGACAAAGGCAACATTATAAATAATATATACAAAAATATATGGCTAGATTAGAAATAACTACTGAGTATGGCAGTGTGCAAAAGTTAGAATGAGAAAAGGTTTAATGAGCTTTTATTCTGTATAGGTGAATTAGGAGTTTAGAATGAAAGGGAGAATACCAAAAAGGCAGGAAGAACAGTCAAGAGAGAAATCAGAAAAGTATTCAACAGTGGCCAGAAATTACCCATAAATGTAGGTTGAAAGGACAAATTAGAGTATTTATCCTTAAATAGCTAATTTTCTCAGAAAGAATAAAGCTTTTACTTCCTTGGGTTAAATTGGCTTCCTGGTCATGAGTCCTCACCTTGGAAATGAGTTTAACTTCCTTCAAAATAAAACTAAGCACAGAATGGTAATTCTATAGAGCAAGGAATTTAAAGCTGCATGTGAGTTGAAAAGCTTATGAGTAAAGGTACATTTATCTGCCAAGATCTCAGTGTTGTGTTAAAACCCTAACATTCAGCATTGGAGTTCTCAGGGGACTGCTATAGACTTTAATCAAAAGAACATTTTGCAGTTTGGTTTAAAAGGTCAAACTTGCTAACTTATCCTTATGCGACGTTAGTTTAGTAATGGTCTAGTAACTTGGCTTGTAGATTGTCATGACCCAGATCATTTTGTGGCAATAGGAAATTGATGTGAATACTTTCAGCCTTACTCAACCATTAAAAAGAGCATTAGCTTGGCTTTTGTGCCAGAGTACAACGACTCACTAAAAGAAAGTCTCAGAAGTTGCAAATAGAACAGATCCAAGGATATTAAACCTTTTTCTTTTTCATAAACATCAGAATATAGCACAAAAAATGCTTCATAAAGATTGAAAAAACATTGTAACAAAAGACAGAAGGGCCTAGGCCTGCATTTGGCTACTAGGAATGTCTGTATTTCTATTAGCCTGAATAGTTTTTCCAAGATGGGAAGTAAAGGATAAATAGTCTCTCTTCCACTCTTTGCATTTCATTGCTATGGAAGGCAAGATTGGCTGTTAAATGACTGTCCAGTTATACAAACAATTTATGGAAATTTTGGCACCACAAAACCAGGGGAAATGATTTAATGCTTTCTAAAAACAATGATCTCAAAAACTGAGCTGAGAAGGGAGAATGTGTGGTTCAGACACTTTGGACACACTGCACAGGTGAAGATGGCAAACGTAACACTCAAAGTATTGATATTTATCAAATTGCCTAACTTAGCTATCTGGATGGACAGGACAAAGAAATGGATCACCACAAATACTGCTTCATAATCAAGACATCATTGAATTCAAGTTAGTTTAATTCCTTGAAGTACTATAAGTGAAAGCAATGTACTTTTAAAATTTTGTAGGTTTTAATAAAATGGCTGCATAATTTTTGTTTTTCATAACTAGCATATGAAGATATTTTAAAGATAAATACACTGTTGTAACTTCAAAGCTGTATCCAGAAACTCTTAAATACCTCTCCCCTCAAGAGGTGGAACTAAATTCCCTTTACTTGAGGGTAGGTTGGCTTTAAGGACTCATTTGTGGAGAATAAAATATGACAGAAACTATGTAATGTCACTTCTGAATTACCTTCTGAAGTGACTGAAGCTTCTCATTTTGAATCATTTCTTTCCCTCCCTCTGCCTCTCTCTCTCCTTCCCTCTCATGTTCCCTCCCTCCCCTCTTTCTCTCTTATGAGTTATTTACTCTGGGGGAAGCTAGTGGCCATATTATGAGGATACTCTGTGAGCTTATGGACAGAGATTCAGGACAAGGGACTGAGACTTGTCATGGTTCACACAACATTGGAAATAGGTCCTTACACAGTCAGGTTGTGAAACAATTGCAACTATGGTCACCAATCTTAAGAAGCATTTCCATGAACAAAGCTAGTGGAGGTGATGGAACTCCAGCTGAGCTATTTAAAATCCTAAAAGATGATGCTGTTAAGTGCTGCACCCAATATATAGACAAATTTGGAAAATTCAGCAGTGGCCCACGGAATGGAAAAGGTCAGTTTCCATTCCAATCCCAAATAAAGGCAATGCTAAAGGATGTTCAAACTACAATACAGTTGTGCTCATTCCACATGCTAGTAAGGTAATGCTCAAAATCCTTTAAGCTAAGTCTTCAACAGTATGTGAACTTAGAACTTCCAAATGTACAAGCTGGATTTAGAAAAGACATAGGAAACAAAGATGAAATTGACAACATTTTTTGGATCATAGAAAAAAAAAAAACAAGGAAATTCCAGAAAAATATTTACTTCTGCGTCATTAACTATGCTAAAGTCTTTGACTGTGTGGATCACAACGAACTGTAGAAAATTCTGAAAGAGATGGAATTATCAGACCACCTTACCTGAGAAACTTGTATGCAGGTCAGGATGTAACAGAACAGGACATGGAACAAGGGACTGACTCAAAATTGGAAAAGGAGTACATCAAGGCAGAATAGATCATGGAAAATTCTGGGCTGGATAAAGCACAAGCTGGGATCGAGATTGCTGGAAGAGGTATCAACAATCTCAGGTATGCAGATAATACCACTGTAATGACAGAAAGCAAAGAGGATCTAAAGAGCCTCTTAATGAAAGAGATGAAAGAAGACACTGAAAAAGCTAGCTTAAAACTCAACATTCAAAAAACTTAGATCATGGTATTTGGTCCCATCAGTTCATGGCAAAAGATGGGAAAAAGTGGAAACAGTGACAGATTTTATTTTCTTGTGCTCCAAAATTACTGTGGATGGTGACTGCAGCCATGAAATTAAAAGATACTTGTTCCTTGGAAGGAAAGCTATGACAAACTTATATAGCTTATTAAAAAGCAGAGACATCACTTTGCCAACATCAAAGCCAAGATTTTCCACTGCTGCTGCTAAGTCACTTCAGTCGTGTCCAACTCTGTGTGACCCCGTAGATGGCAGCCCACCAGGCTCCCCCATCCCTGGGATTCTCCAGGCAAGAACCTGGAGTGGGTTGCCATTTCCACCTCCAATGCATGAAAATGAAAAGTGAAAGTGAAGTCACTCAGTCGTGTCCGACCCTCAGCGACTCCATGGACTGCAGTCTACCAGGCTCCTCCGTCCATGGGATTTTCCAGGCAGGAGTACTGGAGTGGGGTGCCATTGCCTTCTCCCATGATATTCCACTAGTCATGTGCAGATGTGAGAGTTGGACCACAGGGAAGGCTAAGCACTGAAGAATTGATGCTTTCAAATTGTGGTGCTAGAGAAGACTGTTGAGAGTCCATTGGACAGGGAGAGGATCAATCTAGTAAATCATAAAGGAAATCCACCCTGGATATTCTTTAGAAGGACTCATGCTGAAGCTGAAGCTGAAGCTGAAGCTCCAATTCTTTGGCCACCTGATGGGAAGAGCTGACTCATTAGAAAAGACCCTAATGCTGGGAAAGACTGAAAGCAGGAGAGGGGGCTGACAGAGGACGAGATGGTTGGATGGCATCACCTACTCAATGGACATGAGTTTGAACAAGCTCAGGGAGATGATTAAGGACAGGAAAGCCTGGTGTATTGTAGTCCATGAGGTCGCAGAGTCAGGCACGACTGAGTGACTAAACAAATTATGAAGGCAACAAATTATTCCATGTTACAAGGTAATTTATATCAAAATGAAATTAGGTTAAAATAAATACTGAATATAAGTTCTTATTTATATTATTTCCACAGACCGTTCCTATATGAATGAAGAGGAAATATTTTTAAGGGAAACAATCAAGTATTCTTTATTTACCTATTAATCCAGGGATGCATTTACTTGACTTTAGGTGATTTGAAAGGTCTTTGAACTTTCAAGAGCTGCTTGAATTAGTTGGACACAGATGGCTAATGAAATTTTCAGTAGCAGAATAATCACAAGGGTGGTTCCAGGTCAGCTGAATAGTTTACTCTAAATTTTTAAAAAATATTTTTGGTCTTTGTATATATTTAATTAGGTAACCATAAAACAAAATATTTAGACATCAAAAGCAACTAAAAGGAAAAATATATAACTCCATCCAAATGCATTTTGGCATATACTTTACATGAGAGCAATAATGTAATATCATGATATTACAATGATATTACATGATTGCTGTCAATGCAGATACATCACTGCAAGTTCCTTTTTTTTGTTGTTGTTTTTTATTTTTTCACCCCCTACTGGTTACTTCACATGATCTTTTGCATATATATACAGGATTCATTACTTTGTGAACAAAGGTCCATCTAGTCAAGGCTATGGTTTTTCCAGTAGTCATGTATGGATGTGAGAGTTGGACTATAAGAAAATTGAACACCAAAGAATTGAGGCTTTTGAACTGTGGTGTTGGTGAAGACTCTTGAGAGTCCCTTAGACTGCAGGGAGATCCAAACAGTGCATCCTAAAGGAGATCAGTCCTAGGTGTTCATTGAAAGGACTGATATTGAAACTGAAACTCCAATACTTTGGCCACCTGATGCAAAGAGCTGACTCATTTGAAAAGACCCTGGTGCTGGGAAAGATTGAGGGCAGGAGGAGAAGAGGATAACAGAGGATGAGATGGTTGGATGGCATCACCGACTCAATGGATATGAGTTTGGATAAACTCCTTGAGTTGGTGATGGACAGGGAGGCCTGGCATACTGTGGTTCATGGGGTCGCAAAGAGCTGGACATGACTGAGTGACTGAATTGAAGTGACGAGATCCTTGATAATCCATGCTAGGGGAAAATGCCTTTAATTGCATTAATAAATCATCATGAACCTAGTTTAGCCCACTAAATGATCTGTAAGGAAGAGGAAGACAGATGACTGAGAGCACAGATTGAGCAACCAACCTTCCTTCTTACCTGCCTCTGTTCCTTCCTTCCAGAATGTAGAGAGTCTTCTTGAAAGAAGTTCTGTCCTATAATGAAAGTGACTTGTCTATCATCTGGGAGAGCAGACTTCTGGATTATTAATATCTCTGTGTGAAAAACAGGACACATAAGTGAATGGAAGTACAAGTCAAGTGTGTGACTGAAGTAATAATTCAAGTGAAGGAAGCATATTGCTAGTGTGAAATCCATCTACAATATTCACATATAATACTGAGTTTGAAACATTGTTAAGTATTACATGATCCTTCATAACTTAATCTACTTAACTTTATCCATTCCTCTCAATCGATTACATATTTGAGTTCTTTGTTTTATAATGACAGCTCCCCTTGTCCATCGGTGTTGTCTTTCCACCCCACTTGGACACTGGTGATCAGAACATACCAAGAGATCCTCCCTTGTGTGGTCAAGGACACATGGCTGCTAGTTTTCCAGCCATGGCAGGACCTTGTAAGACAAAACTGCCAGCAGAGGTTGGCATAAATACACCAAGATCTAAACAGTGACTCAAAGTGAACCAGGGTTCATATGCTGTAGCTATAATGTTGGCATGTAGTTTTCACCTCCATCCATGGGTTTCCCTTGGGTGTTTGTGTGTAAACACCTGCTCACTAGGAGAAAAGTTATATATCTTGAAGTTGTCAATCAAATTGGTAAATAATATGTGATACAGGGAGGGACCTCTACTTTAAAATAAAACCCAACTCTACCGCATTGAGGGGCTGTTTCTTGTTTCCAGACAGTCCACTCTCATGCTTTCTCAGGAATGTACTTTCCCTTTGCTTAGTAAAACTCTTGCTACTTAAAACTGTTCTATTACACTCAAAGATGCCAAAGATGGAGAAGCTCTATACAGTCAGCAAAAACAAGACTGGGAGCTGACTGTGGTTTGGATCATGAACTCCTTATTGCCAAATTCAGACTGAAATTGAAGAAAGTGGGAAAAGCCACTAGACCATTCAGGTATGACCTAAATCAAATCACTTATGACTATACAGCAGAAGTGGGAAATAGATTTAACGGACTAGATCTGATAGACAGTGTGCCTGATGAACTATGGACGGAGGTTCCTGACATTGTACAGGAGGATGGAATCAAGACCATCCCCAAGAAAAAGAAATACAAAACAGCAAAATAGCTGTCTGAGGAGGCCTTACAAACAGCTGTGAAAAGAGGGAAGTGAAAAGCAAAGGAGAAAAGGAAAGATATACCCATCTGAATGCAGAGTTCCAAATAATAGCAAGGAGAGATAAGAAAGCCTTTCTCAGTGATCACTGCAAAGAAATAGAGGAAAACAATAGAAGGGGAAAGACTAGAGATCTCTTCAAAAAAATTAGAGATACCAAGGGAACATTTCATGCAAAGATGGGCTCAATAAAGGGCAGAAATTGTAGGGATGCAACAGAAGCAGAAGAGGTAGCAAGAATACACAGAACTATACAAAAAAGATCTTCATGACCCGGATAATCACAATGGTGTGATCACTCATCTAGAGCCAGACATCCTGGAATGTGAAGTCAAGGGGGCCTTAGAAAGCATCACTACCAACAAAGCTAGTGGAGGTGATGGAATTCCAGTGGAACTATTTCAAATCCTGAAAGATGCTGTGAAAGTGCTGCCCTCAATATGCCAGCACATTTGGAAAACTCAGCAGTGGCCACAGGACTGGAAAAGGTCAGTTTTCATTCCAATCCCAAAGAAAGGTGTTGCCGAAGAATGCTCAAACTACATACAATTGCACTCATCTCACATGCTAGTAAAGAAATGCTTAAAATTCTCCAAGCCAGACTTCAGCGATACACGAACCGTGAACTTCCAGATATTCAAATTGGTTTTAGAAAAGGCAGAGGAACAAGAGATCAAATTGCCAACATCTGCTGCATCATGGAGAAAGCAAGAGAGTTCTAGAAAAAAATCTATTTCTGCTTTCTTGACTATGCCAAAACCTTTGACTGTGTGGATCACAATAAACTGTGGAAAATTCTGAGAGAGATGGAAATACCAGACCACCCGACCTGCCTCTTGAGAAATCTGTATGCAGGTCAGGAAACAACAGTTAGAACTGGACATGGAACAACAGACTGGTTCCAAATAGGAAAAGGAGTATGTCAAGGCTGTATATTGTCACCCTGCTTATTTAACTTCTATGCAAAGTACATCATGAGACACACTGGGCTGGAGGAAGCACAAGCTGAATCAAGATTGCCGGGAGAAATGCCAATAATCTCAGATATGGAGATGACACCACCCTTATGGCAGAAAGTGAAGGGGAACTAAAAAGCCTCTTGATGAAAGTGAAAAAGTTGGCTTAAAGCTCAACATTCAGAAAACAAAGATCATGGCATCTGGCCCCATCACTTCATGGGAAATAGTTGGGGAAATAGTGGAAACAGTGGCTGGTTTTATTTTTCTGGGCTCCAAAATCACAGCAGATGGTGACTGCAGCCATGAAATTAAAAGATGCTTACTCCTTGGAAGGAAAGATATGACCAACCTAGATAGCATATTTAAAAGCAGAGACATTACTTTGCCAACAAAGGTCCGCCTAGTCAAGGCTATGGTTTTTCCAGTGGTTATGTATGAATGTGAGAGGACTATAAAGAAAGCTGAGCGCTAAAGAATTGATGCTTTTGAACTGTGGTGTTGGAGAAGACTCTTTGAGAGTCCCTTGGACTGCAAGGAGATCCATCCAGTCTATCCTAAAGGAGATCAGTCCTGGGTGTTTTTTGGAAGGACTAATGTTGAAGCTGAAACTCCAATACTTTGGCCACTTGATGCGAAGAGCTGACTCATTTGAAAAGACCCTGATGCTGGGAAACATTGAGAGCAGGGGGAGAAGGGGCCGACAGAGGATGAGATGGTTTGATGACATCACTAACTCAATGGACATGAGATTGGGTAAACTCCTTGAGTTGGTGATGGACAGGGAAGCCTGGCGTGCTGCGGTTTTTGGAGTCATAAAGAGTGACTGAACTGACTGATGACACTCAACTGAATTCTTTCTTTCGAGCAGACAAGCAAAAATGAAATTGTCATTCTGCCGGTGACAAAAATCTGTAAATATGCACAGTTGTATATATATTTTGCTGCTTTAATTACTGCAGGTTTATTGTGTAGTATTTTTTCACATTTTTCACCTTTTATGAAATGAGGTGGGAATATATATATATAAATTGTCCCTTTTCTTTTTTGAAATTATGTAAGCAGGGTAACTCCTGTATAATAACCTGAACTGGGTTTTACAATATAACCCAATAATAATTATGTCAGCTAATAATAATACTAAAGGAGTGATAAGAAAAATCAGAGTGGTTATTTTTAAACACACTTTCTAAGAAATATATCAGTGGTTAATTTTTGAAACAAATTGTTTAGTCTGAGACTGTGATGATACTGTTAATCACCTGCCAGTGAACCACACACACAGGCACTCACAACCAAATCAGTGAAAACAGCTACCTGGCAGAGTACAATCAAAACAGCTGGCTGATTGATTGGGTTTTTCCATTTCTAATTAACTACTGTATATGTATAGTTTCAAAATGAAAATGCTAAAAGGATCTGAAACATGCAAACTGTGCACACGTATTTAGAAGCTACTTTAATTTCATGCTTTTTTACCACATTATTTTGGAAGTTCTTTGAAGAAAGCATGCATTCCAAGAAAAATGTTCCTTTCAATCTGTAGCTTCACCTATATGGGGCTTACATGCAACACATTTTACACAAGCATACAAGTCATCATTATGTTCAAATTTATTAGAAAATTGCCTCCTGGAATACTTTTTCCTGCCCACTTAAGGTCCTTGAATGTTTAGTATAAAATAACCAAAAACTTAAATCCTGATTTTAAATCTCACTTTCTGACTGACAAATAGTTCAGACTTCTGAACTGACGTGTTCTAAATCACTTTTAAGTTAAAGCATTTTATTGGTGTTAGTCTAAGAAACAAGACTGTATTATCATTTGTGGTCATTTTCTTCAAAACAGTTTTTCTTACAATCTTTGAAGTGATAGATACAGGTTCTGTTTATCCAGAAGCATCTGTCTGTGGATAAGTATTGCGTAAGAAGTTCTACAGAACCAGAAGTAAAATCTCAAGTGCCCACTGTAGGAAAAGTACCAGCATGAGGATCCTTCTTCCTCAAAGGCCTCCTGCAGGGAAGAAAAGCTTATTGTGACCTCCTGGAGGGAAATAATTGTTGTGGCCTGAGGCACTTCTTTGATCTAACACCACTTTCTAAAGGTAAATTCTCCAGTGCTTCTCGGGAAGTAATTGATAGTTATTCCACCAGTGTTTGTTGTTATAAAGGACCAACTACCTTCCTAAAACTGAAGTCTATTTTGTTTAAAAAAAAAAATCAACTCTTCTGAGTGATACAATGCTACTTTCCTAGCATAAATTCTGCTGCTGCTGCTGCTAAGTTGCTTCAGTCGTGTCCGACTCTGTGCGACCCCATGGACTGCAGCCTACCAGGTTCCTCCGTCCATGGGATTTTCCAGGCAAGAGTACTGGAGTGGGGTGCCGTTTAGCCAAAGTCTAACCCAGGACTTTTATTAGGCTACCTCCTATCAAGCCTCAGGTTCTTCTTTCTGTGATGTTCCACTCACACTCTGAGGATCATTGTGAGGATGAAACTCAGTTGCTTACATAAATCCCTTGGCACACTGCATGATACCTAGTCAATGTTTAAGTAATAATTAACTGGAATTTAAACTTTATGTGTAGTTCACTTTTATAAACAAAATCCTATCCGTTTTCACTGGTAATTAAACAAACCCCTTTATATGCCTGTCTTATTTTCTCAGCTTTTACATTTAGAGTAACTTGTAGACCTATATTATTATACCATTATTTTACTCTTTTTTGATATTACCTTATGCCTTTTCTGAATTGCATAATAAAAAGGAAACAACATTATATAGTGAATGTAATAGACCTAATCATTGAAAAAACATGTTTCTGCTAATTCAGTCCAACATTTGAACCTAAACCATCCCAGAAGAATACGATCAGGAATAATGGTTTCAGAATAGGATTCACAACTTATAAAATTGTAGGCTAACCTGGGGTAACTTTCCTAGAGAACAAGCAGTATTTTGATAATATTGATCAAGAATTGTTTTCTACTCAACTAATTTAGGATGATTTTGCTTAAATGTATAAATCAATCTAGGGTACAAGGCAGAAATAAATCTGTTTGGTGCTTACTAAAATAGTATTTACTTGAATTAGATTTAGCAAATATCTCAATATTACACATGGTAATGTTTTTCATATATAAATCCTTGCTGAGAAAAAATTTATTTTAATGCCTATTGCTTTCAGAGGTCATTAAAATATTACAGTTAGATGTGCAGCAATATTGGTAATATTAGATTGTGCATCAGGAAACTTCACATGTATCAACCTCACATTCCACATTTCTCAAATGTAAACAATGACATTCTTTCCTTGCATGAAAATAGTATCATTAAACAGTGGTATTAATAATATTCTTTGAAAAAAAACATTAGCTCTGCATTTTAATGTTACCAAACCTGAACATGAGACCTCATGGAGAAGAGATTTATTGGAAGCCAATGATTAGAACCAATCCAATCATTGGCTAAGCAAGCCAGTGATTAGGCAATGATTAAATTGACTTCCCTGGTGGCTCAGATAGCAAAGAATTTGCTTGCAATTCAGGAGACTGGGGTTCTATCCCTGGGTCAGGAAGATTGCCTGGAGAAGGAAATGGCAATCTACTCCAGTAATCTTGCCTGGAGAATCCCATGGACAGAGGAACCTGGCGAGCTGCATTCCATGGGGTCACAAAGAGTTGGACACGATTGAGAGACAAACATACACAATAATTAGAAAGAACTGTAATTATTGGTTTAATTCAAAGTCAAAATTTTCTCTAAATGTTTATGGCAGTCTTATTTTTGACTATGATTAGAGATTTGAACCAAACTCTCTCTCTTCTCTCTTTCTTGTTTCTTGGTCTGTCTCTATCTTGTGAATGGTAAATTCTACCTCATATAAACAGAATATAATTTAAATTTTTAATTTTTATCTGATCAAAACATCATGTATATTTCCAGTCATATCAGTGTATAGTAAATAATGACATGAGTGTCCAAAAGGGATGATTCATAATTTTCTTAGATTTATTAAAATCATGTTTACTATACCCATATATCATGTATCAAGTTGTGTTTAACTTTGTAATTATTAGTGAAGAAAAATGTGGATGATTGATGAAAAGAAATGGACTTTACATGAGAATTTTAGAAGACAATTCATGTGTTTCCTGTGTTTTTACTAGTGGAATGTTCTTCTGATCATGTAGTGGAAAAGAATAGGTTAGTGAACATTGAATGGTGTAAAACAATGTTTATAAAACAAGCAGTTATACAACTTCTAATATGTGGTGATTTATTTTGCATTATGTAATGCTGCTCCAGGTATGGAGTGTAAAAAGGTTGAGGAGTTAGGACAGTACAGCATTAGCTGCTGTAAGTAAGGTAATCAGGGCAGTTAGTTCTGAACAGGTTACACTGAAATTACATACACAAATATGACTCTCTTAAAGTTTGAAGAGATTTATAGATATCCATCTGAGGAATGTAGATTGTGCTCTTTCTGTCTCTCTCTGTCTCAATATTTTAATCTCTGTCTCAATCTTTCTGTTAATATCTGTCTCTCCATAATACACATAGACACACACACACACACACACACACACTCAGTACACTGCATTCTGATCTCCATGTTAAAAGTTTCTAAGTATCTTTAATTTCTGGAGGCTGATTTATAGACAATGAAACTTGGTCACATAACAAAAGGTAACTTAGTGTATGCTTGGAAAATGCAGTTTAGAAAATTACCAGTAGTCTATTTGTAATTTTTTTTTTACGTATTAGTTCCATGGAAAATCTCATAGACGGAGGAGCCTGGAAGGCTGCAGTCCATGGGGTCGCTGAGAGTCAGACGTGACTGAGCGACTTCACTTTCACTTTTCACTTTCATGTACTGGAGAAGGAAATGGCAACCCACTCCAGTGTTCTTGCCTGGAGAATCCCAGGGACGAGGGAGCCTGACAGGCTGCCATCTATGGGGTCGCACAGAGTCGGACACGACTGAAGTGACTTAGCCTTAGCCTTAGTTCTAATAAAGTTACAGTTGCCTACAGTACAACAAAGATGAGTGTGTGTGCGTACAAAGTCCTCTCAGTTATATGACTCTTTGCGACCACTCTTTGTGGTCTGTAGCCCACAAGATTCCTGTGTCCATGGAGTTTCCCAGGCAAGAATACTGGGTGGATTGCCATGCCCTCCTCCAGGGTATCTTCCCAACCTAGAGATCGAACCCATATCCCTTATGTCCGCTGCATTGGCAGGTGGGTTCTTTACCACTAGTGCCACCTGCAAAACGAGATACGGCAATCCTTTAAGTTGTAAGCAGATTTGGTTTAGGGTAAAGACAATATAATTTCATTATTGTTTTCCAAGTATTTATAATTTTATTTTCTCTAAATTTGCATTCTCATTAATCTATTTCCGGAAGGCATGATTAATTTCCAAATTTCCAAAATTTTGCTATTATGGTTTATCTTGTTTTATTTATATCAGAACAGCTGACTTCAACAGCTGGTTTTTCTTTCAGTCAGTAATTTTCCATTTCAATCAATTCCAATCAGCTTATTTACTATAGTAAAATAATTCTCCAGAGCATTTTAGAAGTTTTTCTTACACTTGAAATGAACATTTGCCATTAGATGTGCAAATTATTTGCCTAATATCTCTTTAATGGTCCCCAAATATACACACACATCTAGCCAGTGTTACTACCTATTTGGATAATATGGATTGGCTAATTGTTATTATGATAGGCAACCACGTATCTTTGACACTTCTTATTAAATGAAGATGTCTCATGTTTCTTAAACATCATTTATAAGCTCTGTATATTTGTCCATTTATGCTTTTTAAGTCACTTTACAACCAAATATGTAAGTACACTTTAATATATATTCTAAATGATTTCATGCACCAATAAGTCACAGACACTGAAGAGGTAGTGCAGATAAAAAGTGAGGTCATAAAAACATCATGGGGTTAATATAAAAATAGATTTTTAAACATTAGAAAAATGTTTTGATAATGTTCAGTCTTGAAGAGGAACATGGGTAGTTGCTCCTCTGAAAGTGGAGATGCTGGATTCGAATAACTAGGGTATGATTCAGCTCTGCCCCCTATTTGCTTTGACCTGGGACAAGTAACCTCTTTTCCCCACAGTTCCTTCAACTGTTGTTGTTGTTTAGTTGCTCAGTAATGTCTGCTTTTTGCAACTCCACAGACTTGTAGCGTGCTGGGCTCCTCTGTCCATGGGATTCTACAAGCAAAAATACTGGAGTGGGTTGCTATTCCCTTCTCCAGAGGATCTTCCCAACCCAGGGATCAAACCTGGGTCTCCTGCATCGCAGGCAGATTCTTTACCATCAAGTCACCAGGGAACCCCTGTTTGTGTATAGGAAAATGCAATATGAAAAAGTCAATTAAACTTACATCAGTCTATAAAGGCAATGCACTTTAACAATCCTCTGTCTTATTTTAGCAGCTTTGATGTAAGCAAACAAGTTAATATTACAATAGTATTAAAAAGAAATTCTAAGAACAAAAATGTCAAATTGAAGGAAAAATGGAAATTACACATATTAAAAATTGACATTATATTTTAAAAATAATATATTGTGTTATTGGTGAAATTTGCCCACTGACAAAAAGAAAATTCTAGGCACAATTGGAATCTTGATATCTGATGGAATAGAGAAATAAAAATTGAGAAAGGATGATTATTTAATAGATATTAATAGATCTGATAATTGGCATATATATGGGAAAAATAGTTAGAAATCCCTGTACTCACAAGCAAACCATTCTGAGTGGGTTAAAAAACTAAATGGTAACATAAAATTTGAAACTTAAAAGAAGTCCTTTATGAATTTGTATATGAGAAATTTCTTTAAAGTGATGCAAAAATCACAGAACACAAATGAAATGATTGATTATATTAATGTTAAAGAAACAAAAAGTCACAGAAAAAATGGCAGAAAATGCTTTTTAATGTCATGCAATTGTCTATTTTCTACATCTAAAAGGTAAACAGCTATAAAAAAAATCAAAGAATAAAAAATAAAAAAGCAATACAGTGAAAAGGAAATCTTAATGAAGAATATAAAATTGAGAAACTAAAAAGACAATATGACTAATTAAGTTAATGACAACTGAAATCACTAAAACTGCATAGATAAATAAAAACTGACAGCACCAAGTGTTGTCAAGAATACTGAACAATGTAAAACGTTGTATATTCCATGTGATAGATCATAGGTTGGCCCTATGATCCCTGTACCATGGTATTCCTTCTGTGTATAATCCTTTGAGTGCAATCAAGACCTGTAATTTCCTTTTACAACCTATAGAATGTGAAGAAGTAAATAAATATTGCATTTATAACTAAGGTTTTTAATCTGTTTATTTTGAGTTAATGCAAAAGGAGAATGTCCTGAAGTTACCTGACTTAAATAATTTGAATATCCCTAAAAGATAGCCTGGATGTTTCCAAGGTTAGAGACTGGAGGTAGGAGAGACTGTGCAATCTTATTGTAATAGCCAGCCTTATTGGAGAAGCCCTCATAATAAGAAACGGTTGATAGCCTCATCATTGCAGATGGTGACTGCAGCAATGAAATTAAAAGACGCTTACTCCTTGGAAGAAAAGTTATGACCAACCTAGATAGCATATTCAAAAGCAGAGACATTACTTTGCTGACTAAGGTCCGTCTAGTCAAGGCTATGGTTTTTCCAGTGGTCATGTATGGATGTGAGAGTTGGACTGTGAAGAAGGCTGAGCGCTGAAGAATTGATGCTTTTGAACTGTGGTGTTGGAGAAGACTCTTGAGAGTCCCTTGGACTGCAAGGAGATCCAACCAATCCATTCTAAAGGAGATCAGCCCTGGGTGTTCTTTGGAAGGAATGATGCTAAAGCTGAAACTCCAATACTTTGGCCACCTCATGTGATGAGTTGACTCACTGGAAAAGACTCTGATGCTGGGAGAGACTGGGGGCAGGAGGTAAAGGGGACGACCGAGGATGAGACTGATGGATGGCATCACCGACTCAATGAACGTGAGTTTGAGTGAACTCTGTGAGATGATGATGGACAGGGAGGCCTGGCGTGCTGCAATTCATGGGGTCGCAAAGAGTTGGACATGACTGAGTGACTAAACTGAACTGAACTGAACTGAGGACATATAGGTGATATCTAGAACAACAAAAGAACATCCAACCTACTGCCAGCGAGACAAACAAAATCCAATCCAATCCCCTACCATACAGGTACAAGAAAATGAATTCTGCCAATAAGAAACTTGAAATCAGATTCTTCTTCAGTCGACCCTTCAGAGGAAAATTCAGTGCAGCCAACTCCTTGATTGCAGTTTTGGGAAACCTTGACCAGAAGGTCCATTAAGCCATGCCTAGATTCCTAATATATAGAAGCTGGAAGATAATTCATGTGGATCTTGAATCACTAAGCTTGTGGTGATTTGTTGCACTGGCACTAATGGTAAAGAACCCCCCAGCCAATGCAGGAGACATTAAGAGATGTGTGTTCAATCCCTGGGTCAGGAAGATTCCCTGGAGGAGGACATGGCAACCCACTCCAGTATTCTTGCCTGGAGAGTCTGGTGGACAAAGGAGCCTGGTGGGCTACTGTCCATAGGGTCGCAAAGAGTTGTATACAACTAAAGCAACTTAGAACTCATACAGTAAAAAACTAATAGAAACACGTTGATAAAGCTTTGACTATGTCTAATGAAATTGGGTATAGACATACATTACAAACCACTATATATTTTACTTATGTTTCTCATTTATATTCTGTCTTCCCAATAGAGTGTAAGAATCATGAAGACTAAGCATTTTTCCTTCTTATTTATTTATTTATTTATTTATTTTTAAACTTTCTATCCCCATCCTCGACCCAGACTAGAAGAGCTCCTCCCCAAGCTGCACACTTTAGGATTGGGTGGATGCTGGCACTCCTTCCACTGCTACAGACAAACACAGAAACACCAGAAATGAGATTTCTAAATGGATATCTGATATACCTGGACTTAAAGAAGCTACATTTGACACATCAGAAGGTAAAGCTATTAAAATTTTGTTCCATTCATTTATTTAAATATGCAGACGTGATATATGGGCCTGCATTTGTACCTGTGCTCAGGGCTGCACATCTCTCAGCAAGGGGCTGGTTTGACGGTTCTTCCTGTTGCAGAACTGTCAGTGATCTGCCCATTTTCTCTAATCATGCTTAGAAAGAAAACTCTGGCAGTGCCATTATTTGTCCTCTGATGGGTATGCCTACAACAGATGGAAAGGTATGCACATGGTGACTCCATTTATAGAGATCAGAAAACTTGGGGGAAGATCTGGATTAAGAGGAATATTAGAGTTAAATTTTTGAAATACTACATAGGAATTATATGAATTTTCTATTTCTGCCATAGCAATCTTCCATAAACTGGACTTAACACAACTTTATTTTCTTACAGTTGTTGTAGGTCAGAAGTCTGGTATGGGTCTCACTGTACTAACATCAGTGTGTCAGCCAGACTGTGTTTCTCTCTGCAAGCTCTAGGGAGAATCTGTTTCTGTGCTCATTCACCTGTTAGCAGAACTAAATTGCTTGTAGGGGAAGGTCTGAGGGACCCATTTCTTGATTGGCCATTGCTTAGAGTCCACTCTTAGATCCTAAAGGACTCTCTCCAGTCCTTGGATGTAGTCCACGCATCTCAGAACCAACAACAGGTAGTCTGGCTGGTTCTTTCGTCACAACTCTCTGACCTTCTTCCATAAGTCACATTTCTCTCTGACTACACCCAGGAAAGTTTCTCTGCTTATAAGGACTCATGTATTAGATTGGGCTCATGCAGATAATCCATATTAATCTCTGTACCTCAAGGTCCAAAGCCTTGATCACATTTGCAATACCCTATTTGCCACATAAGGTAACACATATATGAAAGTGAAGTTGCTCAGCCGTATCTAACTCTGCGACCCCATGGACTGTAGCATATCAGGCTCCTCTGTCCGTGGAATTTTCCAGGCAAGAGTACTGGAGTGGGTTGCCATATCCTTCTCCAGGGGATCTTTCCGACCCAGGGATCGAACCCAGGTCTCCCACATTGCAGGCAGACCTTTACCATCTGAGCTACCAGGGAAGCCCAATACATACATAATAAGTTAATACATTCAAAAACTCCAGGAATAAAGATCAGATCTTTGGGAGGAATAATTTTTGATCACCTCATAAAAGGACAATTATATAGCCAAGTTGATATGCTGGGCATGTGTAGATTTGTATAATACATCCAACAGCAATTTTAGCTTGTTTTCAGATACTTTTTAAGATTAGGAACATGCTTATTGGAAAATATTCTGCCCTGCTTCTACATATTTTCTGAATTTTGAGTCCAGAGTTGTTTTTTATAATTAGAACAGAGAGAGTCAATATACACTTATACTGCATTGGCATAATGTAATATAATATATTATAAAACTGAGTTGGATCTTTTTCAATTTTCCTCACCCTTGTGAGTTTCAGACACATAATCTTCTCTTGGACTTGGGAACTAAACAAAAAGTGCAACACATACTTATAACCCTCTACAGACTGTTATTCTCCTGGGCTAAAGCTCAGCAGTTTTACGATGCAGGTCCATGTCCTCTGGATTGTTAAAAGAAGGTCTGAAAGTGAAAGTCGCTCAGCTGTGTCTGACTGTTTATGATCCCATGGATTGTAGCCTGCCAGGCTCCTCTATCCATGGGATTCTCCAGGCAAGAGTACTAGAGTGGGGAGCCATTTCCTTCTCCAAGGGATCTTCCCAATCCAGGAATCAAACCTGGGTCTCCTGCACTGCAGGCAGATTCTTTACCATCTGAACCACCAAGGAAACCTTGGCTGCTGCTATCCACACCATTTGCTTTATTTCCTTTTATGGGAGATAGATATCATAAGCAACCTAAATGGTCCTCTAGGACAAAATTGTATTATATGTGCAATTTATCCTTCCTCTGCATGTTTACACAACCCCTGGATGTCAGAAACAAGCTTGGCTTTGGCTAATTTCCACCCTCTCTAAGCCATCTAATCTGTTACATATGAAGTAGAGCTGCATTTCAATTGATATGTTTAAACGTAACTGGCATTCAGGAAAATGACCAGAAGGAGTTCCTCAGTGAATGATCAGGTCCCTCCCAGATCACGTTACCCACCAACCAGATGTTACTCTCCCAAATCACAAATTACTATGTATAAGTCAGCTGCCTTATTTATTACAAGGAACATATTTTAGTGAATGCAGTGAACATTTCTTTGACTGGACCATATTATCTGTATATATCATCCATTGTGTTTTCTAGTTCTATTTGCTATCAGAACCATAAATTATCTCTATGATGTGTGTTTAGTTTTCTTGAGCATAAAATACCATCCTAACATTAATCCACAATTTCAAATTCCTAAAGTAATGCTCACTTTTCTTTTCCTCATTCTCTAAGCCAGTGCCTCTCAAATTTGAGTGTGCTTCAGGAGCACCTGAAGGATTCAATAAAACCAAAGCTATGAGGACTCTCTCCAGGGTTTTCAATTCAGTTTGTCTGTATGCAGATCTTAGAGTCTGTGTTTCTAGTAAGTTTCCAGTTAACACCAATGGTTCCACAAATAAAGGCAAATAGACTGCTGAGGATATCCAACCCATATTGTGACGACAGCTTATAAAGAAGATGGTTATATCCCCTATCCTTAAAAAGAGCAATATGTTTAAGCCTGTAGGAAATAAACTGCAGAAGAAAGTTTCTGAACTGTGAAGGAGAAAATGTGCAATTCATATGATATATTTTCTCTTTCCATTTATGTGCATTTGGATATGTCATATATACCATCCACAAGTATGCTTGTAAACACAGGCATGGCATGTGCTTTAAAATCTGGCAGAAACATGACAATGAAATATACATAGAACAAAACAGTGCTTTTTTTTCTCCTTCCCTTGTCCCTTATTATAGTCTCTGGAATTGTTTGTAGCATAAAATACATAAAAGATATGACACAGGTGCACAGTAGAATTCAATATCAGCGGGAGTGAATTTTCTTTTCTGGTTATTTCTTGAATGTTAAGGTCCTGTATAGTGATCACAGGAAAAATAAAAGTAAACACGTCTCTCTGTGAGGCCATGAGGGATCATTTGATATACTGATTTCAGAATAAGGGGACATCCTAGTTCAGTGCCATCAACTAAACTAGCCATGATCAGGGTGAAACTTGGATTCTGTGCAGAAGCCAGAGAGGTCTAAGAAAAGAGGAGGAGTCTAAGAAATCCAGGGCTTCCAGTATCCCGCTAGACAGTATATGTAGATCAAAAGAGGGCAGGAGCAAAGAGGGAGGCGAGGTTTTGCACATCATCTTGGCTGCTCAGTGCTCAGGATCAACCATGAGTGATAATGGCTTCTTTCTGTTAACAGCCTACCAGCACCCATGTGGCCTGCCAAATGCCACAGGCATAATGGAAAGGCTGTGTTTATGTGCCCTATCACCAGAGTTGTTAACTATGGTGTAATAATCAGCAGCCTCACTTGAAAGTTTGCCATCAGATTGAGCCAGGCACACTCCACCATTGTATCCAAATCGCTAGTGGAGGCATGCCAGAGAGTGAGAGGAGATCCAGAAAGCACAGTTATGGTTGGTTCCAAGAGGAGGCACTCAGTGTAGATCATTGGGTAGTGGAAGATTTAAGACTATCTGTGTCAATGAGAAAAAAAAATCACACTTCCGAGTTCCTGTTCTTCTGGAAGTTTCCTGCTGGAAACTGTAACGCTTGACATTCTAAAGGATTTTCAGGACTGGCCATTGAACAGTTCCTGGGAGATAATCTAAGCCCCTGGCATATCCTGACTGATAAGAAGAGAGTCTGTGTATTTGAGATCTTGGAGCATGCATGATGGTTTATACTAACACTGTAATTTATGGTGACTGCCTTTTTATTTATTTTTTTTATTTCTGGAGCTACAGATCATGCTGTATCACCTTGACTTCAGAGTAGCTGAAGTCAGTCATAGAGCCACAGACCTAAGTAGCTGCCCTCCTATAAAAATGTTGAAAGTCAAAGCTCAAGTGATCTTGCCTGAGTAGCAGCATATCATATTTGTTGTGGCACATCATTGTTGGGAGGACAGAATGCTATCTGTGAGACCCCATTGAGAAGAGATGACTGGAAGCCTGAGCCTCATATCTGGTGGACCTACCATAAGCATCTTTTTCCTTTTCTGATTTTAATCTGTACTCTTTCACTGTAATAATCCATAACCACAAGTGTAACAGCTTTCCTGAATTATGTGAGTTCTTCTAGAGAAGCATGCAACTTGACGTGGACTTTGAGGTCCCCAACACAGTTACTTTTAAAATAAAGCCTAAATGCTCCTCTGGAGTGAAGTAAAAATGACTAACGAGCGTTTTGGCAAAAGCGGAGGAAGAACTCAGAACAACTTGGATACAACCATATCACACACACTCTCACACACCCCCATTCACACCAGGGCACTGTGTCTTGGGCAAGCATTTATTAAATTCATAAAATTAAATGTAAATGACATCCCAAATGTACTTTTATGTGTTTACTTACCTGTTTGTTCATTTGATTTAGGTTATGGGTGAAATTTATAATTTATTTATCTTTAGTTTTATGTGAGAGTCTTACATTTGACATTCTGCTATTATGACCAAGAATGATGGAGTGGAACCTGTGCTTTAAAGAGTAGAAACAGTTACCTGCTCACAAAAGTTCCAGATTATCCAGGAGAGATGGGGAAAAGTCTGTCTGCTTTTTAGAATAAAGCAAGAAAGGAAAGAAAAGTGAGTTAAGGAAGGTAGTAAGTATAGGGGAATAGCATCTGAATACCTCATTTAAACTGGAGATGCTGCCTTCATGAGCTCAGCTGAATGTCATTTATGTGAGTATTAGAATAAATCACCCAATTCTCTAGAGAATTTACTGCCATTTGCTAAAAATAGTCATAATATGCATATACATCTATGGTACAGAGAGGTGAATGGTGCCCCCTACACACTGCACTGTGCAAGCTGTACCATGTCAGCAGAAGCCCTGGCCGTTCTACTCCTCAGACAAGGCTGTGGTTGTTGTTGTTGTGTTAATTGAAATATATTTGACCTAAAACATTGTATAAATTTTTTTTTTTAACTTTACAATATTGTATTGGTTTTGCCACACATCAACATGAATCCGCCACGGGTGCACACGTGTTCCCAATCCTGAACCCTCCTCCCACCTCCCTCCCCATACCATCCCTCTGGGTCATCCCAGTGCACCAGCCCCAAGCATCCTGTGTCCTGCATCAAACCTAGACTGGCGATTCATTATACAGAGTGAAGAAGCCAGAAAGAAATGGTTGTTTTTAAAGTTCAGATCCATCAAACACATGGCTAGTGAAGACTGATTCAAATTGAGGGAACATGTTGTATTTGAGGCTTAGCTCTACCACCATCCTTTTATTTCTTATCAGAGGAATAGGGTATGGATAATTAAGAAAGGCTGTTTTGGAAACTGTCTAGACATAACTAAAATCCAAACTCATAATCTAACTCCAGTTTATTATAAAGTCTGACTTTTGTAATTTTGATTAGGATCAGTAATTGTCTGATCTCTGCTTAACATTTCTTGATAATTGCAGTGGCATGCATGAATTAACAGAAACATATGGCACTTAAATATATTTCCTTATTAATTGTTACTGAGCTGATTTCCATGCTAATTAATGTAAGCATACTCTAGAGGGCAATAAACAATCAATAACTTCACAACTATACCTCCTGTCCTATAAATATCTGCTTCAAAACAGGTTTATTTCCTAAATGGTATGCAGTAAATTGTATTAAAATATTAAGCATAGTTGAATCCACAGGACTTTAGTTTTTCAGTCTTAATTTTAGTTCAATTTAAAAAAAATTTTGAATCCTAGGAGTAAAGAATTACTTAATTTTACTTTAGTAGCATATTATTTATGCATCTGTTTATTTTCTCTCCTGCATATTCCTGACTATCTTAAGTGATTAATATGTATCCTTGTGCTTTTATGAATTCTTTAAAAATATGTAGCTTGGTGTGGTTGTGAATATATATAATTGGAGTTTTGATATCAACATTTTTCTATGTCATACTCAACATTGCTTAAACATTCAGCCACACTACTTATCATACAAGTGGTTTCTTGGCTTCTGAACATTTCAGAGTATTTCATAATTTGTGCTCTCCTTTGCTCATTCTGTCCTCAATAGTGGACCCCTAGATTGCACCTACTTCTACTACCAGACAGTGTTACAATAAAAAGCTCACTCCCAATTCCTCTGGGATTTCTAAGCCATGCTTCCAAATTTATGTTAACTAACTCTACCAATTGTTTTCCATTATGCAAAAACCCAATGAAAAGGCAAAAAAAAAATCAGACTGAATTTTAAAAGGCAATACGAAACTATTTGCTACCTAAAAATGTACTTTGAATTTAGTTTAAAGTAACTAATTTAGTTAAAAGTAAATGAGTTAAAAATTATATCATGCTATGGGGTCACACAGAGTTGGACACGACTGAATTGACTTAGCAGCAGCAGCAGCGTCACTAATCAAAGGAAACCTAGAGTTGCTTTCATGGAAAATAGTGTTTAAATTCTGTTTAATTTGCAAAGTCAACTCTAGATCCAACATTTTATTATAGAAAGGATTCAGACTATTTATATTTGAAGGCCTTCATGAAAGCATCATATAGGTAACTTTCAGTCAGTTCAGTCGCAGAAAGCTTGCAATTCTCTTTTTGAAAAACAAATATAAAGTTTAATATTATCAACAGTGCACTGGGATGACCCAGAGGGATGGTACGGGGAGGGAGGTGGGAGGGAGGTTCAGGATGGGGAACACCTGTATAGCCGTGGCGGATTCATGTTGATGTAGGGAAAAACCAATACAATATTGTAAAGTAATTCAGTTCAGTTCAGTTTAGTCACTCAGTCCTGTCCGACTCTTTGCGACCCCATGAATCACAGCACGCCAGGCCTCCCTGTCCATCACCAACTCCCGGAGTTCACTCAGACTCACGTCCATTGAGTCCATGATGCCATCCAGCCATCTCATCCTCTGTCGTCCCCTTTTCCTCCTGCCCCCAATCCCTCCCAGCATCAGAGTCTTTTCAAATGAGTCAGCTCTTCGCATGAGGTGGGCAAAGTACTGGAGTTTCAGCTTTAGCATCATTCTTTCCAAAGAAATGCCAGGGCTGATCTCCTTCAGAATGGACTGGTTGGATCTCCTTGCAGTCCAAGGGACTCTCAAGAGTCTTCTCCAAAGCCACAGTTTAAAAGCATCAATTCTTCGGCACTCAGCCTTCTTCACAGTCCAACTCTCACATCCATACATGACCACTGGAAAAACATAGCCTTGACTAGACGGACCTCATTCAGCAAAGTAATGTCTCTGCTTTTGAATATACTATCCAGGTTGGTCATAACTTTTCTTCCAAGGAGTAAAGTAATTAGCCTCCAATTAAAATAAATAAATTTAAATAAAAAAATAAAGCTTAAGTATTTCACATAAGCTGATTTGGAGTGTATATAACAACAAAGTACATGTTTCATAAATCCTGCAATAAAATGGTAATCAGCGAATCAGTAACCTTAATCTCTTGTATATTTCAAAAGCTGAGCAAACACTTTGTGTTAAAGGAAATCAATAGAAAAGCGTACTAAAATTTTTAAGAAATAGAAATCAAAGTTTGAGTCTCACCACAACTTTGTTTTTAGGTTAAAATTACTTAGAAGTTTATCAGCCAGTTGAATTAAAGGACTATAATATGTTTACAGGAACTAATATGCCTGGTGTTATATCAAGAAATCAGAGTATCACCAAACTGCTCTTTAAAATGTGCGTGTGCTCAGTTACTCAACTCTTTGTGATGTCATGGACTGTAGCCCACTAGATTCCTTTATCCATGGGATTTCCCAAGCAAGAACGCTGGAGTGCGGTTGCCATTTCCTACTCCCGGGGAACTTCCCAACCCAGGGATGGAACGAGGGTCTCCTGCATCCCCTGCATTGGCGGGTGGATTCTTTACCACCGTGCCACCTGAGAAGACCCTACTCCTTACATACTGTAGCTCAATATGGGGTCGCACAGAGTTGGACACGACTGAAGCGACTTAGCAGCAGCAGCAGCAGCAGCAGCCCAATAACTATTTAAACTGAGTAATTATTAAATATATATGGCATTTCTTTTAATATATTGCCAACTAATAAAAGGGGTATGGAAGTTGGCAAATAATTATTTGACAAACACCTTGCATACATACATCTACTTGGTCATTTTGGAATACCTATAAGGTCCACTGAAGAAGGGAATGGCAAGCCACTTCAGTATTCTTGCCTTGAGAATCCCATGAACAGTATGAAAAGGCAAAANTGGAAAAGACCCTGATGCTGGGAGGGATTGGGGGCAGGAGGAGAAGGGGACGACTGAGGATGAGATGGCTGGATGGCATCACAGACTCAATGGACGTGAGTCTGAGTGAACTCCGGGAGTTGGTGATGGACAGGGAGGCCTGGCGTACTGCGACTCATGGGGTCACAAAGAGTCGGACAGGACTGAGTGACTGAACTGAACTGAACTGATTGTTCCTCTAATCTATGTAAATGAAACTTTTTGTACGGTGATCTGCCCTTCTTAAAGATTCAAGTTAATCATTCTATGGCCCAAGATAAACTATTTGGAGCCATACATCTTATGGGTGAGAGGCCTGATGCCATTCTAAGTTTTGAGACATTCCTTTCTTTCATTAACAGACTGCTGGTGACTATATAACATCCAGCTGAAGGCTAGCACGAGGGTACTCTTTCTGCCCTCTTCTGATGCATGTGTCAGAAGCTTTCTCTATCTCCTTTACACTTTAATAAAATATTACACAAAAGCTCTGAGCGATCAAACCTCCTCTCTGGCCCCGGATTGAATTATTCTCCTCCGCAGGCCAAGAATCCCGGCGTCGTGATTCAACAACAACCTTTCAGGTGTTTGGACAAATCACACACTTTCTAGCTTCACCAACAAATTAGGATCTTAAAATGAGGAAAATGCTAAATAATTTCCATCTTTTATCTGATTTTAAGTGACTAGAAAGTAGCTCCAGGAGTTGGTGATGAACAGGGAAGCCTGGTGTGCTGCAGTCCATGGGGTCACAAAGAGTTGGACAGGACTGAGCAATTGAACTGAACTGAGAATGTACTTTATATTACATGTCCTTATAATTTCTATTAATGTTTTAATAATATTTGATAAGGATTTTCCAATACTATCAATAGTTATTTAATAAGAATAAAATCATTTCAGGAAGAGTTGATGGTTAGAATAATTAAATATTAATTGCTAAAATTTATTGAGCACTCTCAACTTATTAGGCACAGTGTTAAGGACATTATTTGATTATTTTATTTAATATTCCCCCCAGAGTATATCAGTAAGCATCTGTAGTTTTTCCTCATTTAATCTAGCGTTTAGTGAAGTTAGATAATACAATCTATGGGTTATTTAGCTATCCAATTTTAAACAGCAATGATAAATATAAGGGTGAAGAATCAAGGTTTATGGAGAAAGATCATTGGCTTGAAACTCAAAACAGACTTGAGGCCAGTGAGAGAAAGTGCTTCTAGAATATGCCATTCGGAATGTCTAGTACAGCCTGAATGGGTAGCTGAGATCAGAAGTTTGGGATCTCTAGTAAGGGTCATTGTATTTCTCAGTTGTATTAAACAGCATGGGTAGATTTGGCAGATGGTAAATGGTCAGCTTGATTAGATTGACCTAAGAAAACTGGATGACAAACTTGAAAAAGTTTGAGAAAGAAGGCAGTACAGATTTGAGGACATAGACCAATGGGGATTTCCAGGTGACTCAGTGGTAAAGAATCATACTGCCACTACAAGAGAGGCAGGAGATGTGGATTTGATCCCTTTGTCCCCTGCATTGCTGGAGAAGAAGATCACCTGGAGTAGGAAATGGCAACACACTTCATTATTTTTGCCTGGAAAATTCCATGAACAGAGGAACTTGGCAGACTGTAGTCCATAGGGTTGCAAAGAATCGGACACAACTGAATGAATGAACATGTGCACACACATGTTCTTATGCAAAGAGTTGACTCATTGGAAAAGACCCTGATGCTGGGAGGGATTGGGGGCAGGAGGAGAAAGGGACGACCGAGGATGAGATGGCTGGATGGCATCACAGACTCGATGGACGTGAGTCTGAGTGAACTCCGGGAGTTGGTGATGGACAGGGAGGCCTGGCGTACTGCGATTTATGGGGTCGCAAAGAGTCAGACACGACTGCGCGACTGAACTGTGCACACACACACACACACACACACACCAACAGAGCACCAGAGAATATCAGTGCAGCTTTAACAAAATGAAAGAGGGAAAAGATCTGTAAAGAAGAGCAGTGATTTCTCTTATTAAAGATTAGATGACAAAATAATGTGTCAGACAAAATTCTACTGAATTAAAGATTTTAAAAATGAAAAATAAAGGATATATATTATGTTTGTATATGTCTACAAGCTTTCAGAAAAATGGAAAACCACAGACTGATTTTGTTTTTTAACTTAATGGCTATTAAGGAGAATGAATGGGAAAAAGTCATTCAGTATTATACAAATATTTATTAAGAATATGATGCTAAAGTATAGGATACCTACAGAGAAGGCAATGGCACCCCACTCCAGTACTCCTGCCTGGAAAATCCCATGGATGGAGGAGCCTGGTAGGCTGCAGTCCATGGGGTCGCTGAGGGTCAGACATGACTGAGTGACTTCACTTTCACTTTTCACTTTCATGCATTGGAGAAGGAAATGGCACCCCACTCCAGTGTTCTTGCCTGGAGAATCCCAGGGACAGGGGAGCCTGGCAGGCTGCCGTCTTTGGGGTTGCACAGAGTCAGACACGACTGAAGTGACAGCATTAGCATAGGATACCTAAAATTAAAAAATTGTTTAGAATGTTACAAGATAAATTCAATCATTATTCAATAAGATGAAGAAAAATAAAAGTACTTTTTCTCTGGGTAAATTTGATTAGAAGGAAATCACAATAATTACTCTCTTCAGAGAAAAAAGCAATAAGAATATTAAGACCATCAAAAGGGAATAATCCCTGGGGAATTTCTTGGGCCAATCCCTGTTAAATTTTTCTATGTTCCTTAAAAATGAGGTTTTTATCATACTTTTTATGATTATATATTATTTATAGGACATCTTTCTTATGAATAGCAAACTGAAATAACAGGAACATGATAGCAAGACATCTGAAAAACATATTTCATAATTTAAAGTAGACAAACGATATTACAAGGGCTAAAATCCCAAACACTGACAATACCAGATGCTGGTGAAGATGTAGAGAGGCAACACCTCGTGGTCTTACCATACAATCCGGCCATCAGACTCCTTGTATCACCCAAATGAACTGAAAACTTAAGTCTATGTAAAAACCAGCACATGTATGTATATAGCAGTCTTATTCATAATTACCAAAACTTGAAGGAAACTAAGGTCTCCTTCAGTAAGTGAATGGATAAACAGTTGTGCTATATCTGCTGTTGTTCAGTTGTCCAGTCATGTCCGACTCTTTGTGACCCCATGGGCTGCAGCAGCCAGGCCTCCCTGTCCCTCCCCATCTCCCAGAGTTTGCCCAAGTTCATGTTCACTGCATCTGCGATGGCATCAGCCATCTCATCCTCTGATGCTCGCTTCTCCTGCCCTCAATCTTTCCCAGCTTTCCCTGGTGGCTATATCTGCTGCTTAGTTGCTTCAGTTGTGTTCAACTCTGTGCGACCCTAGGGACTGCAGCCCTCCAGGCTCCTCTGTCCAGGGGCTTCTCTAGTCAAGAAAACTAGTGTGAGTTGCCATACCCTACTCCAAATCTTCCCGACTCAGGGATCAAACCCAGGTCTCCTGCATTGCAGGCAGATTCTTTACTGCTGAGCCACAATGAGATATCTGTGCAGTGGACTATTATTCATTGGTAAAAAGTAATGAGCTATCAAGCCATGAAGAGATGTCGGGGGAATTCAAATGCATATGACTAAATGAAAGAAGGCAGTCACAAAAGCCTTCATACTATCTTATCTGATTCCAACTATATGACATTCTGGAAAAGTTAAAACTATGGTGACAGAGAAAATATCAATGGTTACCACAGATGGTTTGCAAGGAGGAACGAATAGTGGAATAGGGTATTTTTAGAGTGGTGAAATTACCCTGCATGAAACTGTAACAGTGGAAACCTGTCAAATACATTTGTCAAAAACCATAGAACATGCAACATGAAGAGTAAATCCTAATGGAAACTGTGGACTTGGGATGATAGAGTTGTGTCAGTGCTGGTATATCAATTATAACAAATGTAATATTCAGGTGAGTGTGTGGGGACAGGTAATATAGTGTAACATTTTGTACACTGAACTCAATTTTGTAGTGAACCTTGTGCCCAAAATACATGTTTCAAATTTTAAATTTTATGGGAATACACTTCAAAAGCATTACTTTTCAAAACTATTTCAAAATATATGCTGTTTAGATCAAAAATTTGGAGCACTTAACAGTTAATAGGATGAGGTAGAAATTAAATGACTTCTGTTTTAATTAGAGCAATTCTTCTACGTTTTTGACATTGTAGGTCTCCATTAGATTATTTTTACAAACAGGTTTTGATGCTTCAAATTTTGAAAATCAGTGATGTATGAAATGATGACTTTTAATTAAGCTCTTAAGAAATAATTCTTAGTATAAATGCATAAATTTTGTTTCAGGAAAAAGACTTATCTTTTTTTCCATGTGAGATACTTATCAAATGCTTACTATGAAACATATTTTGATCATACTTTCCATAACCTTGATTTAAACCAGAGCTTAATTCTTTCTAAAGATTATATATGTACATGTGTATATACCTTTCACAATTCAGTTTCATGTTTAGAACTTTTTTACATGCTTTGCTTTTGACAATTTTCATTCAGTCAAACATTTTGGTCTATACTAATCCGTAAAAGCCTTGCAACAGTTGGGGTGAAACTGCAGGAAGCTCAGTAGATTAGTGGGACCAACATAATATCTCCCTGCTGAATTTACACGTGTGAAATTCCTTTATCATAGGACCCTGTCAGCAAGTCTGCACTTTCTAAAATTGCTCTTGAATGCTATGCAGTATCTGGTATAGATATTGTAATTTTAAAACACCCACGTTTACTCCAGCCAAGATGAAAATAAAATTTTACAGTAATCCTCTTATTGGCAATGAATTGCTGTCACTTCCTCTTAACAGTTGTGGATCACTCATATTTAGTCTCTGCTTTCTAACCAGAAAGGAAGTTAAAAGTTAGTTATACAGATTATAAAGGATGTCTTCCTTTGTCATCTTTTCTTTAGTTGCCATCACAGTAACCACCTGCAATCTTGATAACATTAGATTTCCCAAGATCTACATTCGTGCGCATTTAACCTTCCAATCTCAGTTCTTTCAGTTTAATCTTTGCTTCTAATTCTTTGATTCATTTGTTTCTGATTCTGGATAATAAATGCCCTGCCCAGTTTTGGTTTTTTTTAATCTTTTGTATTTTACTCTTTTGTACTTAAAATTAAAAGGCTTTTAATATTTCCAGGTTGCTGTCCATGAACCATCTGACTCCTAATTCCAATCTCTTATGCTTAAAGACAATTTTTAAAAATTTATTATGTATGTATATGTCTTCACATACTAAAATCTCCTTCATCTCTTTCTTTTAGCTTGTTAGAGTTGGTAGACCTATAGAATACATTTGCACCTTTTGGCTATCACCTTTAATTTTCCTCCATCTTGCCCTTTGGGGACACAGGATGGCTAGAGATATGAAAACCACTTTGTAAGGATACTAGGAAGGCAGAATTGAAGGCTGAAAAGAGGATCGCCAGCAACATGATGGAGCTGCTTATTCCTTGTCTGAACAGCCCTTCTTTGCACTATTTATGTAACAGAAAAAAGCCCTGGTTTGATGAAATCGAATTACTTGTTCATGCAGCCTAACACGATTCTGATACAGCAACTGCAAGTGTTAATAACTTATTCAGATGTTAGAAACTGAGATGAAGAAACAGATATGTGAAATAAGGTAGAAATTTAGACTTATTTTTCTTCCTGTGTTGCCACAAATTACTATGAATTTCCCTAATTAATTAATTAATACAAATTAATTAAATATTCAATGTTAGATATGTTAGAAAAATAATGTTTTTATTTAATATTAATGATATAGTTTAAGCATGTGTACAAAAAGCAATTGATTTTTAAATTATATTAATTCATAGACACATAAATATAGTTTTCTAAGAGGAAATTTAGCAAATTATTTCATTTAATGGACCCAGAATATGGTAAAAAACTTTTCCATATTCATTTATTATATATTCAAAATAAAGCAGCTCACCTGGATTATTGGCCTTGAATCACTTTATTTATTCCTTTTGGGGAAAAAATAATTCAATATATTTCATGTTATAAATATTTATATGGACTTTTTATTGTATTCTTTGTATAAATATCACTTGTCTCTGAAAATTTTGAAATTTATGTGCAAGTATTATGGGAGAAGTGAATCTCTGTGTGGTGTTGGATCAGATCTGCTCAAAGCTACCCTAATTCTTGAAAGGCAGTCTGTACAGGCAGAGAGAGATACAAAGTCATCACATACTTTCTGCTGAAGAAAGAGATTCAGTGGGATTTGTATGGTCAAATTAGACAGTTTGTCAGTTCTTGGGTTTTGCAACGTAAGTGTAAAAAGATGACAACCTATGTTAAAACAGTTTAATCATGCTCAGTAAGTAGAATTTGTCACAAGAAAAATTCCCTGGACACACTATAGTATATTTTAGCCACGACTGCTTTTTCTCTCAAGTGGATTTTGGTTTACTAAACATAACTTAGGTACATGCATTTTAAATAACACCTCTCTTTTAACAGTTAAAACAGTCTTATATTTGAGTGTCCAGGTGCTTATGACTATAATTTTTTTATCAGATTACTTATCAAATTTAGTCATTAATTATGATTTCACAGTGAAGTTTGATGAAAGTTAAACACACAAACACACACACATATTCACACTACAGATATCCTCATGTGTTTCTGAACTCATCTACATGATAAAGATATTTGAGGACAAAAATATCTTTTTCTTGTCATTTCCCAACATTGATATGGTAAACCTTGCTCAATGCATTTACAATTCCATCAAATTTATCTCTTAGAAGCATATGAGATCTTTTGTACAGATTCATTCTTTCCAATTATTTTTATTGTGGTAAAATTCACATAAAATTTACCATCTTAGCCATTTTTAGTATACCCTTTAGAGGTATTAAATGCATTCATGTTGTGCTATCGCCACCAGGTATCTTTAGAATTCCTTTCATCCTGTAAAACTGACTCTCTATACATATTAGACAATAATTCTCCTTTCCCCTTGGTCCTTACAACCATTATTCTATCTTTTGTCTCTGTGATATTGATTACACTGTGTACCTCATGTAAGTGTAGTCAAGCCAAATTTTTCAGACAGTTTTGTAACTGTCTTCATTCACTTAACATAATGTCTTTAAGTTTTATCCTTATTGTGGCAACTGGTCAGAATGTCTTCCTTTTAAAATTTGAATAATACCCCATAGTATGTATATATGTATATTAATATATATATAAATAAAATATACCTTTTGCTTATCATTCATTCAGTGATGGCCAGTAGGGTTGCTTCTATTATTATGTATAATTCTGTTTACCAGTCCTAATTTTGGCTGTTGTGAATAATGCTGTTATGAATGTGGGTTTACAAGCACCTGTTTGAGACCCTGCTTTCAATTATTTTAGTTATATACCTGGAAGGGAAACTGTTGGCTCTTATAGTACTTCTATTTTTAATTTTTGGGGGAACGGTCATAGTGTTTGTTGTGGTTGTACAATTTTAATGTGCACAAGTGTTCTAGTTTCTCCACATCCTTATCAAAACTTTGTTTTGACAGTTGCCGTTCTTATGAGTATGAGGTGTTTTTTTCATTATTTATTCAAAAGTCACTATATGAATTAATATTTTTATGTAAAATGGAAATTTGATGCATATATGAAATAATACATAAGAATTAGCACTGAAAAGGATTTTAATAATTAGCAAAATATCTATATTGGTGAATTCATTCTTTTTACCATGTTATATAAATTACCACAAATTTCTCTAGGTAAAAGCATATAAATATTCAGTATTAGATGTAACAATGAAATAATACTTTGATTAATTATTTTTAAGTACAGTAACAAAGATCCATTGATTGATTATATTGAAATGTCCTGAAAGAGTAAGTACAACTTAAATCTCTGAAAATAATTTGAACCTATGTGAACTATGTGTTTTTTTGTTTGAATATATTGTACGGAATGTTAAATAATGCATATTAAGAAAATGGTCAAATCCTTGACAAATGCTGTTAATAAGCACAGAAATATGGTAACAGAGAGTATAGTAAAAGATGAAAGTGAAACAGAGTTTTCATTGAATGTAATAATGAAATAATACTTTGATTAATTATTTTTAAGTACAGTAACAAAGATCCATTGATTGATTATATTGAAATGTCCTGAAAGAGTAAGTACAACTTAAATCTCTGAAAATAATTTGAACCTATGTGAACTATGTGTTTTTTTGTTTGAATATATTGTACGGAATGTTAAATAATGCATATTAAGAAAATGGTCAAATCCTTGACAAATGCTGTTAATAAGCACAGAAATATGGTAACAGAGAGTATAGTAAAAGATGAAAGTGAAACAGAGTTTTCATTGATGTTCTGTCAAAGAAATTTAGGCCACTAATAACAGAGTACGTATTAAAAGATTAAAGTGATGCTGAGTTTTCATTGATATATTTTCTGCCATAGGAAGTTTAGGACATTGTTTTTCTAACAACTCAAGTGGGGTAATAAATATCTTCTAGGCCAATAAAAAGTTTCTGGAGGCAAGGTAATTTAGTATGTGCTCTGGCAGATGACATATGCAATTTTTCATCCTCTCTGAAACCACCTGAACAGCTGTCCTTGTGTGCTTAAATGGTTATTAAAATACCTCTTTGGAAGTGTTTACCTGAAGGCTATAGAAAAAATGAGATATCTTCTCAATTCTGGAGAAATTCAATTTAATAAAGTTGATTTTAAGCTCTATTACGCCTCAGCCCTATTTTCTCCATAGTTGTTTGAGATGGAAAGAATGACTGCGTCCGTTGGGAGACAGATCTGTGGTGTCAAAAGACAGTATTTGGATCCCCATCATCATAACTGTGAAAATAATTTGTGGGTAATCTATAAAGCCATCCTAGAAAATACAAATACTTAGGAAGGGAAGATAAAGTAAAAACACGTGTGGATTCTTGACAATGTTTCACCAGAGATAATTTCTATTCTCTGAGTGTGTGTTGCGTCGTGTTGTGTGTGTGTGCTCAGTCGTTCTGACTGTTTGCGACCCCATGGAATGTGGCCCCCCAGGCTCCTCTGTCCATGGGATTCCCAGGCAAGAATGCTAGACCAGCTTGCCATTTCCTTCTCCAGGAGATTTTCTCGACTCAGGGATTGAACCTGCATAAGCCCAGTACCTCTATTACTTCTCTGCAGTAACTTTATGCACAACTGCTAGGTACACCAAATTCAGTAAAATATAGTGTAAACTATGACCAAAAATTTCTCTAAAATACAAAACCAGGTTTTGCTCCTTCATGATGCTGAAGTACAAATATTCTATGGAACAGAATCAAAGAGGTTGGAGTACACACAAGAGATGATGACACAGTGCTTGGATGACCACCAGAGAGTTTCTCCCTTTTTGCCACTCTTTCTTTCCTGGAGGAATGAAGCAAAGGTTAGAAAAGTGAAAACTGTCTGTATTGTAGAGATAAGTACCACCAGGCTTCCTGGGTTGCACTGAATATGATGGGGAGAGGGCAAACACATACAGCCTGAGAATTCTCCTAGTCCAGTTCACAGAATCACTGACGTTCCTCCAATAATCCTCTCACTTATGGGATAATTTGTTTTTTAAAAAATAGCATCCTTTCTAAGAAAATCTAAAGGATAGCACTTCTTGTCCAACTGTGCAGCTAATGTACTGGTAAGAACAAGTCTCTGTATGCAGCTTGAAAAAGGAAAGAAAATAATATATATGTCTGTATTTGATAACACTAAAAGATGAGAGAACAAAATGCTCAGTCCTACTGTTTCTGTGCTTTGAGTTAACTCTAAGTCAGAAGAGTATGTAGTCTTTATTTTTTATCTGTCTGGAACTTTTTAAAATTTGTTTTTTACTAAGACAAAGTAAGAGAGGAGTTGAGACAATATGGTTCTCTGGAGAGTACATAGAGATCTGGTGAGATGGTAATCAGGTATGTGACATGTCCTTCCTGGACATTCATTGAATGTTCTTTTGACTGTGTGGGGGAGAGGGTGTAGGAGAGGGAGAATCTTGATTAATTACCAAGTGTTCAGTTAATTCTCCTCTAGATTTATATAAAACAAAAGACACAATTTAATGTGAAAGCTACAATTAACCATATTAATCAATATTCAAATATCTCTTTCTTTTGAGGTTGTCTTTTCTTTATATACTAATTTTCCAGGCAAGAATCCTGGAGTAGATTGACATTTCCTACTCCACGAGGTCTTCCCCACCCAGAGATCAAACCCAGGTCTCCCACATTGCAGACAGATTCTTTACCATCTGAGCCTCTGTGGAGCCTTTATATACTGAAGACTTGAAGAAATCATAGTATGCATACAATATATTTTGTCCCAGGTGAGCACTTTCTTATTCTCCCTCAATACTCTCTGATGAGCTAACTATAGTTTATTTTTTTATAACATTATACATTTATATCTAAGGTTCAAGCAGGTGTCTTAGTTACTTAGTTAGCTAGTTTATTTAGCTAGCTAGTTTACATTTAACTATGGCTCTTGTGATTCCCACCAGTTGTACACTGAAACAGCTGTGTCCCCCCCTTTTCCACTCAGCAATTTCCAGGGACTCATATTTAAAGGAGAGTGAAATGCTGTCTCTAATTATAACAGCAATCTGTTCCACAGCAGTTTTCACACTCTATTTACATTCCCTACTGTGTTTTTCCAATAGTTTTACTCTTCCTTCCATTTCTCTAATTTTGGTTTTAAACCTATCAAATTGCTCGTTAACTGAATTAATTTTAAAGTACATTACTTCTAACACACTTTTTGGGAAGCACATATAATTGTTTATACTGATATTTAAGACTGTGTTTATTTCTCCAAATATCAAGGACAAGGTGAACTGTTGGGTATTAGTAAAGATGGTTCATCCTTAATATCCCTTTATCTTCTGCCATTGGTGCCACTTGCCTTACAATGACTCAGGAAGCATAGGTGGAAGAAGAGGAGTGACTAATGTCAGCACAGAACCTTTTCAAGTATGTTCTAATTCATCTGCACTAAACTACTATTAAGAGAAAAAGAAAACACAATGTAAAACTGTTAGCAAGCATCTGCTTCAAGAAATGTGGCAAAAAAACTAAATATCCACTAACTGTGCAACAAAATGTGTGCTGAATTTCCAAGGTATACTGTAATGATATAATTTTAGAATAGTCTTTTGTAATTATTTAAATCCATTTCTTAATTTCATGACATGACTGACTACAGGCCAAAGAAAAGACATACAATGTGTATGTCCCTAGAAGTCCGTAAATGTGATCTTAAGCAAGTTGTTGCTTCACATGCTACGATTTTCCTAACCTGGTAACATAAAGATTTTAAAATAACAATTTTTTTGTTTAATATTCAGATGTTAATACCCCAAACATAAAAATATCTTATAATCTAAACATGTTCTATTGTTAGATTGTTATTTAAAAAATAAATACAAAAATGAAAGTCCATAAACAACAAATATATATTCTACACATTATTTCTTCAAAATATATTTTGTTACCTGATAGTTGAGTTGCTTAATCATTCTTATTTTTCAGATTGTCATAGCAAGCTAATTCAATTTTCATAGGAAAGTTAGCATATTTTGCCAGTTTCCAAAAGGCATGCTTTCAGTAATTTGTTATTGTATTGGACAGGTACATTAAGGAAAAACTGCTATTTTTATAGCCTTTTTATTTGCTATTGAAATAGGATATTTTCTTCCAAAATATTACTTATAATCATTTATATATTAAAATGCCCTGATTATTAATTTATAGTCTATCTTATTAAATTGATTATTGATCTAATTTTTTAAATTTCCGTATACATAATCAATTCAACTGAGAATAATAAACTCAGCTCTGCCTTTTTTCATATTTACATCTATTACTTATTTCTTGGCTCTAAGGTAATTTTCCCTTAGTTCCAGAACAATGCCAATAATAGGGTGATTTTAAGCATTCTTGTCTGTTTCCCAACCCTAGAGTCCTTTCATTGTTTTAGTATTAAACTTTGATTCTGACTTGAGATAGTTCTCAGAAATATTGTTTTTATCAATTTGTAACACCATGAAGTGGGAACTGAGGTGAAATTGTGATGAGAGGGTGGGGAAGTCTCAACATTCTTTTTTAAGTGATTTCTTGCTGAGAATTTGTACTTTCTCCAAAACCTATTTTCTTTCAAAATTTGAGTGTATTTTTATTTCTAATTTACTTTCAGTAGCTACTACTACAAAAAGTTTAGTTCTTTTTTCTCCTACTTAAATTCTATGTAAAGAAGACAAACAATAATTTAATGACCCCTAATTCCCATATCAACAAAAAATGTAAAAAATTATCCTCAATTAAAAATAACACAGTTTTATGTTTCCTGTAAATACAAAATTAGTTTGCAAGCACAATATTGTACATAATTTCAATGGCAATGACAATAAATATACTGAAGTAGTCTGGTCTGCATTCTCCCCCAATTGGACATGAACACTTTTTTTCTCAAAGAGGTTTTTTCTCCTTTAAGCATTTTACCACATTCTGCCTAACTTTATATAAAACAAGTATGCTAGATCCTTGTAAAAGTTCTTGTGACAGACTATAATTATTCCCCTTGCACACACAGAACCATATTGAAATACAGAGAATAGCAGAGGTTTTAGAATCAGAAGGACCATGGTATGAAGCCTCCTGTTGTTCCTGTCATATGTACATCAGGAGCAAGAATAACTGGAATGAAATAAAAGAATGAAGCAAATGACCACTAATGTTCCATGAGTGTGCATGTATATGTAAATGAAAGCAAGTGTATTTGTATTGATATTATGTAGCTATCGAACAGTATTCAAAGTTATGTCCCACAGACACCAAGCCTTTGAACACTCATTCATTCATAAATAAAAAACATCATCAATCTATCCCCTGCCAATAATAGTTACTGTGCATAAAATAAAAGTGAGTACTATTTCTTATTAGGTATAATAATGTATATTCATCACATGAGTTGCCTTAATTACAATTTTTATTCAACCCATAGTTTTTAAAACTAAACCCTTATCATAGACATGCGTGCACGCTAAGTCACTTCAGTCATATTCGACTCTTTGCGACCCTGTGGACTGTAGCCCACCAGGCTCCTCTGTCCATGGGATTCTCCAGGCAAGAATACTAGAGTGGGTTGTTATGCCCTCCTCCAGGGGATCTTCCAAATTCAGGGATCAAACCCACATCTCCTGTGGCTCCTGCATTGCAGGCAGATTCTTTACCACTGAGGCACTGGGGAAGCTTATGATAGACACTTATATGTGAGACAGTTTTATTCTTCTTTAGATCAGTAAACAAGAACATTCCTTGTTCTTTGTGTGTGGTTGTTGTTTTTATATGATGTTTCTATATGAAGCATAAAGACTTCATGAACCTGTTCTCTCAATAGGATGTCTTCAGCTAAAAATAAATAAACCACTTTAAGGAGGAACATTTCTTGTCATGGCACTTGTCTTCTGACAGTTACTCAGTGACACATAGCTGAAGAGGGCTCTGTGCTTATGGTGAAAAATGATTCCTAGGACTTGACGGGAAAAATGTGTTCATTCCAAGCACAGGGATCAAACCCACATCTCCTGTGGCTCCTGCATTGCAGGCAGATTCTTTACCACTGAGGCACTGGGGAAGCTTATGATAGACACTTATATGTGAGACAGTTTTATTCTTCTTTAGATCAGTAAACAAGAACATTCCTTGTTCTTTGTGTGTGGTTGTTGTTTTTATATGATGTTTCTATATGAAGCATAAAGACTTCATGAACCTCTTCTCTCAATAGGATGTCTTCAGCTAAAAATAAATAAACCACTTTAAGGAGGAACATTTCTTGTCATGGCACTTGTCTTCTGACAGTTACTCAGTGACACATAGCTGAAGAGGGCTCTGTGCTTATGGTGAAAAATGATTCCTAGGACTTGACGGGAAAAATGTGTTCATTCCAAGCCTGGGGCAGAAGTCTGCTGAGATAAACAGAAGATAGTGAGCAAATTCATCAAGACTAGCATTATGTATTTCTCCCCCTGGTCTGATGCCTGATGTTGCACGATTCCTACAAGCAACCAAACTGTAAAACCAGTGCTACAAAACAGAAGCACCTGTAAGTCAATGGGAGCACATTTTTGCTCAACAAGAGATCCTGACAACTAGCAACTGACAACCATCTGCCAGAGACACAGTTTGAATTTTTAAGACGAATCAGTTCCCCTTCCCAGCTTCCAGACTCATGCCCAGTAAAGCTTCCAGTGTCTAACGTCTTGATTCATAGAATTATAAACTTTTAGGGCTTGCTTGGTAGGCAAATTATCTGAGGCAAGACTCAGACTTTTCAGATAAGGATAATGAGCACAAGTTAATTAGATAGCAGTTCGAGGTCATATAGCTACTTCAAGAGAGTGATCAGAATAAACCTTGATACAACTTTTGATAGATTCTGTCCAGCATTATAAATTGTGAAGTTCTTTTCAGATCTCCATCCCTTCCTTCAATGTACTGTTTCATTATCCTCCCATCCTCATGTCATGTTTAACTTGATAAGCATGGCCTTTATAACATCATCCAAGTCTTTCTTAGAATTTTGACCAGGTTGCGTTGCCTAATGACTCTTGGCTCCTTTTTCTTTTTTTGGCAATGTCAGTGGAACTTATTCCACTTGGTCAAATTATGAGGCTTTATTTTAAAAATGAATCCATTGTAAGTTTCTTGAACACTTGCCACACATTTCTTTGCATCCCACATAGTTAGTTGCTGTGCTCTTGTGCTGTGCTTAGTAGCTCAGTCGTGCTCAGTCTGATTCTGTTCAACTCCATGGACTGTAGCCCGCCAGGTTCTTCTGTCCATGGGGATTCTCCAGGCAAGAATACTAGAATGGATTGCCATGCCCTTCTCCAGGGGATTTTCCTGGCCCAGGGAGCAAACCCAGGTCTCCCATATTCCAGGTAGATTCTTTACTGTCTGCGCCAACAGGGAAGCCCCTGTGGTTAGTTAATACAGTAAAAATTATTGAAAAATGTACTGTGTTTTGAAGCATGAAGCCCTAGGGAAGGTTCAAGGAGGTGGCACATGGCTCTGCCTGCAGTTTTAAAGTAATATGCAAACAGTTTCTCTAACTACTAACCTGTCATCATTCCAGCCTTGTTCTGTTGGCATATGTTATTCAGTGCTTTCCCCATGTCAGTAACCATGGTGAACAAATCCAGGATAGAATGCTTTGGAGATTGGGAATCTAATGGGACACTGATGATTTTGGAAAGTGAGCCACATTTATGACTGGATTTTTTAATGTTAAACTAAAAGCAATCAAGCTGGAGGGGGTCTGAAAAACCTGAAAAATATGATGACTGATTTTTCCAAGAAGACTTCTTGCTCCCATCCCCATGTGATCAGCAGTAGTTTTAATTTTATGATGAATCTTCCCTGCTTTTTTTAGTTGGCATATGTTGTTCAGTGCTTTCCCCATGTCAGTAACCATGGTGAACAAATCCAGGATAGAATGCTTTGGAGATTGGGAATCTAATGGGACACTGATGATTTTGGAAAGTGAGCCACATTTATGACTGGATTTTTTAATGTTAAACCAAAAGCAATCAAGCTGGAGGGGGTCTGAAAAACCTGAAAAATATGATGACTGATTTTTCCAAGAAGACTTCTTGCTCCCATCCCCATGTGATCAGCAGTAGTTTTAATTTTATGATGAATCTTCCCTGCTTTTTTTGCCACGTTTCCCTGATGAAATGAGTGGAGCAATCTTTGAGTTGGCAGGCCAAATTTAAGAAAACAATCTGTAACACTGGAGCATAGTGAAGCTAACTGGCACATACAGGGAGTGAAAACATGACTGTGGCCTCATTAGCACTGTGTGCTAAGAAACAAGCTAAGCAGCCAAGTGTGAAGGTGAACCAGGAATGGAGAAGTCCTGAGCACCTAAAGTGGATGGATTTGCTTCTCTGTGGAATTTTTCCCTGGATCTAATTAAAGCCTGATCCTTTCCAGCTGTAGTGGCACAGATTGTTTTTTGATAAACTCAATGTATAATTAAAAATCTCATTAATCATTTCCCAAATTATTTGCTATAATATCAAATGGAAGTTGAAGCCATTTCTGCTGTGAAAAATGGTTTTAATATTAATAGCCATGCCTGTAACAGATCTTAGTGGCAACAGGACCTTTTGTGTTTCTATTTATAGTTTTCATTTTCACATCTCCCTCACTAAAAAAGCAGCTGAATACTAAAGTATTCTTTATTCCAATGTGTTTTCTTTCTTTAAAATATCTTCAGCTTTTTTAAAACTTTTTTATTGTGTATAATGAGACTATTTATGACTGCAAGTCCAGATTAAATGTATTAAACAGACTCAGCATTCATAAACATAACTGCAATTTTAAGGTATATGCCAACAGTTTCTCTACTACTTACCTGTCATCATTCCAGCCTTGTTCTGTTGGCATATGCTAGTCAGTAACTTTTTATTGTGATGGCAATCCATCCAGATGCTTACACTCAATATTTGTAGCTATCAGACACAACTTAAATCTTCATATCAGCTTTTTTTATATACAATTTTTAAAGGTTACACTCTATTTGCAGTTACAAAATAATAGTGTCTAAATATTCCCTTTTCTCCACATAGTTACCAACGTTTTTGATGATAGCCATTCTGACAAGTGTGAGGCGATATCTTGTGATTTTGATTTACATTTTCCTGATGATTAGTGGTATTGAACATGTTTTCATGTGCTTGTTGGCCATCTGCATTTTCTCTTTGAAAATATGCTTATTCTCTCACCCTGCCTATTTTTTAATGGGTTGTTTGTTTTATTGCTGCTGAGTGGAATGAGCATTTATATATGTTGGATATTAATCCCATGTAGGTAATATATCATTTGTAGCTATCTTCTCCCATTCAGCCTTTTTTTTTTTTCTTTTGGGTTTGTCAATAGTTTCCTTTGCTTATAAAAAAGCTCTTAAGTTGAATTAGGTCCCATTTGTTTATTTTTGCTCTTATTTCCTTTAGGATATGCTGCTGCTGCTGCTGCTAAGTCACTTCAGTCGTGTCCGACTCTGTGAGACCCAATAGATGGCAGCCCACCAGGCTCCCCATCCCTGGGATTCTCCAGGCAAGAACACTGGGGTGGATTACCATTGCCTTCTCTAATGCATTAAAGTGAAAGTCAAGTCACTCAGTCGTGTCTGACTCTTAGCGACCCCATGGACTGCAGCCTATCAGGCTCCTCTGCCCATGGGATTTTTCCAGGCAAGAGTACTGGAGTGGGTTGCCATGGATCCCCCCAAATACTGATTCTATTTAGGTTAAAGAGTGTTCTGCCTTCATTTTCCTCTAGGAGTTTTATCATAGTATTATATTTAGGACTTTAATCCAATTTGAGTTTATTTTTTTATATGATGTTAGAGATGTTCTAATTTTATTCTTTTCACATTTAGCTGTCCAGTTTTCCCAGCGTCACTTATTGCAGAAACTGTCTTTAGTCCATTGTATATTCTTGCCTCCCTTGTATATAGTCCCTTGTATATCCTTGTCATGGATTAGATGACCATAAGTACATGGGTTTATTTCTGGACTATCTGTTCTGTTCCATTGATCTACATGTCTGTTTTTGTGGCAGTACCATATTGTTTCATTTACTATAGGTTCAAGGTGTGGTCTGAAGCCAGAGAGCATAATTCCTCCAACTCTGATCTTCTTTATCAAGATTATTTTGGGTATTTAAAATCTTTTGTGTTTCCATACAGATTTCAAAGTTAGGTGTTCTAGTTAAAAACATCATTGATATTTTGATAGAAGTTGTGTTGAATCTGTAGATTGCCTTGGGTAGTATAATCATTTTAATAATATTTATTCTTCCAATCCAAGTATATGGTATAACTCATCCTTTGTTTGTTTCGTATTCAGTTTCTTTCATCAATGTCTTGTACTTTTCAAGTACAGGATTTTGCCTCATTAAGTAGGTTTATTCCTAGATATTTTATTCTTTTGGAAGCAGTGGTAAGTGGAGTTGTTTCCTTAATTTCTCTTTTTGATAGTTCATTGTTAGTATATAAAAATGCAACAGATATCTGTTATGTTCTGTTTCCTATTGAAACCTATGTGGGTTAAGGGCAAGCCTATTTTCTGGAAATTATTTCCATTATTCCACTGAATTTGAGCACCCACTGCAAAAGATAATAGCTGTGAAAGTTAAAATGGACAATATCTTAGATCAGGCTGCCATAACAAAACACCATCAACTGGGTGGCTTCTACAACAAAAATTTATTTTTCATGATCTTGGATCTGAAAAGTCCAAGATCAAAGATCTGGGCAATTCAGGATCGGGCAAGAGTTCTCTTCCTGATTTGTACACAACTGCCTTCCCCTGTGTATTCATCTTCATTGTGTATATACATGGAAAGAGAATCTCTGATACTTCATTGTTCGTTTAGTTCAGACGCT